>CM076577.1:1188219988-1188698470 GCA_034641835.2 Pinus albicaulis
ATCTCCTAGAAAGCAAGGTTGTCTTATTGTCTATGTAATATTACTTTAGGAAGGTTAACTGACCTTTGCTTTATGAATAGCCCTTTAGCCTTTATCTATAGAGAAGTCTTTAATACATTTTATTAAATAATAAAAATATATATAATGAGACAACAAAAATTGTCACAAAAAGACAGACAGAGTAAAATGCAACAGAGAAGATAGCATGATAATCAGGAAACTTGCATAGATAAATTGTAGTCACAGTCTGGAAGTGTTGGGTAATTCCAGATTATGTAAGGTTGACTCGTGCATTTTATTTCCAAAGCACTGCAATTCTCTATCATATATTTTACTCGCCAATATTTTCCCGCTGTGAATACATCATTCTTTCTGCTAAAATTAAAATATTTCAGTGGATGGTATGTCTTTTATTTGTGGTACATTCATGCCTTAATCTATAAATCTGATTCCAATTGCTGAGCACTCTAGTGTTGCAAACACAAGCTCAATATCTCTCTTAGAGCACTGAAATTTTTTCCAATATTATTTTAATTTGCAGGTTGGTTACCTAATTGGAAAAGACAAAGGAATACACAACAAACACCCATGCAAATTAGAAGGCTCCAAGTACACCAGAGACATGGCTGTAGCTAGTGTGACTTTCTTCTTTGTCTAAAATGGATTTGGTTGAAAATTTTCACAGCATGGGTTTTCATCTGGAAGCTGCAAATGGGAATTCCGTTATTGAACAAGATCATTTAACATTCTGGAAGAAGATGAAGTCAAACATACCATAGGAACTGCAAGAATCAACAAATGGGAAACTAATAATCACATGGATCTTACTTGTAGCATTTTGAGCATTAATGATCAAACGACTCACACCAGCAGTGCCAAAACACCAACAGAAGAATGGGGCACATGTGTGTGAAAATAAAGCTGTAACTGTGAGATTTGTCTGAGGGAATTTCACCAAATAAAGAGGAGGTTCCTAATATGTAACAAGCACAATAATCACTTGGAATTCAAGATATTTAACAATTATGAATATCCAGCTGCCATCCTAAGATATATCTGAGGAAATTTTCCCAAATAAAGATGACAACATAAGATGTGATCAATGAGGCAGGCACCAGTTGAGGCACCAATGTACAAGCAGTCATCACCTTGATTGCTTTACTAGTCTAATCTTATGACAGTCTGGTCACTTCACTTGACAGAGCGCCCAGATTAACCTTGCATAATCTCCATACTACTGCAAGAGAAGACATGAAAGAAATATTCAAAGTTGATAACAAAAAAACAGAGTTTTCTTTCAGCAAGTGGGAACAAAAAGTTCAAGAAAAAGTTTGCTGATCTGATACAAAAATGAGATTCACTTGCAATTAGACTTTTTGTTGCTAAAATAACAAGGTATAGATGCATTTAATGCAGAAAGCAAGGGCACCACCACAGGAACATTGGAAAAGGATTTCATTTGAAAAAGAGGATAAAGAAAATCTGGCAATTTCATTTGTTTCCACTATTTCAGATTCTTCTAGAGGTTCCTAGGCTCCAGGGCTGCTACTTAACAAACGTCCCTGTGAACAAAGCAATTCATTTCATTCACCAAAGTTCCAAAGAGTTTTTATCTTGAGTAACAATAGGAATCATAAGTAGTCAGCTAAGTATGGAATGACAAAACTAGATTGCCCACCAATTCCCTACATCAAAAGACACTACATTTAGTATGGAATGACGACAAATGATCTCTTAAGCATCTTAGAATGTTCACACAGGTGTGGCTACATACCAATAAAAGAGGGCATGCACTTGATGACAAAGTTGTCCAACGTATCATGACTGGTTACAACTTAGAATTTGAAGGGATATAATATCTTATAATCAGATCAAACTTGAATTGATTTTCAAGGGGGGTGTGACTTTCGATGGATATTCACAGGTGAATAAATCAATGGAAGTTGAAGACATCGTATGGAATGGCAACAAATGATCTCTTGAGGATCTTCAAATGTTCGCATAGATGTGGCTATATACCAGTAAATGAGGCACACACTTGATGACAAAGTTGTCAAACGTATCATGATTGGTTACAAACTTACAACTTAGAATTTTAATGGAAATAATGCCTTATAAGCAGATCAAACTTGAATTGATTGTCAATGGGGATGTCACTTTGACAGGTAAATGAGTCAATGGAAGTTGGAAGACATGAGACACATGAAATGAAAATCCAAGTCTACTAAATGTGGCTTAAAGTGCTCGGAGACAATAACAATAACACTATGGGATGAACAAGTTGTAGATAACCCAAAAGTGGTTGACCATTCTCCACTTTGAAGGTCAAGTAAAGCATGTAAAGCTATCCAAAAGTAAAGAATTCTTATGTTATGAGACGATTCCAAGAAATGGAGGCTCTAAAATACCATCAAGCATGAACAACGCCAAGTTGATTCCAAGAAATGGAGGCTCTAAAATGACATCAAGGATGAAAAGTTAATCAAGTAAATAAGTCCATAGGAGTTGAAAACATGAAATCAAGGCAAATCAAAATGAATGATGGTCCAGGTTTAGTAAATGAGCCCTGAAAGATCAAATACCAAGCAACAAGAAGCCATGTATTACAATGTAAAAATCAACAGGATCAACAAAATAGTATATCAACCAATAGTGACCGATCACAATCAATTTGAAGTTCTACTTGAATGTGTAAACCTCTAGCCAGAAAGCCTTGAAATATTATGGGCATGCATTCTACATATCACAACCCTTAGTTATGGATGCAAGCCCTTAAAAACCATCATGCAGTTGAATGAAGTATAACTAACTGATGCCAAAACGTATGTGGCCTTTAACCACACTTCCATATGGCAGGAAAGCTAGATGGAAACAGTGTTTAAATTGAAATTCAAAACAGATGGTACCAAGCCTGTTCAGTAACAAAAGAGTTACACCCAAGATAAACAGATTAACTACAATGATAATGTTCTCTCTTTGTAAGGAAGACATCATTCACTGTTGATGGCAACAGTAGCATTTAACTAATAGGTTGCACTTGGGTCTAGACTCCTCTAGCCAAAAAGATTGAGAGAAGTGTTATCCTCTCCAACCAAGTCCAATTCCTGTAAGAGACTACCCTTGGAATGTGATAAAGGCAGGTTTCTCCAGGATGTACCTTTCACTTAAAAAAGCTGGCATAAGAACATATGTGGGCTCGAAGGAATCATAAAAAACATGTTTGGATTCGTCCCTGACGACAGTATTTGTCCAAGCAAAGGCTTATTCTAGCATATGCATATCGGCTAAAAAATTCACTCAATTAAAAATATTGCCCTCTATGTTAAAACTAGCAATACGACAACAGACACTCTCACTAAGAAACTACGAAGAAATAAGTTTAAAATTCATGCAAAAGTTGTATCCGTTGCAGGAAGTTAATGCTGTGACTTCACAACCAATGTTTCACATTGTGGGACACTTTAGTTTTTGTGAGTCTTAACATATTCTGCGTATCCGAGCAAGTGGAATTTTCCCTACTGGCGTATGTAGCCATTGAATAATCCTCTAGAAATTTGAATGATAAGAAGTTTATGGCTAGAGACTTCATTATAAACTTATTTACTTGTACAACAAGTTTGGAGAAAATGTGACATAATAGAAGCAAACAGAAAGCTATAAATGTGCATATTTAGTGACAAAGCAAACAACAATATCTTCGGCTAAAATATTCAAAATTATTAACTTATATAGCAAGTTTGGAGAAAATGTATCATAATAGAAGTAGACAGAAATCAATAAATGTGCATATTTAGTGACAAAGCAAACAACGATATCTTCGACTGAAATATTCAAAATTTACTGGGATAAATTCAATAAAGTCATTAACTATGGAACAATCAAAAAAAGAGAGTTCACAAAAATGATAACATATTAAATATTGTTGGATAAAAGCATATCTTAACTGTCCATTTTGTAAAAATATCATTAGGTGATAAAAAAAGCAAATTTTCTTGGCCACAAGGCCATCACCAGTGGAAGCAAAGTCGAGCGGAAAGTAGATGATTATATTTCTAATAATATAAGGCTAAAATTTGCCAAGAAACCACAGAAGACCACATATAAAGCCCTGAAAATTTTAGGATTAAATCTCATTGATTTGAAAAGGAGGAAAAACGTATTCCTTGAAACCTTTATTTTGAGAATTCACTTTTATAGGACTTTACACACACATCGTACTACCCAGATTCGGAAAAGTTTTCAACAGTAAATTCAACATGCAAGCCCTTGAAATCCTAAATAAAGTGAATAGAAACAGAAGATGAATACTGAAGAAAACGTAAATGCATACCCTTCGTTCACTACAAAAACCCTAACATAAAATTAACCAGCAGTTGCCTACAAAATCTTTACCCTCACCTTGCTGCTCTCGAATTGCGCTTCTCTTCCTCTGACAACTGTAACGCCAAGCCAAACCTCTCGGCACGCCGGTGCTTCTTTTCCAAGTCCGAAAACTGTAACGGCCCTGCAACGCCAGCGACTCCATTATCTACCCCCTCATTTGACGGCTTCTCCACGGATGCCACGACTGCCATGACGGCAGCGACGGGGTCCACCGACTCTGCCATTATCGAATCTTCGCACTTCTTGGTGACAGTCTTGAGTTGGGATTTTTCATCTCCAGAAGGTGGTTCCACGTTAACTTCCTCAGCTTTTTCTGGTGCATCTTCTGATAGAGGAACCGCCTGTTTTACGTCCAACTCAGGCCCTTGCCTCCGGCATTTTCCACCAGATCTGAAGAAATTCCCATGCATTGAGTCAGCGAAGGACCAGGAGCGCCAGGGTTCGAATCCCTCTTAGAAAGTTCATAGCGCAGCTCCTGGATCTTCAATTTCTTCCATTCTTTTGTGACCTTCGATGAATTTTCCGTCGTCGCCATTACCTGAAACCAAAGAATTATGTAATAGAATAAACTGAACCCACAGAAGCCTTCCACTGAAACCCTCAAAGCCTAGTAGTTCGCAGACACAACACAGATTTAAGGTTTTATTGTTGGCCTTTTGAATTCATAGGGATGTTATCAAAGTTGAGCCATAAGCGTCACAATAAGTGGTTTTGGGATGTGGTTTCTGGTTTCCAATGACTGTTAGAGGGACCGATGTTTACCATGATACTTAGGGGATCCTAATTTAACGTTCGTAGTCGATAAACTACTTTTATTAGTGGGAAAGGTCACATGTCAAAATGATGTGGTGAGACCAAAATTTTCCCCTTTATTTTTTTATTCTTTTTTCTTCCATTCCATAGCTTCACAATGATGTTAGTGGAACAAAAAAAGAAGTGTTTTATATATAATAGTTTATTGATTGTATGATATTTTTTAATTTTGTATTTTTGGTTAAAAAAAAATTATTATAGTATCATAGTGTTAATAAAATACATTACCACTGCAATAAAATATAGTAATACAAGGTAAGAGTTGGCACAAGCTTTGCTCATTGCAATAAACTAGCAATTGCACCATATGTTGCAAAGGAAACATTGTAAAGCGGTAACAAAGGAAATAGTAGTATAGAGTAAGTTGAGTTTTAAGGTGGTGAAGGAGTTGGAGCTTAAGAATATGCATCATTTTGGGAAGGCTTTGGTAGCTAGATGCATATGAAGGCTCATATCAAATAAGGGTCTATGAAGCTAAGTTATCCTCTAAAAGTACGATGAACCTAATTCATTAGAAAACCTTCCTGGTCATACTAAAACGTTGGGCTAGGAGGATAAAGCTATTAAATTTTGAAATGCACTAAGTTTTAATATAAGTCAACAAGGATGGGAAATGACAAGCACAATTAAGATCCAAAAACCAGTAGCTCCATGGCATCTAGAAAACAGTCCTTGTCATTGGGTTTCTAAGGCCATTGTTTTCTTAACTGCCAGATTGTCACCTAAGGAGTATATCTAGCACCTTTATAGATAAAGGTAGATAGGCCTTTGAAACTCGCTGAAGAGAGGTGGCTCCTTCTTGTTTCCTACTTTCTATTGTAAAAATAGTTTTCATCTATTTATGTGATTGATAGAAAGCTATTTACAATTCAATTATAAACTTCAAGTATAATTCAACTGACTAATTGCAAGCTCCTCAATTCAAATTTCATATTCAAATGTTACATTCCATACAAATTTACTAATAAATATTTTATACTTTATTGACACCAAAGGAAAAATGGTTATAGAATTTGTAAAAATTGTTCCATTTCATAAAATTTTTACATCTAATTCACTAAAGGAAATGCTTCTACAGCTTGTAAAAACTATTCTACCTCTTTGTTTCTATCACCCTAGAGGTTCGTTGGGTTACAACCTCCACAAAGAAGGGGCATGCTACTTAAGAAGGACTCACACAACCATGCATGTTCATAAAAACTAAATAGAGTAGATCGAGGAAGTTACCCGTAGGTCCTACGGTTGAAGCAGATCCCGCGGGGTCCAAACCCCCAGCAACCGTCCTTCCTTCTTAACCTGAAAGACAAGAAGAAACAAGCACAAAGAACTGGTTGTACAACATATATCTACTCTAAATGTTAGTGAAATTCATATAAAACATGAAATAGATCATAATGAATGCTTAAATAACAATATTCTCATACATATAAGCATACACTAACACGTATATTTCGGGAACAGCATGGTACTTCTGTATTATAAATAGCATGTAAAAAAGTAACGAGTGGAGAGATCACCTGAATCCTTCCATGGCCTTCGAGTAGACCGTCGTCTGGATCCGCCCAACCCTTGCCTTGCTAAGACTCCTTCCAAACTAGTGCATACGAGATGACATATAGGGAGATGAGAATCTCAAGGAAACAAGGGTTTCCTATAATGAACTGGGAAAGTGCAGGAGGCACGGGGAATCAGACTTGGATAGGGAATACCAACAGAGTATAATATCAATAAATTCTCTCTCCCTTAGGCCATACACATGAGGGGTTTTTATACTCCCTCCAAGTAGTTTCAACAGTTGGAAACAGTTGGCCACGTGCTGGGGTGGTTGAACTACCCGAGTAACCATCAACCCAGCCCGAAAATAGGGAATAATTATATATTTTTTAATCATTTTAATGGCATATGCGGAAAAGTCTAGCTGGACTCGCGTATACACGCGGAAAAGTACGGGCATAGTCGCGTATGGGGATTTTTACACTGTTTTTAAGTGAATTTGTCCAAGTCTGTAGGAATGGGTGCCCAAAACCATCAAAGCAATCATGAATCATATCAAGGTGAGAAATGATGCTATAACAGATGCCCCCTAATATATGAGTTCAGAAGGGGTACATGATGGCCGAAATGTATTATGCACATAGAAAGAACTTCGCAAGGACAAGAGAGGACTTCACCAGATTTCAGCCTGCCAAAAACCAATGAAAGAAATCAGAGAGTCAACTCATGCTGAGGCGGGCATACCCATGCTCAGTCAAAAATACATCATATGGAAAGTACTGAAATAGATCCAACATGTATACAAGTATAGTTGAACTGAAAGTACACAATGAATCATCTGAGCATGGCCCGGAAATACAAGTCTGAATCAATGTCCAAGTATCACATATAGAAAGCTGATCAAGGATGGTGCAACTGGATGTCTGATCATATAAGTAACTGAATCTCCAAGTACCGAATCATAAAAGGTGGAACAACCGGTACAATCACGCAACTCGGGAGCCAACATATAGGATGCTGCTGTACTGAACTGCAACATATAAGGGTGGACGACATCACTGGCAGAAACTGAATGGACTGTCAAAAGTGAACCGAAGAATGCTGATGCAACCCGAGGTCTTCACCGATCACTATGGCACAATTCTACACAATGGGAATAAATGAGCTGAAGTCGACCATGTGAGAAATCGTTGGATTACCGGTCAATGATGTATACCATTAACCAACGCGAGACAACCCACCGATAATGATAATGAGTGTCAAGGTGCCCCAATACAATCTAACAAGTGCGAATGAATGAGTTGAAGTCGAACACTTGAAAGAATCTACCAATCAGGAGGCAATGATGAATCCCCACTGTCGATAGCGAAGAGTCTGCCACTGATGACCGCAAACCCTAAGGTACTGACAAAAAGACTCTAGATCTTGTTCCCAGAGCAATGAGTCGGAGTCGATGGGAAAAGATCTGCTGGAAGGAAGGCATTAAGGCATCCCACATCAGTCCAGCGCGAGTGTAACCCGCAGGCCAATATTTGGAAGGAATCGGACGAAGGAGAGTGATGGAACCAAAACCGAAGTACGTTTTCGACGTGCACAAGATGAAGCTAGCGCACGGAAGAAACCCTCTGAACCAACCAATAATGAAAGCTGACACAGAGGCGAGAAATCCAACGATAGGGTCAAATGGAAATCCAGGTACTGCACGAATCCCAAGTGTGATAATGTGTGCTGACGTCGAACACAGGGGAAACCACTCAGTCAAAGACCCATGATGATGATCAAATGCTGAGCACAAGGTCACCTATCAATGATGGAAATAGGCCCAGGGTGCGGCTCTAGGTTTGCTCTCAGAGCAATGTGTCGTAGTCAATAAGAGACAAACCCGCCGGCAAGAAGTCAATGGGGACCTTCTCAAACCAGCACGAGCAGAAGACCAAAACATTTGATGTGATAGAACATGATACTGACAAGACCGGGAAGGCCGACTGAATAATGAGTCAAGAGACACCGCAGAATGGCCGACTCAGGCTAGACTTTCCTTGAACAAAAGCACGACTCTGTGATGACCATGGCAGTAAAAGGTGACACTGTATAAGTCTGTCTTGCAGGAGGCAAAACAAACTCTCCATATGATTGGAAGAGATAACCAACCGGGGGAGAACTGACAAGTGAAACATGGTAAAGGCTGAACCTAGGTCAAACTAGAACCATCCCAAATGAAGGAAATATATATAAGTATATGTGTTTTGTTCAAGGGCGACAAACTGACTCTGTACTGCCATCAAAATAACGAAGATACATCCCGTTCCCGCTCTTTTTGTTATATTTGATTTTTTTGTCTTTTTCATATAATAAGCCCGAAAAAGAATAAAAGAATGCTATGGTACAATGGATAGAACGAGTATAAAAAATCAGATGCACTAGTTCCTGGGATTGGAACAATCCTATGCTCAATGCAAGGTGGCGAAAACTGGTAAGCGATACTCAGAGGAACGTTCCATCCATGGGTAAAAGGTGTCAAGTCGTGATAGCTAAGTGCATGCAATGGTTAAATTGTACAGAGAGTTAAGGTCAAAAGTTGGCTTAAACATCGAGTCCAAATGAAGCCGGCTAAAGGCCAGGATAAACAAGTAGCCAATATGCAATGCAGTAATACAACTTAACGACACTAGGGAGCCTCTAGGGTAAAAGCCAGAAAAAATGATAGTGAGGAAGAAGAAGAATGAAGCTTCAACACATAAGTCATGGCGGGACTAAAGAGGACTCCCGAGCCTACATAAAACGCAGCATGGGAAACAAGTGATAGCGAGGAACTAACTAAGAAGCCCATGTAAAGGAAGGCTCTACCATCAAGTCATGATTAAATAATCGGTGAGTGAAATGGGTGTAATAGTCATGACCTGATGGGATCGACCCTATGGCAAGTGATCAGTATGGAGGCTAGTATGCAAGATGCAGCGGAAAGTGATTTCCCTAACCTATATGCCAGTGAAGATCATATACCTGCCGTGACGAGTCGGTAATCATGGATCAAAAACCGGGAAAAATCTCAAAATCGTCAAAATGTACCTAAAAACATACCAAACTGGGCACTTCCAAGCATCCGGGTTATGCAGCTTAAGATAGATCGAAAAAATAAGCATAATGAATTTTTGCGAAAATTTTCAACTTTTTAGCCATAAATAGACAAATTACCTCATATTTGGTTCATTATTGCATTGCTGATTTGGAAAAAAGTGCTCTGGAGCAAAAAACTTCTTTCGTCAAATCAGGAACAACCGACCGTCGAAACGCACCGAAACTTCAGGTAGGCTCCTCAATCATCCTGTTTATTCATTTTGTCCGTTTGGAAATTAAAATTAAGTGATTTTTAGCTTTAAAACCCTTGCTAAAATATGCGGACTTGCGCATACGCGGGTTCATTAAAGGAAACTCGCGTATACACGCGACTGTGCAAAGGAAAAACCACGTATGCGCAGGTCCGAATGCAAAAAAAGCGTGGCTAATGCATAATTTGATGAAATTTCTCAGGATGACAATCTCATGGAGGGAACGTGAGCATAGCGCAATAGACCAAGAGGTCATGCAAGATCGCGCAGCACAAAATATCCTTCGAAATTGCGGATTGTTCAAATTCTTCAAGATGCCAAATATGAAAAGCAATGTGCGGTTGCTAGAAATGCTCGTAAATTACTGGGAACCAGATCAGGATTGCTTCATTATTGATCAGATGCCAGTACGCATTGAAGTGGAAGACATATATTTCATTACTGGACTCTCTCGGAGGGGAGAACCAGTAGACTTGCACGGGAAGCCCCTGGGAGGGTTAACCGTGGAAGACTATGTCTACGTGTATTGCGTAGGGGGTTCCAAAAAGGTTGGAACTCAGATTGCAATTAAAGATGTGAGGGATTTGCACATGAAAATCCTCCTTTTCACCATCGGCAGAGTGGCAGGATCTGCCTCTCTACATCAGGCGTCCAGGATGCAAATGAGCATAGCAGTAGAATGTTTGACTCATGTGTATGATTGGTGCACAACCCTTTTACTGAACATGAAACAATAGTTGACCTCAATCCGCCAAGCAAAGACCAAACACTTTGGCTACGGTACAATTTTGACAACATTCTTCTTTGAGAAGATACCAGCATTGAGACCCAGAGTTATCTCTACCATCAGTAGCCCGCGGGACCCAAGAATTGCCCGTTGGGCGGACATGATGAAGAGATTGGGGGGTAATGAAGTACCCCGGACCACATGGGACGATGAGTTCTTCCACTGGTGGGGAGAACAAATCATCGCGGTGGACGACTATCCCTATGCGGGGATGGACTTTCGTGGAGATCCAGATCTAGTTCTTCCACCAGGCACAGCATGGGGCACAGTCGGTAAGTTTTCAAAAAATTTTGACTTATATAATTTTTTTGATTTTTTCAAATATGTATGAAAAAATGAAAAACAAACATGTTTTTGATTGGATTCATAATGACTGACAATTTAAAATGATCATGATTCAGATGTTGGACCAGTTCGACCTGAGGGTCTCCCGCGCCACAAGCGCCGCAGGGGCGAAGCAGATACTGTGGATTCAGATAGGACTCTCCAGGCCGTGCAGAGGAATTTGGAGGGACTAACCCGCCAAATACCTATGGCTACTGTGGAGGACCTGCCGGAAGCCATCCATAGATGGGTGGTAGGAGTGCCCCGAGACTGGGTTAGATTATTCCGCCGAGTTGCCACCGCAGTCACGTTCTATAGGAACACGACTTCTGGGCAGGGACCTCAGGAGTAGACAGATATTATGTATTAGATGAATGTATATTCTTTTTTGAGACTGAACATGATGGGGCATAAGCCCAAGTTTTGTACGACATTATGGATCCAAATTTTGTAAATTTTTTGAACCCTCCGATGATATATATACAGCGATATTTGATGTGATGTGATAAATGTATCAAATGTATGATGTTTTTGATGATTAAAAATTTATTGTATGGAATGATTAATATGCCAATCCAATGCTTGATTAGCTAATGAGTCAGCAAACCAATTGTCAGCTCGAGGAATATGAATGAAAGTTAAAAATTGAAATGACCTTTGTAACAAATGTACCCTCAAGAACAATCGTAATAAAAATGGATCTCGTACCCGATAAGTATTTTTCAACTGCGACACCACCAGCTGAGAGTCCAAGAAAACTACCAACGAATCAACACCCAAAGATATTGCCTCCGAGAGTAGATGAACGACTGCAGTGTATTCTGCTATATTATTGGAAGCAGGACCAATGCAGACCCCTCTTGATACCAACAGCTGACCGGAAGGATAATGAAGCACCCAAGCCGTGGAAGCTAAGTTCCGGGTGTGTCTACTAGCACCATCGGCGAAACCGAAATGACTCATGACATCCAACACAACCTGCCAAAGTAGATCAAAAACATCACCACCTCACCAGAAATCGAAAATCAATCAGACATGTACAAAACAAAAAACTACTATATACAAAAGCAAGATGCCAGGCCAAAGCCTAGGCATAATACTTCTTCAAATAGAGCCCATTTCGGGGCTCCGACAACTCGTTCCCTTCGAAATCAACCAAGGTATAAGCTCCTTTCTTAAGGACTTTTTTAACGATATAGGGGCCATACCACATAGATTTAAACTTTCCTGCCCCCAAGGCATCTTTTTCTTGGGCATAGACCAAAACAAGGTCACCTTCGGAAAAGACCCTAGGCTTAACCGCCTTATCGTACTGAACCTTTACTCGGTTTTTATGCGCTTCATTCATCATGGCGGCATCTCGACGCTGCTCATCAAGATGTTCCAGATGAAGAAGCTGCTCGCTGCATTTTAGAAGTGTCGTGGAAGAAGCTCAACAAATTTAATTTAAGTGAAGGTATTCCCGCATTCAATATGAAAATATTCATGCACTAATCAACCTGAGTAAAGCCATTATGCATGCTCCACGTCCTGTATGCCTAAAGTGCAGGATATAGCATAATATGCCAGTTGGATCTAGCTTTATCAATTATCCTTTGAAGAATTGTCTTCAAGGATTTATTCACGGCTTCCACTTGCCCATTGGCTTGAGGATAATATGGAGATGAATGCTCCTACCGGAAACCCAATTTGAGAGCCAACTCAGACATCATACTATTCTGAAAATGACTGCCATGGTCAGTGACAATCTCTCTAGGAATACCGAAACGAGCGATAACCTGGTTGAAAAGGAACAGAGCTGCAGTCTCACCATCATTCCCAAAAGTAGGCATAGCCTCGACCCACTTCGTAAAGTAGTCTACTGCTACGATAATGTACTTGTGACCTTTAGCCGAAGGCAGGTTACAAGTAGTATAATCAATACCCAACTTTGTAAAGGGACCGACAGTAACGACTGGAAAAAGCGGAGCTGGATGAGCGCGCATTTTTCGAGTATAGACCTGACACGGATGACACTTTTTGACCGATTCAATACAATCTTTGAAAATCGAGGGCCAAAAGTATCCAGCACGCAAAATCTTTTGGGCTGTAGCAAGCCCAGATAAATGACCCCACAAGCTCCACTGTGAGAATCATTGAGCACAGCCTCAGCTTCTTCGAGAGTTAAGCAGCGTCTTAGGATTGAATCAACCCCTCGACGGTATAAAGCATCACCAATAATCAAATAATTCTTGGCCAAGTGACGCAGTTTACGACGCTCATCTTTTGAAAAAGTAGAGGGAAACTTCGTAGTCTGGAGATACACAATGATATCCCCGTACCAAGGATCCTGTGGAGAGATCAGAAACAAGTGTTCGTCCGGAAAGGACTCATCATAGATCATCTCCTCTCCACAGGGAAACTCGGAGATCAATTCCGCAAAAACTAATGACTTCTTGGATTTGGCAGACATGAACTCGAGATCAAATTCCTATAAAATCACAATCCATCTATTATATTTGCCCCCAATCACTCGCCTGCTGAGGACAAACTGAAATGGATTGGCAGCTGCCAAGACATAAGTTTTGCGAAGAATAATATAATGCCGGAGTCGCTGCACAGCATGAACTGCTGCTAAGGCTAATTTTTCTATCGGGGTGTATCGCAGTTCAGGTCCTACCAGTCCTCGACTAAGGTAGTAAATAACATGATCAGCCAGAGCATCATCCTCCTGAACCAGAACCATACCAATGGTAGATTCTGCTGTAGCCAGATACAAAAGAAAATCTCTGCTATAATCGGGTGGACTCAGTAAAGGAGCAGAGGTCAATGCCTTTTTCAAGGCATCGAATGAGCGTTGAGCGTAGTCGTCCCAAAAAAAAGGAACTCCTTTCTTCAACAGTCTCATATATCCCTTTGTAATCTCAGCATAGTTAACGATAAACCTCCGAAGAAAGTTAGACTTCCCTTGGAGACTTTGAAGTTGACGGATTGAAGACGGGGGGGGCAACCGAAGTATTGCCTCAACCTTGAAGGGATCTACCCTTATCCCTTCATTAGACACGATAAATCCCAACAGCCGACCGGATGTTACCGCGAAAACGCACTTGTTCGGATTCAAACGAATTTTATAAAAACGACATCTCTCAAATATTTGCCGGAGGTGTCCTGGATGATCCATCCTCTTTCGAGAATGAGCAGCTGGATCATCTAAGTATGCCTCGATGATTTTCTTGATGTCGTGGAAGGCGTAAGACATGGCCCGCTGAAAAGTGGCTCCAGCATTTTTAAGACCAAAAGGCATTTTCTTATATGCAAACGTACCCCAGGGACAAATAAATGCGGTCTTATGTTGATCTTCTGGACGGATAGTAATTTGATTGTAACCAGAAAAACCGTCCATGAAGGAAAAAATTTCATTACCGGCACACTCATCAATAATCTGATCAATGAAGGGTGTGGGGTAATTATCTTTAGGACACGCCTTATTCAGGTCTCTGAAATCGATGCACACTCGAATTGTTCCTTGCTTTTTATCAACAGGAACGGGGTTTGAAACCCATTCAGTCAGAGGAACTGGGAAAATGAATCCCGCCTTAAGCCAAGTTCAAACTTTGATAGCTGCTGCCTTCCTAGAATTGACCGGCAGAAGTTTTTTCCTCACCGGCTTAGCGTTTTCATAAGTCTTGATCTCATGCTGGACAATAGATGGGTCTATACCAGGCATTTCCTCATAAGACTAAGCAAATACATCCCTATACTCTTTAAAGAGCTCAGTGTAAATTTCAAACTCTTCACGGGAACATTCAGCTCCGATGAAGACATTCTCGATAATATTGGGATCCCTGGAAATGTTCACCGGGATAGTAGGAGAGATCATAGCCATGTTCCTTCAAAGATAAACCCGTGTTGGTGCCATGTTCAAGACTCAAGAATGGGGACCAGAGACCGAGGACTTGAAAGTTTATTTCAACTTCGTTCAAATCAGGTAGGAAGTAAGACCGATGATGCAAATCATCCCACGGTCTATCTATACCTGTCATGGCTTCCAGGATGGCCTCTTCAGATGGAAGAGTGGTATCAAGGCAATCCTGGGCTGAAGAAGAACTAAGCATCCAAGTCGGAGCCACATCACCATCCAACTCTTCCGGTGAAAGAGGAGCTGGAATGGATTCTGTAGTGTCAACAATAGACTGATATGCAATCTCAGCTGCAGAAATCGGAAATGCCATTCCACCCACTTGACCTTCCGCTAATGTGGCAGTAGGGGAAGGTAAGGTCCAAGGGTCCGAAAAATAATGAGTTCTGAAGAACTCTCTTCGAAGGGGAGCCTTGGAGGATGAAATAGCATTAATATGCACCGTAGGAGGAGGAAGATCAAAAGTACCCATCAAGGAAGAATACATTCCAACTCCTAGATTCTCAACAGGCGCCTTAGTATTATCCAACTTCGGAACAGATGAGTCAGAAGACGCATTCAGGTCTACAGGAGGACAGTCCAGTTGATCCACTGTAACGATCCTCCCTTCGTGGGGGAAACATACAATTCGAAATAATGAGGATGCAATGGCATCCATCTCATAAATCCAATTCCTCCCCAACAAAAGGTTGTAGTCCAAGGCTGCATCCACTACCTCAACCTCTATATTGACAGTTTTGCCCCCAACACAGATGGGAAAAGCCGGGACAATACCATGGGGTCTGTGAGAATGACCATCGAACGCAGTAAGAACAGTGCTAGATGGAACAACTTTGGGAGATCCAAGTGTCTTCCAGCATGCGAGAGACATCACGCATGTAGAAGCACCCTCATCAACAACCGTTCGAAAGATATTGCACTTCCGATACGATGATCTAATATGAAAAGCCATGTGATGAGGAAGTCTCTTCTTAAAATTAGTCATATCAAAAGTAATCAGAAGAGAATTTTTTGGATCAATAGCCCCAATGGCAGTGAGCAAAGCACTGCGCTGAGCCGGACAAGACTGGAGTACCTCTAAAGCTGACATAGCACAAGGACTCTGCGCCAGATCTTCCACAACCGAGTAGTTCTGGGCAGCCCTAGCATTTGGATTAATCGTTGATTGCTTAGAAGATGCTTTGGGCATCCGAGGCATAGACTCAACAGTAGGCTTCGTAATGTGAAGCGGCTCAGTAGCATCAGGAACTTCCTTAGCTTTCAAAGACTCTTCTCCGCCATAATCACGGGATCTCATAGCGATATCCGCGTGAGCACTCATCATGAAAATGTTCGATGGAATTTCCCCTTCCTGGGTACCTCCAGAGGAAGCCCCAGGATTTTGGTTCGCGCCAACAACTAATTGCTGCCCTTGGGGAAAAGTGTTTGTTAACACAGCCTGGGAACTAGAAGAACCCTGCTGGGCTAACAAGCGCTGCGCATCCTGAATTTTAGGGCAAAGGTGTGTGAGATGGTCTCCAGCACAGAGCTTGCATGGAAACTTCACTTTCTTTTTCTCCTTTTGACCCTCACCAACACGCTCGTTGGTTTTATTTGCATTGCCCTTCCCATTCTTGCCCTTCTTCTTGTTATTTCATCCCTTCTTCTTCCCATCGGATTGTTGACTTCCTTTGGGATCAGAAGCTTGGACATCATTTATGGACAAAGACTGGGAAGGTGATGAATCAGCAGGCACAACCTGACCAGAAGGAGCAGATTGTAAAGACAACTGCTGCAGTTGAGAAAGCAGGCTGGCTGCACCACTATTGACCGATCCGACAAGCCCATCACCATGCGGACCAGGTTTAGTTTTCGACAAATCTAATTTGGAGCGAGGAGCATTGGGAAAATACTTATAAAGTACCCCAGACTGAGAATAGATCAGTTCCAGCTGCTGGGCCCTAAAAATGGCCTGCTCCTCAGAAAATACCCCAGATAGGGATACATCTTTTGAAATATCTGACTGCAGAGATTTCAAAAACCACTCGAGAAGGAATTCTCCTGGAATATGAGCTTTGATAAGCCTCTTCCTTCTCCTCCATTCCTGAATGTGATCAGAAATGTGAGTTGCCTCATCCTGCTTAAAATTAGCCAGGAGTTCGGTCCCAGCCTCATATCTGACAGGCAACTAAAAATGGTTTAGAAATGTGATAGCCGCCCCTCTAAATGTAGCAAACCGCCCCCGCAACCTCGAGACACCATTTCCAAGAAACATTTCCAGCTAGTGTGCTGAAATAATCTCAACCTAATGAAGAATGTTGTAGATGCATTGACGAAGTCTGTGAGCACTCAGAAGTTCTCTTGGTGTAGAGAAACAATGGGTGTTGAAGAATTGGCCCAATGACTAAGCTCTCCTGTGGCCCCTTGTGGAAAGAAAACAACAAGTGGGAGAATGTTGGGTTTGTGTTATATTCTTTCCACGACTAGCCCCACGTGCTGTACGTTGCGCCGGGCACAACAGGGGGGTCACTGGGGGGGCGGCAGCCCCCCCTGTCAGCGTCCCACTCATATGCGGACCCACCCATGTTTTGTGCATGAGTTTGCACATGGTTTTGGGGTACGATGGTTTTCGACCCACATTGTTACTGTAGATCCGGTCGAGGGAACTACGGTTATGTTCTAATCCGGGGTTAATGGATTGGGGTTTATGTATTCTTCGGCATGCGTATATATATGTGTTGTAACACTAAAAGGAATATAATGAAAAATCAAGCTGGTAGTCCCAATTTGGGATCCAGGGGAAAATCTCTGTGTTTATCTGTTTTATGTTTTATGCTCTCGCTATTGTTTATTTTCTGTTATAAGATTTGTGTATAGATAATTTCCGTTCAGGGTTAAAACCTACAAACAACCAGCTCTCCAAATGTAGCAAAACTGCCCCTAGTTAGCTCAATATACCATTTGGCAGCGTTTCCAGTTAGGGTGCGTTGAAATAATCTCAACCTAATCGAATCATCGATCAGGGAGTTCAAAGAACACCATAAATGGAAAGTGGTAATGTGGTCAGCCGGATCTTCTCCATTCTTACCTTCAAACTTTGGAATATCTGAAGGAAGTTTGGTGGGAACCGGAGGCCACCCCGGACTATAACGAATCGGATCATTAGTCAACTTCGACAGATCTGGCAAGTTTAACGTTGCCAGAAAAGGTAAGCGAGGTGGAGCTTGAGGATTCCATCCTTGATGGGATGGATTCCCAACATTCTGAAAAGAATACCCTGGATTTGATGAGGCACCAGGTTGCCAAAAAGGACTCGTAGATAAAGGAGAAGAACCTCCTCCCAATGCAGAGTTACCAAAGCCCAGACCAGTTCCCCCCGCTGAAGTATGAAATGAAGAGGAAAGCCCCTGATAGGGGTTCCAGGCATTAGAAAGAGGAGAAAAGGTCTGATAAGAACTCGACGAAGGGAAAGAAGTATTCCCTTGGTGACCAGCGTAAAACTGATTCCCTGCCCCCGCTGTAGTGAACACAGGGTTCCACCCTGTAAAAGTAGTCGAAATTTGCCCCCCAAACCAAGGGTTGAAACTCTGGGTCTGAGAAGTAAACGGAAAGGACCCTAAAGAAGGATTCAAACTAGGAATGTGTCCAGTTCCAAAGGGGAACCCCTGAAATGAAGCTGATCCACTAGCCATGGAAGTTATGGGTGTAGATCCAGCTGCAGCAGCGAAAAAGGAAAAAGAAGGAATCCCACTAGTGGGCATTCCGAAACAGAAGGGACCAGAATGAGAAGCGTGTGCTTGGGTGAAACCAAAGCCAAACACAACAGCACTAGAAGCAATCGAAGATAAAGAAATAGTGCCCCCTCCTTCAACAGAAGCAGGAGTCTGAATGCCTGCAGCACTCATGGCAGAAGCCGCGTTCCCAGTCGTGGCCATCGAAAGGTATGAATGATACGAAAGATCTTCCGGTCTCTCTGACTCAGGTTCGATGTATTGAAAAATGAACGGATAATCATGAGGAAGAGGAGATGGACCTGACGCAGGAGTTTCAAGTACTTCTTCAATTTGAAAATCTTCTTCCTGAGGAAATAAAACTCGCGAGGTGAGTGGAACGCTCCTCTCGGAACCGACACCAGAATCAGCTATGAAACCTTCAGACCCTTGTGGAGGATCTCTCTCCACTGCGTCAGACGTCACAGGGTGGTAACCACCTGCTAAATCACTCCTATGCCTTCTCGAAGAAGGCTCTGGACTCTCGGGAGATAACCCCCGGATTCTCCTCGATCGACGAGGCGCTTGATCAGCCACTTTTATATATTTTAAATTAGACTCAAAAAAGTGAAAAGCTAGGCAAGCTAGGAGCAAAGAGCACTCACTATAAGAAAAATCCCTGAGATACAATCAAGCAAACAACCTTCAAGTATTTCCGCTCCGGGTGATTAGGACCGGACACCAAAATACAGGAAAGCGAAATATAGGACCTCTCGAAAGTAGTCTGGGATAATTACGGCCCAGGCCTACTAGCGAAGGTATCAGAAACAGTTACGCCGACCTCCTAACGACAGCCTTTGCTGGCACAAGTACCCAAGCTTCACAAGGGCACCCCCTAGAAGTACTGCTGAAAGTGATACGACGTCTGCCTCAGGTACCACGGGTATTCCCCCCCGTAGTCACCTATGTGGAACCTAGGAATGGAAACTATGGGCACCAATCCGTGTCAGAAGCCGGGCGGAATGGTCTTGAGGTCATATCCAGCAAATCGGAGAAGGGGTATCTCTCTTCTCGGCCTTCACTTCCCCTCGCGCTTGACTCTTTGGAGGAGAGCTTTCCCGGTCCACCTAACGGAGTTGGATTTCACTCAATTAATCAACTTCTATGTTTTTTTTGAGCGGCCTTGGAGAGTTAACTCTCCACTCACCTAATCCAAGGCCCTACAACCTAGCTAGTTGGTGTATGACACTTAGAAAACTTGCTAGTTGATTTTAAATTATATTGCTTATTTTAATGGGCTGTTATGTTAAGTCAAAGGGATGCGGAAATGAAACTTATGATGTTTTGACGCAGAAAGAAATTAATAAAAACCAAACTACATGCAAATTCAGTTATTGTCTTTCGATGAAAAGCAACTTCTACACGGGTTCTACGAGATTAAAAATTGTATTTTTTCTTTTCAGATAGCAAACTCACACTCACAAAAACTATGAAAATGACTAAATGCTTAAGTGCACCTGATGCAAATCACTACAAGCATGCAAATCCTAAGATGAAAAATCTCCTAAAGCAGAGTGAAATTTCCCAAAAGTCCTTCAGTTTTATCTCTTTTTTGGTTGTCCAGAAAGCTAGTTCCCAAAATCAAGAACTCTTAATATGAAGACACCAAAAATGCTTAACAACAAGAGGAAGAAATCAATGACAACTCCTTTCCAAAATCAAGCCAAAATCTAAAGGCAAGAAACCTCAACAAAGCTTCAAAAGACACAAAGAAACAAAAACAAAAATGCAAAAACAAAAGCAAAAAACAAAGCAAATGTTTTTTGAGCTTTTGAGTTTTATAAAAGAGTTCGAAAAGACCAAGTAAAACTATAAAATCCCAAGCCAATCAACACTGAATTTCAAGCAAAAACTTCAAAAATGCTCCAAATATTATAAAGCTAACTAGTAGCAAGATCAATATGAACAAAAGAAGACAAGAAAACTCAACCACTCAGCCTAGAAGAATAGTGCAACCTTGCCACAAACAAAAACTTCAAAGAACCAAGAAAGAGTCTTCAAAAGTTGCAACAAGACCTGGCCAACTGAACTCAAGAAAACCAACCAAGAAATAGGCAAAAATCGTAGTGCCAAGAAAAACACAAAGATAGGAAAGATTAAATGAGCAGGAGCTCTCTGTTCTGATGAAGAAAAA
This sequence comes from Pinus albicaulis, assembly GCA_034641835.2. NCBI lineage: Eukaryota > Viridiplantae > Streptophyta > Pinopsida > Pinales > Pinaceae > Pinus > Pinus albicaulis. The sequence goes on from CM076577.1 coordinate 1,188,240,900, forward strand.
TAGCCAAGAATGCCCAGAAAGCGATCTTGGTACTCAAACCAGAAGTGCCAGCACAAGAAACAACACTTTGCCAAAAAGACTAGTTTTCAATCAAACGAAAGAGAGAAAAGACCAAAGACCACTTTCTTCACAATCCAGAGGGTACTAAGACACTGCAGGAATAGGTCTCCACAGACAGAAAGGACTAAAAAGCCAAGGAATCCAAAATTTCAAAATCTGCCTAGGTATACGCTACTTCACAATTTAGCAACAAGCGGGCATATGCGACTGTGCTAAAGGAAACACGCGTATACGCGACTCCCTTTAGACAAACTTGCGTGTATACGGGACTGTGTGTAGAAAAAAGAACGTATATAAAGGTAAATAATGAAAAACAAAAAGGATCAAGCCTGGAAAAGAAACCAGGACTTCAGTCTGACTGAGAAAAAGTAAACTGGACTGCAAATGAAAGTTAAAACTGTTGGAAACCTATCAAACAGCTGAAACCACCCAACAGGGGAATCACAAGAATGCGATCCCCAGCGGAGTCGCCAGTTCTGTTTCGAGGAAAATAACCCTAGAGGTTTGTTGGGTTTAAACCTCCACAGAGTAGGGCATGCTACTTAAGAAGGACTCACACAACCATACATGTTCATGAAAAACTAAATAGAGTAGATCGAGGAAGTTACCCGTAGGTCCTACGGTTGAAGCAGATCCCACGGGGTCCAAACCCCCAGCAACCCTTCTTCCTTCTTAACCTGAGAGATAAGAAGAAACAAGCACGAAGAACTGGTTGTACATCATATATCTACTCTAAATGTTAGTGAAATCCATATGAAACATTAGATAAACCATAACAAATGCTTAAATAACAATATTCTTATGTATGCAAGCAGACACTAACACGTATATTTCGGGAACAAGATGGTTCTTCTGTATTATAAATAGCATGTACAGAAATAACGAGTGGAGAGATCACCTGAATCCTTCCACGATCTTCGAGCAGACCGTCGTCCGGATCCGTCCCACCCTTGCCTCGCTAAGATTCCTTTCGAACTGGTGCATACGAGATGACATATGAAGAGATGAGCATCTCCAGAAAACAAGGGTTTCCTGTAATGAAATAGGAAGTGCAGGAGGCACGGGAATTCAGACTTGGATAGGGAATGCCAATAGAGTATAATATCAATAATTTCTCTCTCTCCCTTAGGCCATGCACATGAGGGGTTTTTATACTCCCTCAAAGTAGTTCCAATAGTTGGAAACAGTTGGCCACGTGCTGGGGTGGTTGAACTACCAGAGTAACCATCAACCCAGCCCGAAAATAGGGATTTTTTTATATATATTTTTAATGATTTTAATGGCATACGCGAGAAAGTACATGTGGACTCGCGTATACACGCGGAAAAGTCTGGGCATAACCGCGTATGGGGAATTTAACACTGTTTTTTAGTGAATTTTGTCCAAGTCTGTAGGAATGGGTGCCCAAAGCCATAAAAAAAATCATGAATCATATGAAGGTGATAAATGATGCTATAAAAATTACCCGCACCAATGGGGGAAATCCTTCAAAGAGGGCGCGCCAATTGGCGCTCTGTCCCAGGTCGCACTTGCGCCAACCATTTTAAGGAGTGTTTTTTAAAAATAAATAGCAGAAGTTTCGTCCTAACTAATCCAGGAACTGGTATGTAATTTGAGTTGGGAGGTTTGGCTCCAGATCTCCATGTAGGGGAAGTGGTTTTCCACCTCTCATGGAAGCTTCCTTGAGAATAGGGCCAATCCCATGATTATAGGGATCCCAACTCCCCTTCCTCCATCTATAAAAGCTTGCTCATCTCATTTGCAAGCTAGTCTCCAAGTTCCCAAGAGCCTAATGCTGCAAGAGCCTTGATTCATTCCCTTAAGGTCAAATCCAAGCAAGGAGATCATTGTTTAGACATCCGAAGAGAGAGGTTTGTCCCATCCCTGACAGGCTTTATCGAGACAGGTTCTGTTGACGACCCTTCGAAGGAGAATTCAGCATCAGAGCTATGGTTGTATTCTTCTTTTGATTAATTAATGATAAGCGACTATTGGTTATGGTTCCACTCTTGTTCTTGATGATGATCATGAGTTATGTCTTCTCTGACTGACATATAGTTGTATGCACTGGATTTTACGCTTGCATTTGTTTTGTTTCTTGCGTGTGCAGGTGTCCGATCACGGAGATCGTGAGGATTATGATCTGCCAGAGCTAAGGAATGGGAGCGCTACCTCTACGAGCGACAGCGTTGGATTCTAGGTAAGACTTCATCACTAGTTGGTTTATTTTCAATTAGGAACCTGCACTATAGCATGAACGATTGTTGCTAGACCCGGTCTGGGCTAGTAGGGATCGCCTCTGTCCGCAGAGGGGATTTACCTCCACAAAAAATTGGCGACTCCACTGGGGATCATTGGCTTGTTGTTGTTCTGCTTTGTAAGCTACAGACAGAGCTTGAAGTTAGCCAGATAGCCTTCGAAACGCTTTTGCTCTGCATTAGCGAAGTAGATCAATGCTACTTCGGTCAATCTCCGGTTTAGTTTCTGAACTGAACACTTGGAGTGTTGTCTTGTCTTTTCGGTTGATTCTTGACCTTGCTTGCTTGGTCATCTTTTGGATTTACCTCCACAACAATCCAAAATGAACTTTCTCTCTAAAGAAGATAGCTCATCATCCGATGAAGACAATGATAGAGAAGAAGAAGCTAATGAGAGAGTATTGTTTATGGCCAAGCATAATAAACAAGAGGCATCAAACAACGAAGAAGAAGGTTTGACCATAGAAGAATTTTATAAGGAAGAAATCAAGCTTATAAAAGAGCTCAAGGCTGAGAAGATCCATTCCAATACTCTTGAAGAACAAGTTCAAGGTCTCAAAATTGAAGTTGAAGAACACAAATGCATTGAAGAGTCACTTCAAAATAAGTTGGAATAAAGCAACCAAGAAAGGGAATAATTAGAAGCCAAAGTAGTCTCATTGTGTAAGGAAGTGAAGAAGGGAAAAACTATCCAAAACTATGCCGACAGCTCAAGGGCATTGGAATAACTCATCAATAATAAACGATCTTACTACGACATAACTGGCCTTGGTTACAAAGAAGAAGATGTAGAAATTTTAAACAATACTATGATGTATTACCGGACTCTCCTGGTCTAACAGTTAAATCCACTCTTAAATATAGAATCCTTCTACTTAATTCTTTGCAGAAATTAAATCACCAATTGCAAACACATGAAGAAAAATCAATCGCACATAACAAGATGTTTTTACCAGGAAAGCTTAAAGCTAAAAACCCCAACTATCATATATTATGTGTATCATGTATCATGAAACAATCTCATACAAAGCTCTAGCTCCAAGAGATCTCAGTACAATATAAAATCGTCTCACACTGTCATACAAAAATTGGTTCACACATGCACCAATTTACTACCTCCTGACAGCTTGCCTCCACTGCACAATCCCTGCTAATGAATATCCCTGAATGAATTCAATCTTGCCTTTCCTTGACTGCGCAATCCTCATTGGCAACTCCAATGTGTGTGTAGATGCATTGAATGCACTACTATAGTCACAGCTGATAGTCAACCGGGCCCTTTCACCTATCTCTCAACTGGGTCTCCATTGGATCTGACATGCATGTAGTTAACAATAGTATTTCTTCAGTTTGATGTGAGATCACTCCATGTGAATTAATTTGATATTTAATTCACAGATCTCTCACTAGTGTATCTTTAGTTACAACTAGTTACAACTAGCACAACTGAGTTTAACTCACATAACTGAGTTAAAATTAATAACAACTCACATAACTACAATCCAACTTTGTTACAACTTTGTATCACTCAGTTACAAGGAAGTCCACTGCATGGTCCACCAACCAACCAATTCAACTCTAAATCCACTTAGCTAACTGATTTTCCACTTCAGTTAACTAGTTCCAAGTGCTCATTGAAAATAGATAATTATTTATTGTCTAATTTTTGTTAAAGGCTTAACAAAAATTGACATGCATTCTAATTTTAGATATGCATTCCACGAAACAACTTCGCACATGCATTCCAAACTTAGACGTCCATCCATCCGTATAATTTTCTCAACCATCTATAAATAGATTACTGCTAAAAATAGACTTTGATCCAAATTCTAAAAATAGACATATCACTTAAAAATAGCCTGCGGGCTCCACCTAGTGTAGGTGCTTAATTTTCACTAGGATTATCATCTTGTTGAATTTCAACACTCCCTCTCAACAAGAAAGGGATTATCCTTCACCCTGATCTTGTCTCTATGGTATTCGAATTTGCTCCTAGTGAGCGCCTTCATCAGAATATCTGCATCCTTATCTTCCATAGGAATGTACTGAAGCAAGATGATCTTCCGCTGCACACAATCTCTAATATGATGATACCAGATATCTATATTCTTAGATCTATCATGAAACACAAGATTAATCGAGAGTTTAATGCAACTCTAATTATCACAATGAATCACTGTAGGATCTAAATGAGAACTGAAAAAACTGACCAAGATCTTCCTCATCCAGATAGCCTCACATGTAGCTTGACTTGCTGCCATGTATTCCGCTTCCGCTGAACTGAGTGCCACATATATCTTTTTCTTGCTGTACCAAGAAACAGCTGTAGATCTGATACTAAAAACCCCTCCTGGTGTGCTCTTTCTGTCCGTTTGGCTACCTGCCCAATCTGCATCCGTGAAGCCATGAAAATTCACCTCATCTGTCTGTCTGTACCATAAGCCATACTCATATGTGCCCCTAAGATATCTCAGGACATGCTTGCCTGCCTTCCAAAAGAGCTTGGTAGGCTTAACCATTTCTTGACTAAGTTGATTCACCGCATAGCATATGCCCGGTCTTGTATTAACTAAATACATGAGTGAACCAACCAACTATCAATAGATAATAGAATCCACTACCTTTCCTGATGTAGCATCCTCTTTCCTCCAATCTCCTGGAAGAGGAATATCCATGGGTTTGCAGCCCTCCATGTGAAACTTACCGAGTATCTCCCTTGCATACTTGCCTTAAGACACAAATAATTCACCTTTTCACTGCCATATTTCCAATCCAAGGAAATAGTGAAGGAGGCCCATATCCTTCATCTCGAACTCCTTTGCAAGATCCTCCTTGCATGAGTGTATCAGTTGTTCATCACCAGTCATTATTAAATCATCAACATAAAGAAAAATGGTTAAAAGCTTACCCTCCACCACAATATGGTATAGGTTTGCATCCTCCTCACTGTTGGTGATGCCAAGTCCAGTGAAATATCTGTCGATCCGAGTGTACCAAGCACAAGGTGCTTGCTTTAGCCCATACAACGCTCTTTTGAATATGCACACATGCAACTCGATGCTGAAGATCTAAAATCCTTCAGGCTGCTCAATGTACACTTATTCCTCAATGATCCCATTAAGGAACACAATCTTCACATCCATCTGATGAATGTGCCAACCCATCTGCACTGAGAGAGCAAGGATGGTACTTATGGAAGAATACCGTGCAAAAGTTGCTAAGGTTTCTTCATAATCAATCCCCTCGATCTGTGAGAAGCCCCAGACCACAAATCTTTCCTTATACTTCTCAAAACTCCCATCAACAGCTTGCTTTACCTTGTAGATCCATCTTGAACCTACCACTGATTTATCAACCGGCCTTGGAACAATTTCCCAAGCACTATTTCTGACAATGGAGTCATACTGCTCCACCATTGCATCTACCCATGTGGGCTCCTACACTGCTTCCTAAAAGGAAGATGGCTCAGTCACAATACATTTTCTCATGAGAGCCATGTATCCAGTATATCGGCCAGGAGACTGTCTCTGTCTGCACTGTTAAGTAGGGACTCCTACATTCTATGTCGCATCAAGCTTCAACCTCTCAGCTTTTGTGGTATGCCTTCTGCCAGTTCTGATGTTTGGCTCTGCGTGAGTGGAATCCTCCACTCCATGAAACTCCTCCTGTGGCTGATCCACATCTAGAGACTCATCTTTGGGAACAAGCAGTTCGTCCCCTGCATGCAAGTCTAGCTCCCTCTCAAGTGACAAATTCATGGCTTTCTCCTCATTGAATTTTATATCCCATCGCACCACAGTCATTTGAATATTTGGAAAATACACACGATAATTATGGGGTGTTTCTGTGTACCCCACAAATATCCCAACTTCAGCAGTCAACTCCAGCTTCTTCCTGGCGTTCTTGGTCACATGAACATAAAAATATGAGCCAAAAATCTTAAAGTGAGAAACATTTGGTTTCTTACCAGTAAAATATTCTTCAAGTGTACTCATTCCAAGTACTCTATAAGGACAATGGTTTTTCACATAAACCGCAGTGTTGCATGCTTCCACCCACAAGCACATTGGTAGGCCCTGATCATGTAGCATAGCTTGTGCAACACCCACGATCATTCTATTCTTCCTCTCTGTGACCCCATTCTGATGTGGGTTATGAGGCGCTATGAGTTCTCTTCGAATTCCTTATTTGCTACAGAAGTCTTTGAATTCATTCTAGATATATTCACCACCATTACTGCTTTGCAGAGCCTTCACTTGCTTCCCTGATTCTTTCTCCACCAATTCTTTAAACTCACAAAACTTTTCAAATGTTTTATCTTTCTTTTGCATGAAGAATATCCAACATCTACGAGAATATTCATCAACAAAAATAACATAATACCTGTTTTTTCTATTGAAGCAACTGAGAATGGCCCACACACGTCTGTCAAGCCAAGTACATCAAGGAAATGATCAATAAATTCAAAATGGAAGATTTCAAACCCATCCTTACTCCGATGGTAATAGGTTGAAAATTGAGCATAGATGATTCATCTAAGGATGTGGATTAGAGGTTGTACAAATCTATATGATTGGTAGTCTTCTATATGCAATAGCCTCCCGACCAGATGTTATGCAAGTAGTTGGACAAGTAGCAATATTCCAAGAAGCACCAAAAGAATCACATATTGTTTCCATAAAAAATTCTTCGATATCTAAAGGGAACAATAGAATATGGCTTGTGGTATCCCAAGGGCAACAATCTCATTATTCAAGCCTTTACAGATGCAGATTGGGCAGGAAGCGTTGACGATCGTAAGAGTACTCGTGAATCATTTGAATATCTTCGCCAGAAGCTTTGGATTGTCCCAAGTTCTCATTAGATTTTCCTTATTCAGAATATAAAGGGGGAGTGGAAGTGTGTATAGGTCTGTAGGATGTTTGTGTGTCAAGGGGAGTGGAAGTGTGTACAGGTCCGCAAGATGGTTGTGTGTCAGGGGGAGTTACCCTTTTCCATTGATGTCAAAGGGGGAGAGAATTTTGTAAGAAGAGGTGTCATGATCACAGGGGGAGTACTTGTGTTGCCATTAATGCCAAAGGGGGAGATTTTTGTTCAGCGGTTGTCATTGATGTAAACCCAAGAAGCACTAGGGGCTACCCCAATATTGCATGGGAATTTTGACCTACCAAATTACTATATTGTGGGTCAAGAATGATTTTGATGGTTTCTACTTGTCAAGTTGTTTTTGTTGATATATGGCACGCCACGTAATTCTTCATGGTTTGAGAGATATTCATGTTTGAAGTTTGTAACCCCAGTTAGTGGGCTAAAACCCCATGGGGTTGTGGCATGGATCATTGAAAAGTCAATAATTAATAATTTTTAAGCTCCTAAAATCCCTCCCACGTTCACTTGTTGAAGACCCTCTCAACCTAAGCATTTATATAAATTTTGATCCTCATATCTTCCTCATGTAGGGATTTCACTACCTGAAACAAGTCATCGTGGAATTTGCGCTCTAAAATTTTTTCTACCGAGGTTCAAAAGTAGAAATTTTTATGAGGCGAAGCCTAAATCCTGAGGAGGCTCTTGTAAAAATTTCAGATCATGGTGTGCAATATTTTCGGAGATATGATCTGTGGAAGTTAGTGTTTTTGCAGGCTCCTGAACTTCATATCAAAGAATTGACCTTGGGAAAAGCATCATAACTCTCTCTCTGAGTATTAGGTAGGAATTCTGTAAAAAGTGGCAGATAGTGCATGGATTTTAGTTTTCACTGTAGAAATTTAAGATCTGAATGAAGAAACAGTGACACATGGCATGACGTACAAGTTCACTCTACTGAAACAACCCATAATTAGGTCATTGTGAGAGATTGGACATAACCCTCTCTTGAAGAATCCAAATTGGATCAGACCCATGGAATTGGAAAGAAGACTCAGACTACTACTACAAGACCGAAACTCACATATTGGGGAGCTTAAATAACAAAGATAAACCAGATTCAATATCGAGATCCTAGAAGGCAAGAAAAAGCTATATCAGGTGCTGTCAAGGGCTGCAAAGGACCGGAATTTCTAGGGCATCAAAGCAAATAAAGGTGTAGATGAGGGTAGCATGACAAGAGCAACAATCAAGGTGTAGAACAATAGCAAGAAGTTCACCACATGAAGTCTTCAAGTGGGCAGCACTGCATACAATCATTATAAAGGTATCATTGTACTAAGTCATTGTAAATGCATCATTGTAAAAATTGTACATGTCTATCTGCCAAGAGTTGAAGAGGTGGTGTTGGGAGGTCTAGGATCATGATTAGGTGGTTGTGTCATAGTTGGGGTTATGGTCTAGTGTGTCTTCTTCTTCTACATCATTCTATATCATTATAAAGTGGACCATTTTCCCTGGTACGGGAGTCCATTCTTGTTTTATTCTTCTATAGTGTGGTAGGGTGATGCTAGGCTGGTGCATGAAGTCACTAACAGGTTCAAGCCTGTGAAAAATTTAGGGTGGTAGGGTGGCGCTAAGGTGAGTTGTAGCTCATTGGGCGTTGGGGCATCCATTCAGTTGACTCCTGAAGAATATCGGGCGTTGGAGCATCCATCTAGTGGGAGCTGGAGAAGAATGCTTTTCTAGATTCTAGGAAGTTGGAGCTTTATTTTCAATTGGAGTTGAATATTAAAGAACTATTAGAAAAGCGTTTAGGTGGTTTTTGTCCCAGAGAGGGTTTCCACCTTAAAAACTGTGTGCATTTGTGTTCCTTTTTTTTTACTGCTATCATTGTACAGACACTAATAATAATTGAAGATTAACTAATGCTCTAATTGAAAGGAATACTGATTCACCCCACCTCTCAGTATTTCCAACAACATATTTGTTCAGGTCTAAGTATGAAACCTTTCTTTCAAAAACTATCTTTGATCCTATTGATTTTGAGACCTTTGTACCATTTTCTAAGTCTTCTTATTTCGAGGTTGATAGTGAAGTCTGGTCTAATTTCTAAAAACTTAAAGGCTTAGTGGATAAGTTTCAAGAAACTTCAGACAGAGCTTATTTCCAATATCAACAGCAGGATTTTGCTTCACCACTCGTCTTTATACCTTCTCATACAGCTACATCATCATCTCTTCCTTTGATTCCATCATTACCTCTGCAAGTTTTCACTCCATCGGCACCTTTACAACCCCTTCCATTAATCATGGTCAGATTCGCTCCACTGATCTTACCCCAACAACTCACTGCACTTCCTCAGAATTATGGTCAAAGATTACCCCTTTTTGATGGAACATCAGAGGTCACTGCTTACCAACACATTGTCGAAGTGGTTGATTTCATAGATCTTTAAGAGATTGATAATGACGACGCCAAGATGCACAACATAGCATAGAGTTTCTCAGGAGAGGTTATGAAATGGTTCCACTCTCTCACAGATGGTTCAATAGCTACTTCGCTGCAACTGATTGACTTGTTCATGACAAAATGGGAGGAGAAGAAGAATCCATTGCAAATCTTGGCTGAATATAATGCCTTGAAAAGGAGTCCCAATGAGTCTGTCCAAGACTTTACATCTAGATTCAATAAAATCTATGATTCAATTCCTGAGAATATCAAGCCTCCTTCAGACCTTGCTTTAATTCACTATCTTGATGGTTTCGATCCTAACATGGATTATCAGTTGAGGGAAATAAATCCATCAAATTTTGAAGAAATGCAAAGAAATGCAGTGAGCGTGGAAGCTAATTTGATAATCAAAAAATCTAAAATCAAGACAGAGAAAAGGGTTATTATCAAGGAAGAAACATCTACTTCATTAGAGGGAAAATTAGACACCTTGATAAAAACCATGGAGAAGATGATGGAAAAAATGTCCATCATTGATAGACAAGCTGAACCCTCCATCAGAAATCCAAATTTCAGGGGTCAAAATTAGCAACCTTAGTACAAGATCAAGCAAAGGGAATGGAGGGGTCAGGATCCACAAAGTCTGCAAAAAATTCACACTCCATTTCAGTAGAACTACACAAAAGGTCCTGATGAAGAAGATGAAGAAGAAATTTCTGGTGAGAATCATTTATTTGAGGAAAATCAAAAACCTATTTTCCTTACTAAAGAAGATCAGTTTTCTGCATAAATTTATGCACCAGACGATCAACAATATGTCTTGTCAAATGACGACATGGTATCAGTACATCCTTAATTTTTTCCTTTTTCGAACAATTTGACAATGAAACAAGTTTTGAAATAAGACAAATTGTATTACTTATTACTCTAAATATTCTAATTCCATTTAAAATAATGATTTGATGAAAATGAAGCCTTTTTCACCCTCTTTAGTGACACTTTTGGACTTTTCAGTGGCAAAACAAAGACACCTAGACAACAGAGGTGGATGGAAGATGGAGTGATTAGCCTAAGACTCCAAATGATAATGAGTTACATGACCTCTGAGATGATGATGGCCATGGATCAAATGAGGGGAGAAACATTTATGACCTATACCATATGTAGTGACCAAAATTTATTTAAAAATTTGTTTGAAAAGACAAAATTTCTGACCTAGGACTACTAGCAAATAAAATGAAAGATCTTGTTTGATCACTGAACATATTGACACTAAAGAATACATTGAGGATTTTTAGGATAGAGATTAGAAGTTGAAAAGTATACAATGACATGTTGGTATAGGCTTAGGGAAGACTTGCAAGGTATTAGTAAAAGCACGTAGAAGTCAATGGATAAATTATTCATATCTTTTTAGAATTGTAGAGACAGGGACAATTAAGGATTAGTCAAGAATAGGAAGAGAAAAAAAATGGAGCCTATGGTAGCAGGTCTCGGTCATAATAAAGGTTGGATAGAGTTGACATAATCAGAGGTGGCAGATCATTGGATACACTTGACACGAGGAATGGTATGTATTGGCATCATTCTAGTTCCTCATCTAGGATACATCATCATAGTTGTCATCGCCATCATCCTTATAGGAGTGACTACTTTCAAGAGGAGTTCAAGAAATTGAAGCCTCCTACAATCGATGGAGAGATGAAGAAGTAAGAAGATGCAGAGGCATGGTTTCTTGGGATGAAGAAATTATTCATATTGCATAAATATTCAGATAACATGACAGCCAAAATAAATACCTTCAGTCTCAAAGGAAAAACATACATTTGGTGGGAAGATGTGAAGAATTTCAAGGTAATTTGAGAAGAAGAGTTGGTTTGGGATGAGTTTGAGATACTCTTCAAGAATACATACTTATCTGAGAGATATCATGATGCCATAGCTAAGGAGTTTTATGAGTTGCATATGGGTTCAATGAAAAATGATGAGTATACCAACAATTTCCTAGAGCTATTGTGGTATGTACCTTACCTCAAGGATGAGAAGGAGAAGATTCAAAGATTCATCAATGGGTTTCTAGTAGCATATAGAGACCAGATTGAGTTCAATGAGTCTAGATCATTGGAGGAAGCCATCCAGAAGTTGAAGCATTGTTATGAGAAATGAAAATGCAAAGTTGAGCCTATGCGCAAGTTGAAGGAAAATGAGAAAGTTAAAGGAAAGTGGCCATCGAAGTGGGGAAGACCTTAAGATGAAGGTGAAAAAGAAAATGTTTCTCCTTACAAGAAGTTTAATGCAGTGGAGAAGGGACATGGGTCACAACTTGGAGAACAGAAAAAAAAGGTGATGGTAGGGGACCATTGCAATGTTGGATATGTGGAAAAGATAATCGCAAGAAGGATTTTTTGTTGTACCAGGGTGGCAGGCCTCATATATACAGTGCTCAGTAAGCACAGACAGTTGGGGATTTGGGTCATAACATTCCTTGGATTTATGCAGTTGTGGATAATAATCAGGCATATCACTAGGCATCCATTATTGATATGGAAGATAAGGTTTATGGTCGATTTGTTTCCGTTTTGATTAATCTTGGATCTAATTATATTTATGTTAATCTTGACATGGTGAATAAGTGTGGCTTGATAAAAGAAGTGCATACAAAGTCTTGGTTGGTGCATTTGGTTATAGGTACTAAGAAGAGAGTTCATCATTAGTTAAGAGCTTGTGCATTCGAGCTGAATGATATGCCTACAACAACACATCTGAATGTACTGCCATTGTGATCATATAGTAGGATTTTAAGTATGGATTGGTTGTACCTCCACAAAACCACAATATATTTTTATGACAAGGCTATTGAGTGATTGGATGATAATAGGGAAAATAGAATCTTCAGGGAAAGAATAATCCTAAATTGGTGAGGATGGTCACATCTATGCAGGAAATCGTAGTTTCAAGAAAGGGTGTGTATTTTTTGCAATTCATATTTCTAGTGACAAGGGTAATGATGTCGAGGATGCAAAAATATTCAAGAGATATCCAGTATTGAAGCAGTTTCAGGATGTATTTCCAGCAGAGATTCCTGTGTTGGCTCCTCACAGGGAAGTATACTTTTCTATTGAGTTGGCACCAGGAGCAGCACCAACACCAAAGGCACGAGGAGCAACACAAGCACCAAAGGCACCTTACAGGTGAGTACACCAGAGTTAGTAGAGTTGAAGTTGTAGCTAAAGGAAATGCTTGATAAGGGATATATTAGGTCAAGTGTATTGCCATGGGGTGCACCAATATTGTTCATGAAGAAGAAGTATGGTACTCTTAGATTGTGCATTGATTACAGGTAGTTAAACAAGGTAACAATCAAGAATAAGTATCCATTGCCACGAATCGATGACTTGTTTGACCAGTTGAGGTGAGAAACAATGTTCTCGAAGATTGACTTGAGATCATGATACCATAAGGTACACATCAAAGAAGAGGATATACACAAGACTGCTTTTAGGACCAGGTATGGGCATTATGATTTTATTGTGGTTCCTTTTGGTTTGACTAATTCCCCAGATAATTTTATGTGCTTGATGAATAGTGTGTTTCATCCTTATTTGGAGAAGTTTTTTATTGTATTCATTGATTATACATTGATATGTTCTAATAATTATGAAGAACATGTTGAGCACTTAGAAAAAATATTGAGATTGCTAAGAGAGAATCAGTTGTATGCTAAGCTTAGTAAATGCAACTTCTTTCATACAGAGGTACATTAATTAGGACTTTTTTTTTTTTTTTTTTTTTTTTTTGAGGAAGGAATAGTAGTAGATCCACAAAAGATAAGGGCTATGATGGAGTGGGAAACTCCCAGAAATGTGGATGAATTCAGATCATTTATGGGGTTAGCTAGTTAATACAAGAGGTTCATCAGGAACTTATCACGCATTGCATATCCTATTACATCATTGCAAAGACAAGGTAAGAAATTTGAATGGAAAGAGGAATGTGCAGTCAGTTTTGAGAAGTTGAAGTAGTTGTTGAAAAAAAATCCAGTTCTTAAGATTGCATATCCAGACAAAGAGTTCGTAGTGTGTACAAATGATTGCAAAAGAGGACTTGGTGGAGTCCTGATGTAGGAGGGACATGTTGTATGTTATGAGTCTAGGAAATTGAATGAGAACTAGAAGAACTATGTAATTCATGATCTTTATTTGGTGTTTATTATTCATGCCTTGAATATGTGGAGACATTATCTTCTTGGTAGGAGGTTTTTTTTTATGAGTGATCATAGTGGGTTGAGATATCTATTTGACAAACCGAATCTGAATTCCAGTAAAGCTAGATGGTTGGCTACCCTTAGTGAGTTTGAATTCGAGATAAAATACATTAAGGTTAAGGAGAAAAGAGTTGCATATCCTCTCAACAGGAGAGTGCAGTTAAACCACGTTGCAACTATGAGTTCATATGGGATAAGATTTATAGTATGAGATCTTATAGGCAGGACAAAAGGATGACATGTACATGGAGATTAGGCACATGTTACAATAGGGTACAATTGATTGGGATGTGTACTATCATCTTACATCAGGTGGTTTGATTAGATATAGGGACATGATCTATGTGTCAGACAATAGTGAGCTCAAAAAGCTTATCTTGAGGGAATTTCATGTCAATCCATATCCAGGTCACCCAGAATATCAGAAAACATTGACAGATATGAAGTTCTACTATTGGAAAAATATGAAGAAGAAAATGGCAGATTTTGTGGCTAGATGTTTGAATTGTTAGCAGGTGAAATCAGAGTGTAGTCATCCAGGTGGGTTGCTTCAGCCTATTCCTATTCTAGAATGGAAATGGGAGGTCATTTCCATGGATTTTACTACAAGTATTCTGAGGACATCGATACAACATGATTCTATCATGGTTATGGTTGATAGATTGAGCAAGGTAGCTCACTTCATTCCAATAACGACTACTTATTCAACTAGTTATGTGGCACCAATCTTCATCAGGGAGATCGTGAGATTACATGGTGTTTTGAAGAAGATCGTGTCAGAAAAGGATGCTAAGTTCACTTCCAAGTTTTGGAAGGAGTTGGTCACAGGTTTGGGGACAAAGTTGGCCTTCAATACAACTTATCATCCATAGACAAATGGACATACAAAGAAGCTCAACAGGATTATGGAGGATATGCTGAGGATGTCTGTCATGCATCAATGGAGGAGGTGGGAGGAGTATATTACAATGTTTTTGTTTTCTTACAACAATGGTTATCAGGAGTCACCGAGGATAATTCTATTTGAGGAAATTTATGGGAATAGTTGTAACACTCCCATAAGCTAGTGTGATCCAGTGAACATGGTACTAATTGGACTGGGAATATTGGCATAAATGGAATAGGAAGTGTAGGTTATAAAGAAGAATATAAAGACATCACATTATAGGAATAAGATTTATGTAGACCAGCACATGGAATTTAAGGAGTTTCAGGTTAGGGAGCATGTGTACTTGCGCATAAAGCCCAAGAAGATCTCCTTGAGGATTAGATCATGTGCCAAGATGGAACCATGATATTGCGGGCCTTTTGAGATCCTTGAGAGGATTGAACCAGTGGCCTACAGACTTTCACTACCTATGACAATGAAATTCCATGATGTTTTCCATGTTTCATTTCTTAAAATATATGTGAAGGAAGTTTATCATGTTATTGATTGGTTTTTATTGCAGGTGGAACCAGAAGGAGAATTCCAGCTGGAACCTCAATGCATTTTGTAGTAGAAACAACTCATGCTCCGAAATTGAGCATTCGAGCAACTTAAAGTGCAGTGGAAGCACTTTGGGCTTGATGAAGCTACATGGGAGATGGATGATCAGATGTGGACTATGTATCCTTCATTATTTGTCAGTGGAGGAAAATGAGGTTTGGTATTTGTACATATTTAATTATGGTTGCTAGTACCGAAATAGGTTATGTTATAAAGCTCCAATAAGAGGTGTGTTTGTCATGTTTCCATGATATTCATGATGGTTTTGCTTTTGAGCAGGTTTTTCATTGTAATTACTACAACGAGCTAAGTTATAAATCTTCATAAGCAGTATGATTTTGGTTTTCAACAGTTTTTATAGTTGTACGTGTCATAGAACACCGAGGACGGTGTTCCCCTAAGGGGGAGGGGTTTGTAATAGACCCAGGTTAAAATTTCATTTAATAAAGTTAATAAAGGAAAAATAAGACCAAGGCCATGGGACACGTATTCCAAGCTGGATATTGGGCAAAGTATCCTAGTGGGAATCACTTGTTGTTTATTATGGCTAAGAGGAAATTGGAAAAGGCAATGGAAAAGACATTAAAATGAAAAAAGGTATAATTGGAATTTTATTTATGAAAATAAATGAAATTAGGAGAAAAGGAAGGTGAAAGGTCACAGGTTGCATGTGAGGAGGAAATTGAAGGAAAATAGAGTAAAAATGAAGAAATTATAGGCATCAATAATAAAAAGACATCAAAGCATCAATTTAGGGCCTTTTGTTATTTCAATTTCATAATTGGTTTTGGAGAGAAGAAGAGCACCAAGAGGAGAAAGAAACGAAGGAAAGAAAAGGAAGGAAAAGGAAGGCAAAGGAAAGGTTGGATCAAGCAGCTTCAACGGGAATACTTGCAGGTAACAAGTTGAAAGTATGATCTCCTCACTAGTTTTGGCATGCATAGTATGTGAATAACACACTATTTTGTTGTCATTGGCATGGTATTTTCCTGGTTTGATAGTGGTTTCAACCATGCCTTGTCAATTCTGGACAACCATGGTGTGATTGTATTCATTCTTGGTTGACCTTTGGATTGCTGGAAGGTTTTGGATTTGGGTGAGGTGGTTTCAGGAAAATCCCAAGGGTTGGGGGTGGAGATGGTTTTCTCCGGGAAGCCCTCAACAGGTGGGTGGAGACAAGAAAATTCCTCAAGGCATGGTGAAGGAATTTTGAGGCATCTAAGCTCGGTTTGGTTATGTGATCTCAATATCGGTTTAGGTGAGATCATGGTGTGGTGAGTGTGGAGGTAGTTTAACCTATGGATTCTCTTGGTTTTTTATGGATTGGTTTATCCCATGAGATTCCACATTCATGCTTGGAATATTGCATGGGGGTGATTGGATGAGAGAGAGATTTGGTTAAGCTTAATCTAGGGTCGAGCGGTACATGGAAGTCCCTAATTTGGTTGGATTTTTCATATGGTTAATAAGAGCTAATTTTCTCGTGTCTTTGATGAGTAATTATACTTGTTATTATGTGGATTTAATGGTTGTAATATCATTGTTAATTATCTATTTATATGTTGGTTATAATCATGGCTAAGTTTCTCTTGTCTTTGATGAGTAATTATACTTGTTATTATGTGGCTTTACTGGTTGTTATATCATTGTTAATTATCTATTTATATGTTGGTTATAAGCATGGTTTTATGAAAAATCTTAGTCATGGCTCTCATCATGTTTTGACTAGTAACTGAATGAATAATGAATTCATTACCTAATTGGTGTTATGACAAAATTTGAGAGGACATTAGTCCTTCTTGTTAAACCTCAGTTAAATTTCATATTCCTATGTTCATATATGCATTAATGACCTATAGGTTGCATGTTCATCATGTGTTTGACGGAATGCTAGCCCTGGTTGGAAGGGGTAAGGTCAAGTCCTTGTTCAAGTTTTGGTTTGGAAGCTTTGTTTCTTTGTTATTCATCATTTCTAGAAGTCTCATTGTTTTTTGGGTTGGGGCATGAGTTCTAGTCTTGAAAAAGAGGCTCAAAATTTGATCTGAAAATGGAAGTACTTGAAAATGTGTGCAAGGTATCCATTTCCATTAAATTAAATGTGTGTAAAATTCTCCATGTCTTGCTGCATAAAACAACTACTTAGATCTAATCCAGAGATTGACTATAGGGGAATTTACTGGATATGTCACCTTTGATAAAAGGATGAGATCCAGAGGCTACCTGGCCCTTTACAGACTCTGTATTTAGAACTTGTAGAGGTTAACACTCACAATTTCCATCAAATATATGTGCAAACTGTTATTCATGTCTTGCAATTGAAACAAAGTGTTTATGGAAACTGTATAAGAGTTTATGCGTGAAGACAAGTTAATTTAATTTTATGTTTAACATATTAAATCAAAAATTTTCAGCAAGATAACTTCAGCATATCATGACACAAATGTTTGATGAGCAGTTCACCCCTCCTGGGCGACGTCTGCTGGATCAAGCCTCCCAAAATGAACTTGTCCTCTTGTATTAAAATGCTTCAAAATGCTAATACAAGTTTAAAAGTGTCTATAGACAAATCTGAATGAAAATACTAATTCAGAAGGTATGAAAAAACTAATAATGCCTTTCCAAATTCACTAAACAGTGAAGAATTACCATAAACAATGATTTCTTCAATAAGGCCCTAACGGCTCTTTGAACTCCTTTGTAGCTTTTCGGGCTGTATAATTCCTCAAACAGGTCTGAAACCTCTTCCATTAGGTTTAGAAGGTTGAAATTAGTTGAAAATTATCTTTGGTTCACCTCAAACAGCAAGGTACAACTCAAAAAAACTCAAACCCCAAAATGGCCCTAGTGGCCCTGAAAAATCTCCTGAAGGTTTTCAGCCTCTGAAAGTCTTCAAACAGTTCTAAAAACTCTTCCATTGGTTTCAGAAGGTGGAAAATAGCTGAGAATGGTCTTTGGTTCACCTTAAACAGAAAGGTACAACCCAATACAACTCTATTACCAAAATGGCCCTAATGGCTCAAAAAGCTTCCCTAAAGCTAAAATGGTTGTAGAACTCCTCTACTACCTCTAGAACCTATCCCAATGGCTCTAGAATGTTGAAGAAAGTCGAAAATGACTTTTGGGTCACTTCAAATGGTTAAGCATAGCTCAACACAGCTCCAACTCCCTCTTGGCCCTCATGGCTCTCATTGGTTCCCTGAAGCAAAAGGGACTGAAGATCAACTCCAATGGCTCTGCAACCTGTTCCAATGGATTCAAAATGCTCTGAATACCCAAAATAAAAAAAATTTGTTCCAAAAGGTTCAGCCTATCAAAATTTATGCTCCAAACAGTATTTTGCCCAATGTTAGTTAAAAATCCCACTAAATGTGGGAGAACTGGAGTTAGCATTGATAAATTTGGCCAAGTCCTCTAGAATGACGCGCTTCACCTGATTTGTCGAAACTGCCAGCGTTAACAATAATGAGTGGGTAGTGGTCACATTGTAAATTTCGTATAAACCACCGGTGAAAACGTTTTAACAAAACATGTTTTAACAATAAACGCTAACCATTTACCACCGTAATGTTTAATAAAACGTGTTCATACGTGTTAAATGTAAACAGTTATGTTAACTGTAACTACTCTACTGCTGAACATTTGAAATGTGTTGACCGCAACACTTTACGTAACCGCTGGTGTTTTAAAAGCTATGGTTTTGAGCCTGAGGTTCTTTGTATAGGGGGTTAGCCCTTAGGGGCTGGCCCCCTTACCGCCCCCAACCAAAACATTGTTTAAATTTAAATATACAATAAGTACATTGTATAATAAGAACCAACGCATAGTCCAAATGTTGGGGCCTTTCAGTTGGTAGGTGGGTGTTAGGTCCCTATATTACTAGTATAGTCCCTTATTGTTGTTAGTGTAACCCCCTTATTGTTATTATTGTACCCTTGTAACCCCCATTTTGTTATTATTGTGCCCTTAAATTATTATTGTTAGGTCGGCTAGGATTACATTGTGGCCCACTAGGATTACATTATGACCCCGTGGACTCCTATATATAGAAATGAGGTTTTGTAAATTGTATCATCCAAGAATTGTTCATTTATGTAATATATTGGAGGTTTCCCCCTCGAAGTGGCTCATTTCTAAGGCGTTTATATCTCTTTTCTTCTCTTTTTGGAGCTGGTTACACAACATTTGGTATCAGAGCTTGGGATTCTAGGGTTTCGCTGCTCCAAACAGGTCATCGTGGCATTTTCGCTATAACTTATTTTCTACGAATTTTCAGAAACTGAAATTTTTAGGGTGCGAAGCTGAAATCCTGAAGAAGATTGTGTAAAAATATTAGAGCTTGGTTCGCAATATTTTCGGAGATATCATCTGTGGAAGTTAGGTCTTTTTTCAAGCTCCTAAACAGGTCATCGTGGCATTTTCGCTATAACTTTTTTTCTACGAAGTTTCAGATGCTGAAATTGTTAGGGTGCGAAGCCGAAATCTTGAGGAAGCTTGTATAAAAATTTCAGAGCTTGGTTCACAACATTTTCGGAGATATCATCTGTGGAAGTTAGGTCTTTTTTCAAGCTCCTAAACAGGTCATCGTGGCATTTTCGCTATAAAATTTTTTCTATGAAGGTTAAGAATCTGAAATTCGTATGGTACAAATCTGAAATCCTGAGGAATTTCGTCAAAAAATTTTAGAGCTTGGTTCGTAATATTTTTGGAGATATGATCTGTGGAAGGTAGTGCTTTTTCAGGCTCCTGAATTGCATCTCAAAGAGGTGATCGTGGGAAAAGTTCAATAACTCTCTCTCTAGGCAGTGGATTTGAGTGCCGTAAAAAGTGGTCGCAAGTACATCGAATGTAGTTTCTTGGCTATCAATTTCAGAGACAAAGGATGAAACAGTGACACGAGGCAAGTCCTACAAGTTTTCTCTACTGAACTAGTCCAAAATTAGGTCATTGTGGGAGATTGGACACAACTTTGTCTTGGGGAATCAAAATTAGATCAGACCTATGGCATTTGAAAGAAGCTTCAGAGGGCTACTACAGGGTTGAATTTCAAATATTTAATATTTTCAATTACAGAGATAATTCAATTTCAATATCGAGCTCCTCAAAGCAAGTAAAAGGTATCAATATTGGATTCTAAAATGGTGCCTAAAAAGAATTCAACACCCATTAAGCCTTCAGAAGGCTCTACCATGACTCATGAAGATGAAGAATTGCAACATGATCTATCAAAATTACAAGAGCAAGTGCAACAAATTTCACTCTCGCAAAAAGCAGCAAAAAATGAAATGGAAGTTTTGAAGAAAGGCGTGGAAGTGAAGATGGACGGTTTGAAGAAAGGCATGGAAGCTAAGATGGATGGCGTGGAAGTGGAGATGGACGGTTTGAAGAAAGGCATGGAAGCTAAGATGGATGGCATGGAGGCTGGCATGGAATCTAAGATGGATGACATGGAAGCTAAGATCGATGAGAAAATGGAAAATATGAAGAATTTTCTAAAAGCAGACATGGAAGGTTTGACAAAGTTTATACAAGAAAGGTTTCCTAATGGTGAAAAGATAGTAGAAGAACCTCATGATGAGAACAAAATAAATGTTAATTGTGATTTCATAAACTCTAATGTTGGCGGGAAGAACCACCATATTCCAAAGATGGATATGAGGAAGTTTTATGGAAAGGATCCTGTAACATGGATACTACGGATGGAGCAATATTTTGATCTCCATAACGTGCAAAACACACAAAAGGTACGCATTGCAACTTTACATTTAGAACAAAATACATTTGTATGGTATCGATGGCTTTGTTCCAGTAAAAAAATTGTCACTTGGTCAATTTTTACGGAGGAAATGATAGCACATTATGAGGATACAAAGAGCAACACCTTCTTTACCCAATTGATAAATCTCAAACCAAAGGGTTTAGTGGGGCAGCACATTGAGGACTTCCAAAAATTGAATATAAGGGTAACTGATCTTACAGAGGAACACAGGATTGATCTCTTCCTAGGCACTTTAAAGGATAACATCCAACATGAAGTTCGCGTTTTGGAACCTGATTCATTGGAGAAGGCATTCGGGTTGGAAAGAAAAGTTGAATGTAAAATTATGGCAACAAGGAAGCCTACCACTCAATTCTATAAAGAAGGAAGTGTTGCTACGCCTAGATTTCCACAACCTACAAGGTTGACACCACAACAATTGGAAGAAAAAAGAGCAAAGGGGATTTGCTACAGTTGTGATAGAAAATACACTAAAGGTCATAAGTGTGCTGAGAAGAAATTATTTTACATAGATTGTGAAGAGGAAGAAGAAAATGAACAAGAAGAGGATATACACCGGGAACCAACCCTAGAAGAGGAAGAAATGAATCCGACCATATCGTGTAATGCACTGGAAGGAATTACCACTCCTCAAACTCTCAAGATAGTAGGACAAATCAAGAAGAAAAAGGTAATAGTGTTGATTGATTCAGGTAGCACCCATAATTTTATTCATTGTAAGGTAGCCAAGGAATTAAATTGTTTCCTATACCCAACACCAGAATGTCAAGTGATGGTTGCGAATGGAGGAACTATAAATTTCTCTGGAAAATGCCATAATATCAAGCTAACCATGGGGGAATATGTATTGACTAGTCCAATGCTTTCCATTCCTATGGGAGGTGCTGATGTTGTACTAGGAGTACAATGTTTACAATCTTTGGGGACGGTAGCTTTTAATTTTCAAGAACTTTTCTTGAATTTTTTTTCAGAAGGAAAGGAAGTCGAATTACGGGGTATTGAAGGGAAGTCAGGAAGGATAATAAGCTCTAATGTCATGACAAAGCTTCTAAAGAAAGAACAACGAGGCGTAATTGCACAATTATGCTCACTAGACATTCCGACATCAAAATCATCTATTTCGGCAGATCTCCAACAAGTCTTGGACAATCATTCCAAGGTGTTTGAAACTCCCAAAGGACTCCCACCTATTTGTGATCATTATCATGCTATTCATTTGATTCCAGGAAGTGTTCCTCCAAACATCAGGCCTTATAGATATCCTTACTTCCAAAAGAGCGAAATTGAACGTATGATTGCAGAAATGTTAGAGGCGGGTATAATTCAACCTAGTCAAAGTTCTTTCTCTGCTCCTGTAGTATTGGTACACAAGAAGGATGGATCATAGCGAATGTGTCCGGATTATAGGGAGCTCAATAAGCTCACCATTAAAGATAAATTTCCCATTCCTGTGATTGATGAATTATTGGATGAATTACATGGAGCAATTTATTTTAACAAGTTGGATCTTCATTCAGGATATCATCAAATTAGAATGAAGACTGAAGATATTCCAAAAACAGCATTTCGAACTCATGAGGGTCATTATGAATTTTTGATTATGCCTTTTGGCCTTACCAATGCACCTTCTACATTTCAAGGGTTGATGAATTCCATTTTCAAACCCTTCCTTAGAAAATTTGTGCTAGTATTTTTTGATGATATACTAATCTACAGCAAGTCTTGGAAGGATCATGTTCAACATGTTGACAGGGTGCTCAAACTATTGCGGGAGAAACAATTATATGCAAAAACATCCAAATGTTTCTTTGGAGTACAAGAGGTGGAATATCTGGGTCATATTGTATCTCACGAGGGTGTTAAAGTAGAACCTAACAAAATTAAAGCCATTAAGGAATGGAAAGTCCCCACAACCATAAAGAAGTTGCGAGGATTTCTCGGGTTAACAGGGTATTATCGCAAGTTTGTTAAGAATTATGGGAGAATAGCAGCACCCCTAACAACATTATTGAAGAAAGATGCATTTTCATGGACTCCTGAAGCAACTAAGGCCTTTGAACATCTTAAAGAGGCAATGTGCCTAGCACCGGTCTTAGCTACGCCAGACTTCACAAAAACCTTTATTGTGGAATGTGATGCCTCAGGAAATGGAATTGGTGCAGTTTTAATGCAGGAAGTAAGACCCATTGCTTTTGAAAGTCGTCCAATCAAAGGAAAGTATTTACAAAAACCTATATATGAGAAGGAAATGTTAGCAATACTGCGTGCACTAAAGAAATGGCAAACTTACCTAATGGGAAGACACTTCAAGGTAAAAACTGATCATGATAGTCTTAAACACTTTTTGGAACAAAGACTATCTTCAGAAGAGCAGAAAAAATGGGTCACAAAAATGTTGGGTTATGACTTTGAAATAATCTACAAAAAAGGAAAGCTTAATGTTGTTGCAGATGCACTCTCAAGAAAGAATGAGGAGGTGGAAGCATTGCTTTGTGCCATTTCTATTATCCAACCAGATTGGATAACCGAAGCAAGAGATGAATGGAAGAAGGACAAAGATGTATGGACACTCATTCAAAAGTTGCCGCAAGATCCTAGTACATCTGATACATTTAGTTGGAAAAATGATTCCTTATGGTACAAAGATCGCTTATATCTTTGTAAGAATTCCCAACTAAAACAAAAGATTCCTCTGGAATTGCACACTTCTCCTTTAGGAGGACACTCAGGATTTTTAAAAACTTACCACAGGGTGAAGAAAGAATTTTTTTGGGATGGCCTTAAATATGATATTCAAAATTTTGTGGTGGAATGTTTGGTTTTCCAACAGAATAAAGTGGAGACAATTAAGACCAAGGGACTTCTACAACCTTTATCCATTCCAAGTAAATGTTGGGAGGAGATTTCAATGGATTTTATCACAGGTTTACCTAAGTCTGAAGGAAAGAATGTCATCATGGTGGTAGTTGATAGACTTACCAAGTATGCACACTTTTGTGCATTATCTCATCCATTTAAAGCAAGTACAGTTGCTACTACATTTGTGGACAGAATTGAAAAGCTACATGGAAGCCCAAGGGTTATTGTGAGCGACAGAGATCCCATTTTTACGGGAAATTTTTGGACAGAGTTATTTTCTTCTTTGGGTACTAAATTAGCTCATAGCTCATCTTATCATCCTCGATCTGATGGTCAAACTGAGATAGTAAATAAATGTTTGGAAGGATATCTTCGTTGTTTTGTATCTGATAAACAAACACAATGGGTCAAGTGGTTACCTCTCGCTGAATGGTGGTATAACACTTCCTTCCATACTGCAGCAAAAATGACCCCATTTATGGCACTTTATGGATATCATCCACCATAGATCACATCATCTTTAAGGGAAAATTTGAAGGTTCAAGCAGTGGAAGATCACGTCGAGCATCAGCAAGAAGTTCTCCAGCTCTTAAAGGATAACCTGAATTTGGCACAAAATCGAATGAAACAACAGGCAGATCAACATCGCAGCGAGAGAAGTTTTGATATAGGAGATTGGGTATTTTTACGGCTACAACCATATATACAAATGTCCCTCAAGCAAGCTAAGAAGGATAATAAATTATCGCCAAAGTACTATGGTCCTTACAAGGTGTTGCAAAAGATTGGTACTATGGCATACAAATTGGAGCTTCCTGCTTCTTCGCGAGTACATCCAGTTTTCCATGTTTCATGTTTAAAGAAGGTTATAGGTGAAAATCTTCCAGTTCAAACAATATTGCCAGAACTTGATGAGGAAGGAAAAATCATATTGGAACCAGAAGCGGTCATGGAAACAAGAACTCGACAACTACGGAATCGATCAATTTCAGAGTATCTCATCGAGTGGAAGAACTTACCCACTGAAGATTCTACATGGGAGGATGAGAATTTTATACAGAAGCACCCAGAGCTACTCAAGCGTTGAGGACAACACGTTTTTGAAGGAGAGGGGCATGTTAGGTCCCTATATTACTAGTATAGTCCCTTATTGTTGTTAGTGTAACCCCCTTATTGTTATTATTGTACCCTTGTAACCCCCATTTTATTATTATTGTGCCCTTAAATTATTATTGTTAGGTCGGCTAGGATTACATTGTGGCCCACTAGGATTACATTATGACCCCATGGACTCCTATATATAAAAAGGAGGTTTTTTAAATTGTATCATCCAAGAATTGTTCATTTATGTAATGTATTGGAGGTTGCCCCCTCGAAGTGGCTCATTTCTAAGGCGTTTATATCTCTTTTCTTCTCTTTTTGGAGCTGGTTACACAACAGTGGGCGACTCGGGGTCGACTCATGCCGAAACAAAATTTTATATTTCCATTTCTACCACGGCCTAGGGCCACGTGGCGGCCTTCGAGCCTGCGACATGGCACCCTCCAATTGGCTAGAATCTTCAAAAGTCAACCCACTGACCAACCTGCACTTTCCACGTGTCGAAATCGGATTGGTCTGAATGGAATGTTCCATGGAATATTCCAGGGAATATTTCAATATTCCAAGAATATTCCTTGGAATATTATTTTTTAATTTTTCCAATTTGAAGGTCAAACTTGGTCAAACTCAGTTTTTGGAGTTTACTGAAAACTTCAAACCTGCATAACTTCCACATACAATGTCGGATTTGAGTGTCGTTCATGACACCGGGATCGTATCGACGAGGCCTATCCGGTTGTTCAGGTTGCAAGTGATTTTGAACACCTTCAATTTTGAGCTTTTTCCATGGCTTGGACTTGAGCTCCTGATTACACCTCCCAAATGAGAAGCTTTTGGATCCCAAAAGCTCACTGAAATGAAGAATCTGAACTGTAGTATAGAAAATGAGAGAAATACAACATCCTCTTCCCTTCAGCCTCCAAAATTTTCCTGAATTTCCAACTATTCACATGGAAAATTTTGCTAAATGAGCCATATACTTGTGCTGAATCCCCACCATGTTTTTCTCACCATACTAATTTTCCATACTGAAACTAGCAATGATCCTTGCTGAAAATTGTGCCCTCTTTGCTTGCATGCCCTTCCATCTCATGGATTCTTGCACTGCTTTGCACTTGTTATCACTCAGATTTTCCTTGAAGTTGTAGAAAAGAGGAAAGGGGTCCGAGGTAACCACAAACCAATATTTTAGGTACAGAATCTATCCAATCTGTACCCAGAGAGGGCTCTCTCTGTAAAATTTAGCTTTGTTTTGGAAAATGTTAGGCTAGTTATAAAGTCCAAGGGTTTTGTTTGAATTTGGGTGGTGGAATTTGATAGCCAAGGGAAAAATTAAGTAGTTTCAGGCCATTGGGCTATGGAGTCAAAAAGATGGCTTTACTGGATTAAGTTTATCAACAAGAGATGGTTTCACAGAGTAAGATAATCAAACAGAGAACAATTTTAGAACTAAAGTGAATGGAATGGATTTAAAATGGATGAAAGACAATTAAGAATCTTTCAACACATTTATAAGAGGGAAAATTGAGTGATTATTAACAAAGAGCAATTAAGTATTCTTTATTAAATAATCAAAATGCTTAAACCAGAAAAACAGGAGCAATTAAGAATTCACTGTTTAAAACCAGTTTAGAAGAAAACATTTAGAATAACAATGATTAAAATCAGATTACACTTAAGTACTTTCTGATTTACTCCTTTTCATTAATCATTCAGAAATGAAACACAGTGATATAATAAATAGATATAAAGACTTTAAAACACAAGAGAAAGATGACTTATTGATCCGTAGTCTGACACATGAATCTTGTAAAAAGTCTTTCGCTTCAATTCATCATCCAAATTAGCCACAAAAAATTTCTCCAATAGCACTTTATTTCAAAATAGTCAATGTTACAGCAAAGTTCAAGAATCCACCCTCAATACTCCAATTGAGGGAGTATTTATACAAAAAGTTACAAAAAATATCTCATAACAACTTGAGATATTATCTAGGATGACTCATAAGTAAATTACAATAAAATAGAGACAGATGGTCTCGTAGATAAGAAAGAATGATAACTGATGTTGTGTTGTTTCCTTCTTTTGAGAATGTGTTGGAGGCAGGCCCTATGCTTTGGCTCATTGCTGTCCTTTTCAGTAACTCTATGTTGGCTGGTCCGTTTCACTGATACTCTTTAACTGCTTTGATACACTTTGACCTTTATTTATCCTTTTATCCTTCTTTATCCTGACTAATTGTAGTACATGATCAAAAATTCAGGTAAGAATAAGTTTTACAAAATTTCTAACAGTTCTTCCCACCATTTATCTTCTAGAATCCTGGTTCTTTGTAGCTTTCTAAGAGTTTCATCAGTCTCTATATACCTAAAGAAAGTAGGTTGAGCAGGGAACAAATGTTTTACTTCATGCTCAAGATAAAACAAATTTTCTATTTTGGCATGAAGATCTTTTCCTGTAGGTAATGCTGCTATTGATGAACTAGTTGAGGCATTGGCCTGAGTGTCAGCATACTTGTCCAATTTTTCAACATAACTTTCCAGGTTCATCCATTTATCCTCTGAAACGAAAGGACTGGGCAATCCTTTATTCAACAACATGTCAAATCTTGTTCTGAAGGCAGTGATTTCTTCTTGCATGTCTGAGCATCTTCGTTCTAAATTCTGCATCAGATTTCTTTTGGTAAAAACTCTCTTTATTTCCAAAATTATGCATTTCCTGTCTCGAATGCCAAATTCTTCAAGTTACTGCTTATTCTGAGTATTTAGAAAATGAATGAGTTCATTGGCTTCATTAGGCCTGTTTCCCAATTCTTCCCTTGCTGCTAGGACTTCTTCTATAGCTAATTTGACTAAATAATTCTGTTCCTGCATTATTTGAACAAAGGGCCAGATATCCTTTATTGATTGGATGATGTTGTCCCAAAGAATTTCATTTATCAGCAACAATCATTTTTGAAAGATCATATTTGTGTTCTAGAGTGGCCAATTGTTCCTTTGTTTTGTGGAGCTCTATGACCTGAAGTTTCATTTCTTCCATTGACTTTGTTAATTCATTAGTATTCAAATTTTTAGTGTTGCCCTGTGACAATTCTGTTGGTTGACCTGTTGTTGCTGTACCTGTCACTGCTCCTGCTGTATATACTGGAATATTTGTCTGCTTATCTTTCAATGCATTCTCAAGCTCTTTTTCAGTTGCATTAAGTTTCTCATTTAATTTTAAGAGAAAATCCATTAGTTCTTCCTCTTATTTCTGCAGTCTGTGGATGTCTTGAAGCTGGTAATTTTAGTTGTTTTCTCAGAGCTTCAATATCATCATCTTTTCTCTTGATCAAAGCTTCAATACCTTTCACATCTTTAGGATTATGACCCAAACCAATGATTATTTCTTCTAAAGTTTTAATTCTATTATCCTTAGCTTGGGAGGAGGCTTTTTCAAGATGCAACTGTGTATTAGTGTTATCCAAAGAATCCTACAACTTATGAGCCATCATTGATTTATCCGTCAGAGTAGAATAAATCATCTCACCTGTTTGCTTGTGTAGCTCAATTTGATCTAAAGGATGGATATCCTTTGCTAGGACTTCAAAATTAGTACTAATGTAATCTGCAGTTGTCTGAGGCTGCTGCACCTTGGGCTTGAAGTGGCTCATTATCATCTTACCAAGTTGGATGTCATAGGCTGACATCAATCTTTCTTGATTTTTTGGAGCCATTTTCAAATATTGATTGTACACTTGAAGCCTAAGTGGATCATTCCTGGCCTTTATATTGATGAATGTTCTTTTGATGTCCCAGGCATCTTTTACTGGAGGTTTAAAAGAAGATATATTTGCACTTTGTTGTCTCTGTAGTTCCTTTCTTTGAGAATTAGTGGACGTCCCACTACCTGTACCTATTTGCTGACTGTCTTCTCTTCCTTGGCTATCAGGGATTTCCTGAACTGATTCAACTTCTGGGAGAGGAGTTAATTTCTGCCTTTTAACACCTTTCTGTTCAGAGGAGCCACCAATCGGAGTAGCTTATTCAACCTCTCTCTTTTTTCCCTTTTCTACATTCAGAGGAGTTTGTAAAATTGAAATTTCTAGCTCATTGATCTGAGTAGGAGGAATCTGTACTTGCTCCTATCCTTTAGAAGTCTGAAGTTGTTCTGTCATTGTAAATTTCTCTGTAATTTTTATATCAACCTCTTTCTCCTTTCCCTTGGATCCTACTGCCACTGTATTAATCTCCTGCAAATTTTGTTGTGAAGTCCCGGCTGAAGAAGATCCTAGTATCTGCACCTGTCCAAAAGAGTCTAGGTCAAGTATCTTTTCAAGATATTTCATCACATTTTCAACATTGACCTGCTCACTATCTTTTTCAATCAATGTCCCTTCCATCCATTCATCTGTATTGGCATATTGTTCTATTTCTGGGATTCTTTGATGAATGTATGGTGATAGTTTATTTTTCATTCTTCTATCACAGATAAAGTTGTTTGGATCATAAGGCACCCAATAGAAACTCGTTTGTAATATGAGATAGTCTTCTAAAATTCTTTCGACTTCTTTTCCAGCTTCCCTGGAGTTACAAATAAAGGGACCTAATTGGCTCTTGATCCTGAGTTGAGACTTTTTCTTTGCATTGCAGAAATGAACTATATCTGAATTAATCATCTGTCTAAAATACTCTAATGCAAAGAGTCTCATTGGGACATATTTTGGCAATTTGAATGGGCATAACTCACATCCATATATTATGATCTCTGTGTGGTTTTGATATAGGTACCAGTCACCTAGCTTGTACTGCTTTGAGAGCTGAAGAATTTTCTTGATGTCGTTATTTACTCTAGGAGAGGCTCACATCGGCAAGGGTGGTTACTGGGGTCTTCTAAAGATAACACAAACTCATTATAGGAATAAGGAGAATCAGGGGAATTGTGAGTAATGGCAGACCAAAAGATGACTGACCTAGGATTCCCTTTGGCATCGAGTTTCTTAACATAGAAAGGGAAACTCTCTGATTGAAAGTAAATCATGAGGTGATATATGACAGAATAATACTTGAACACTCTCTCATTCCTTAATCGCATGAACTGATCATGGATTTTGTCTGCAATGTAGGATGCAAAGTCATACTTGACAGCAGGGGGTTGTCTAGGGGTGAAAATAGACAACAATACTATGGTTAATTGGTCAACAAATTCACTAGTATTGAAGCCCATTATAAAGGATATCATGTTCAGAATAAGTCTACCCTCCTCAGTGGAAAAAGTATATCCATAAGGGGGAGGGTATTTGGGTTGATGCTCTGGTAACATGAAGGTTTGGCACAGGCGGTTTAACTCTTCATGGGATAAATTGGTAGATTTCTCAAGTAATTCAGCCATGGACAAGGGAGTGAGGGATTTACCAGGTTGGAATTGTAGCATTTCATTTATGGACTGAGCAGTTATTGGGAAAAGGACATTTTGACTTGGGGATAAAACTGCTCGTTGGTCGGGATCATAGTTTGCATGGCAGTAATGGATTAACTCAGGAAAAATGTGGACTGAGGGGAAAAGGTACATGGGAAGATTGGATTCCCAAAGTCCAAAGATGTCAGAACCATTCAAATAATTGTCTCTGCAGCGGCAAAAAATTCGAAGAGGATTCTCACTAAGAAGCAGGTCTTTAATTTGAAAATCCATATCGGCTAAAGGCAAATAATCCAAGTCCCTGTGAGGGGCATTGAGGGGCACGACATTCAGAGCTACAGGAACTTCCATTTCTGGTTCTTGTGGATTCAGAAATGGAAATTCAGTTTCTGATGAAAAACGGGAAAAATTACAGGTTTTGGGGATACAATTGCTGATTCACGGGAATTAAAATAGGTAAGTGAAGTTCTTTTCAGACCTTAATGTGGAATTAAAACCTTGAGAATTAGGAATTTTTTCGAGTTTAACGAAATTAGAGTAAATACTTGTTTCACGGAAATGAACGGTGATTAAACGGTACACGCTATAGGCCCGAACTACGATTTACTCGTCAGCCAATTGCTCTCAATGAGCTCCATGGTTAGCGGCTCGACGATCGATTTTTGAAATTTATTGCATAGGGAAAATTTGGTTAGCGCACGAAAAAATGAAAATAAACGGGCCTCTTCATTGGTGGGTTAGGTTATTAATTAACCTGGAGGTTTAATCAATCCCTTTGTATGACAGAGGATCGGGGAAGAAAATGTGCGCGGGATGGGTTATTTGAAGTTTGGTTTAAATTAAACTTTGGATTTTTTGTTTTGTTTTAAACACATATAATATATGTTTAAAGGTTTTCTCATATATTTTTATTATATGGTAATTAAACCAAAGTGATTTGCTTACCATAGGGGCAGGGATAATATAATGATATATTTTAGTCAAAGGGAGTATATTGGGGGTTTTTAATTAAACATGTGGGGATAAAACACTTTGACTAAAATTATAATAAAAGGGTTTTTTGGGTATTTTATAAAGAAGGAGTTATATATAATAGGGGAAGGTTCTTTTCATAGGGATTTAAATAATAAATTAGAAATTAATATGGAAATGAGTTAAAGCGCTAAGTATAAAACATCAGAATAATGTATTTAACTTATGCTTGCATGAAAAGGGTTTGTATTGAATATTGCATGATTTTCCTAAGTAAAATGAGATTTTACTTAGGAAAATATTTTTAGAAGTGAATGAGTGTGATGATGAATGATTTTAAATACTTAGGTTTTTCCAATCATTGGGCCGAGGCTCCGGTCCCTCCAAAAGTCAAGGAAATGCCTTGAGCCCCTTTAATCTTTAAATACCTTAGTACCCAAGGGAAATTAGTGAAATTTTAGGGAAAAATGAAAGGGGAAGTTAATAATCTGACTTTGCCTTGCTTGCAATTCTTCCAGTGTATTATCTGCCTTTGCACTTGTGATGAAAGTTAAAATTTTAACCATCTAAAGCCATCATTCATCACATGTAATTCAGCAACATCATCTACCTACCCTACCTACTTTACCCTACCATTTTTTCTTCTTTATTAGGGTGCACTTAGACTGGCAAACCCTTATCACACTTTTTCTTTTACATATGGAAATCTATCTAATTCTAACCTTATTACATCCAAGGGCTCAGATTAAACTGTTGAGATCCTTTTATTTACTCTACCTATCTACTTATCTGCCAAGATTAAACAGTTTGGTCAGATTTTATTCTCTATCTCTAAAACATAAAATTGAAAAATGAACTAGCCAAGCTTAAACTATTTGACTATTCATGAATTGTGGCATAAAATACAAGTTACACACAATTTGTTTATTATAGAAAATGAAATAGTAGTGGCATTTATACTTGCACACTTTCTTGGTCTATTTTTGTTTAGGGTTCATTTCTTTCACTTTTTGGCCTTTTTATTTTTTCCACCCTTTGATTTTTCTTTTAGGGTATACCCTCTTTACATTTTTAAAATTTTTTTAGTTTTTGTTTTTTTGAGAATATGGAAAACCTTTGCAGTAAGAAAAAGGTATGAACATATTGCATAGTTCATCAAGTCAATCATGAAATATGACACCTATTGGTATAGGAGTCTAACACTGTCTCCACTTGGGGATGGCTTTTCCTAGTGAAAATTCAAGAACAACAGGTCAGATGCCTCAAAATGCCTTTAATTGAACTATGTAATCTTCTTCTTGTTGTTGCTTTATTGTATGTATGATAGTGAAACTTCTCAAGCTTAGGGCCTTCTCTTCGGGCTTCAACTCCAGTAGGTTACTATCCAATAAAAACTGATACATTACAAAGGATATAATATGTACATGTCAGAAATAAGAATATCCTAATAAACATTATCAAAGTAATGCTTTAACATTCGACCATTTACTGGTCCTTCCTCAATTTCTGAACCATCCAAATTCTTCATAAAATATGTATTATTTCCCTATAAAGCATGAATGATGTAAGGTCCATTCCATAAGAAGTTAAACTTCCCATGTTTTCCCTTATCCTCTCTTCTGGAATCCCATCTCAAAACTTTATCTCCCAATTGAAAATCTTCTGCCTTAGTCCTTCTGTCAAAAATCTTCTTTAGTTTCTCCTGCAATATTTGGGATCTTTGATAAACTTCTTCTCTGGTTTTCTGCAAATTGATTGTTTGATTTATTCTTCTCTGAATATCATTTGGTTCAACTTGAGCTTCTTGAAGTAACTTCATTACAGGAACTCCTAAAGATGATGGAAAAACTGCCTCAATACCATAAAATAACTCATAAGGACTGGTCCCAATTGATTTTTTAGTGGTGAGTCTATCTGCCCACAATGCATTAATAAGTTTCTTATGCCAATATTTCTTATTTTCTTCCAGCAATTTCTTAATGATATTAATGAGACTTTTGTTGGAAGATTCAGCCAGTCCATTACCCTGAGGGTAATAGGCTGTTGAATGGCTTAAAGTAATATGATACTTATTACAGAAACTTATCATCTTTTTTGATTTGAAAGTAGTAGCATTATCAATTATAATTTTCTCGGGACGACCAAATCTTGATAGTATATTGGTTTCTAAGAATCCTATAATTACAAAATCATTGGCTTGTCTAGATGGGATTGCTTCAATCCATTTAGTAAAATAATCTGTGGCAGTAAGGATCCATCTGTGTTGGCCAGAAGAATGAGGATGGATTTCTCCAATGAAATCCAGGCCCCATTGTTGGAATGGTTTTTCAGTGGAAATTGGTTTTAAGGGTAAAGGTAATAGTTTTTTCTTGCCTTCAAAGATTTGACATTTATGGCAAGAAGTTACGAATTTATTTACATCAGAAAACAAGGTTGGCCAGTAGAACCC
Organism: Pinus albicaulis; assembly: GCA_034641835.2. NCBI lineage: Eukaryota > Viridiplantae > Streptophyta > Pinopsida > Pinales > Pinaceae > Pinus > Pinus albicaulis. Next base: position 1,188,274,845 of record CM076577.1, read on the forward strand.
AACCCTTAAGATCTTATCTGCTGTTGACTTCCAGTAAAGGTGTCCACCGCAGTCTCCTGCATGGAATTCATTGAGAGCCTTTTCAGCTTCATCTTTTAATAAACAATTACTTTAAGGATGTCATTTTCAAAATCCTTTGTTTTGTTCTGGATAACCCTAGAGGAGCTTGTAGGTTTAACAAAACATAAAGTATATCAGCATACCAAGGTGAGTCTAAAAAGGCCTGGCTGATCTGTGGAGTCGCCATCTCCTGATTGTCATCCAGTTCATTAATATCCAGGGCTTAGCAATTTGTTTCTGTCATAAGTTGAGCCAATCCATGTCCTTTTATCAGTTTTGTAGGTTTTATCTCAATATCATATTCTAATATGGTAGCAATCCATTTACCTATTTTGCCCTCAATTCCATCTTGAGTTAAGATGTCTTTGACAAGAGCATTTGGTACATAAGCTATCACATGAGAATACAATATATAGATTCTGAAATCTTTAATAAATTTTACAAGTGCAAAAGCTTGTTTTTCCATGATATTATATTTTAATGATGCGTCTCTTAGTGCTTTACTAAAAAAGGCTATAGGTTTTTCACATCCTTGATCATCCTTTTGTAATAAAACAACTGCTATAGTATGTTCTGATGCGAATGAAAAAATTATGAAATCTCTATCAAATTGTGGACTGGTAAGAACTGGTGTTCTGGTCAAAGCCATTTTAATATCTTCAAATGATTTCTTGGCTTCTACTGTCCATTTAATACTCGAATCCTTTCTTAACATGTTAGTAAGCAATCTAATTAATTCAGCTAAACTAGAAATGAATCTTCTCAAAAAATTGATTTTTCCTATGAAAGCTTGAAGTTCTTTAACATTTCTTGGATGAGGTATCTGCAAGATAGCTTTTATTCTTTTAGGATCAATTATAATGCCATATTTTGAGATGATATGGCCCAGGAGTTTTCCTTCTTCGAGACCAAACAATGAATTTTTGGGATTCAGGGAAATATCATACTTTCTGCATTTTATGAATACTTGTCTGAGATGGTCTAAATGTTGCTGATTTGATTTAGAGAAAACTGTTAAATCATCCAGATATATAACAAGAAAGTCATGAAGTTCTTTTGCAAATGCAATGTCCATTTCTCTTTGGAAGTTTGCTCTAGCATTTCTCAGTCCAAATGGAATTTTAACATATTTGAAAGTACCCCAAGGTGTTGTAAAAGCTGTTTTATCTTGGTCATCAGGATGAACCAGAATCTAGTTGTATCCTGAAAACCCATCTAAAAGAGAAATCCTTGAAGCACCCACTACCCTTTGCAAAATGTGATCCATTTTGGGCAAAGGATAGTTATCCTACAAAGAAACCTTATTTAGATTTCTTAAATCAACACACAGTCTAATTTCTCCAGTTTTCTTCCTAGTAGGGACCAAGTTGGACACCCACTCTGAAAATATAATTGGAGTAATTATCCCTTCTTCGTACATTCGTTTAATTTCTTTTTCAATTGAAGGTAACAATACACGGTTGATTCTTCTCAGTTTTTGCTTAAATGGTTTCTGGTCTGATTTTAAAGGTATTGTATGTTGAATTATAGAAATATCGTATGACTTCAGGTCTTCATAACTCCAGGCAAAAACATCCTGTAATTCTGTTAATAACTCAACATATTTTTGTTTCTAATCTGGAGGCAAAGATTTTGATAAATTTATTATTTTAGGTTTTTCTTCAGTCCCCAGATTGTATTCTTCAAAATCAGCTTTCAGTGGTTCCATTTTAGGTTTTAGTGGAATGTCATTAGAGTCAAAAAGATCCTCTAGAGGAGTCAGTCCTTTAGGTAAATAATTATCTTTCAGATTAATGATCTCGGATTCATCCTCTACAATCTCATCAACTTCCATTTGTTTGAGGTCTTGCATGTCTTTTCTGGTGAATTTCATTGGATGGAGCATTCGAATGGCACTCTCTTTAGAAATTTTTGTTTCTTGTTCAGTTATTTCATCAGATTCAAGGATTGTATCTTCATCTATGCTACTGTTAGAAAATTCATTCTCTAAAGTTAGAAAATTGTTAATCTGATTGTCATTTGCAAACACTTGCCAATTCATAAGATTTGTTGGTATAGCTGGTATATGTCTAATCTCAGCTGTGAACTGATGATTAGGTTCAAATGGTAATTTACAAGTGCTAGAAAACATTGCGAGGCTATGAGCATGCAAGTTTTGTTTTCTTGGAATTTTTGCAAGCTGAGCCTGTAGAAAAGTATTGAGAATTTCTACAATTGTTCCTCTATATTCTCTTAGTCTGGGATCTTTTGTCGAACATTCACCATTGATCTGTTGAATAATTAAATCAGAATCTCCTATAACAGACACTCTAATTACTCCTAAATTTTTGACAAGTTTAAGCCCTAACAAAAGAGCTTCATACTCTGCCATATTATTAGTGCATTTAAAGTTCAATCTATAAGCATGGCCTTCAACATGATCATTTTCAATGTTGTGTATCCAAATTCCATATCCTGCTCCTAACTTATTAAATGAACCATCAAATTCTAAATGCCAAAGAATTTCATGTTCATAATCTTCATCAGGTGTTTTAGTAACTTTTTTAACAGGGAGATCTGGTTTTTTATTTTCTTCAGGTTTTTCTTGGGTTTCTGATGTTTCTTTTTCTTCAGAGATTTCTTGGATTTGAACACTGGATTTATTTGCAGTTTCTTTTGGTTCAGTTGCTGGTGCTTCTAGTTCAGTGGGAAGATCAGTTTCAGAATTATAGAGAATGAATGAGTCCATATCAGAGTGTACTGAGTAGATAGGGAAATTTTCAGGTTTCTCCTGACTACTGACAACATATTTCATCAAGGTTTCTCTGTATAGTCTCTTGGGTTGGCCGAATACTAAAATAGTAGCATATGGCATATCTAATTGAAGAGATCCTCCGAGTTTTGCACCCCAAGATCTAGACAATAGCATACCATATTTTGGAGGAATATCTGCTACTACTATATCCATTAAAATTGATTTAGCAGGGTATTGAACCAATGTAACACACAAATCTTTGATTAATCCTAAACATCTTACCTGACTTGAATCAAAAGAGAAAATATCTTTATATGGTCTGGTGATGTCTAAGTTTAATCTTTCCATTACATCCTTGGGCATTAGATTATGAGACGCTCCAGAGTCAAGCATGGCATTATGAAGTATTTTTTCATGTATATTCAAACTTATATAAAATGGAGGAGTTCCTCCACTTTCTGGTTTTCTATTTACTTCAGGGCCAAAGAGTAATCTGGGTTGGTCATAAAAAACAATAACTGTATCATCATTTCCAGGAATATTAAGTGATTTATAAATTTGGCTTCTATAGACATTATGTTTAGCTAATTCAGACAGTGGAACAGCTATTTTCAATTTGCCTACTTCAGCTTCCAGATTAAAAGGTTTCTCAGTTTGAATATTTGTATTTCGAACAGTTGGGTTGTCTTTTTCTTCTGTGTTTTCAGTGTTTTTCTCTTTTTCCAGAGTGTGGTTGGGTGCTGAAGTTGTTTCTGAATCAACTTCTATAGGTTCCTCTACATTTCCTTTGGGAGGAAGAGTATTGGAAAGTTGTCTGTTATTTGGTTGAGTATCAGATACATCTTCAATTATTGGATGGGCAGGATGAGGATCTGATCTAGTGAGAATATTTACAAGGGTAGACCTGGTCTTACCTTTGAGGGGTTGCTTTGTGGTTTTCTATTTGCTTGCCTCCAGAACATCAACTCTTCTACTCCTCAAATTGTATTGCTTATGAACTTCGTAGATGGCTGTGTCATATCCTTCCTTGAAATCAAATGATTCTCCTGACTAGGTTTGAAACTGTTTAATAATGTGAGCTTCTTGATCATCTTGGGTCAACAAAATTTCTGGTTGATTTTCACCTTCAGTAAAGTTGTTTATTTGAACATCATTAGTAGGTTCCTCAAAAGTTGAGCCTTCGACATAATTTTCCTGGAATGGGGGCCTAATATTTTGATCAGGACCAGTTTTTCCAGTATTTTGATTTTGGTTTCTTCTAAAGTTCGGATTTCTCACAGGATTAGCAGGTTGACCATCCCAAGGAGCTTTATTCTTTTCAATAGTTTCAACTCTGTCTCCTAGTCTTTCCATTCCTTTGATTATAGCATCTAGTTTCTTTTCAAAAGTTGAGGGTTCTTCATTTACAGGCATTCTCCTTTCAGCTCTAGCTCTAGCTCGTTTTTCAATTAGGTTAGCTTCAACACTAACAAATATGCTTTGCATTTCCTCTAGAGTTTGAGGAGCTCTCTCCCTAAGTTGATATGTTATATCGGAATCAAATCCATTAGGGAATTTGATTAATACTGAATCTGGAGGAGGCTAAGATTTTGGAGAACAAAATTGTATGCTTCATTGAATCTGGTGACATAATCTTGCACAGTCTCGTTTGGTCCTCTTTTTAGTTTTCCAAAGTTTGATAGGATTTGAAGAGGGTCTTTCTTCTTTTCCCATCTGTTTAAAAATGTTCTATAAAGGGCTGGTAAATCAGTAACACTGTTCACAGGAAGAGCTCTGAACCAGGTTCTAACTTCTCCAGTAAGACTTTGGACGAAAATTCTCATCTTAACATCATCAGTATCTATTTCATAAAATTAAAAATAATCGGTCATCCTTTTAGTATGCTGTTGAGCAGTATAAGTACTAGGACCATCAAAGGGAGTGATTTTAGATTGGTAATCTGGAGGCATAGCCCCTGGATTAGCTGGTAACCTTAAGGGAGCATATCTGTTTGCCATTGGAAGAGGTAGTGGGATGACAAGTGAGGTTGGTCTATGAGGGGTGGGTAGAGGAGTGGAAGGAGTAGTTTGAGGTTGAGAAGTTTGGGGAAAAGTTGATGTACTTGGTGAAGCTGAAGTAATCACAAAAATATTCGATGTTCCTTCAAAGGTAATTTCAGATTGTATATAATCTCGTAAATGTTTGTCAAGATGTGATGTAACAAATTCAAATTGTAAATCTTCAAGAAATAATGGGTCTAGAACCAAATTGGATAACTCAGATTTAGAAAAATTTACAAATAAAGATGTTTCAAACTGCTCATCAAAAGGTTCGTCCTCAAGATAAATCCACTTCACTGGACAGGATATAGATCTATAGAGAGGTCGAGAAATTCCAGAGCTTTCTTGACTATCTTGTCTTCTAAGAATTCTGGGAATCAGATTCGGATTTTCGAATACAGGCGGAGGATTTGGATCAGGATTAGCCCTGGTATAACGAGTCCTTTCTGAAGCCAGCTTTTTTAAGTGATGTTTTTGGTTTTTTGATTTTAAATGAAATGGATAATACAACTTCAATAATCTCTTTAAGAAGTTTCAGATATTGGATTTAAATTTTCTTAAAGATTTATTTAACTAGAGAAACTGATCGAATGTTTGAAACCAAAGTTTAGTTCATAAACTAGACCGGAGATAGACTGAAGCAGCATTTATTTACTATGCAATTGCAGAGCAAAAGCAGTTCAAAGGCTACCTAGCTAACTTTCAGGCTCCGTCTGTAGCTTATAAATTAAACAATCAGTAACAATAAAATTATTCAGGTCCCCAGTGGAGTCACCACTATGTTATCACTCAGATTTTCCTTGAAGTTGTTGAAAGAGGAAAGGGGTCTGAGGTAACCACAAACCAATCTTTTAGGTACAGAATCTAGCCAATCTGTACCCAGAGAGGGCTCTCTCTGTAAAATTTAGCTTTGTTTTAGAAGATGTTAGGCTAGTTATAAAGTCCAGGGGTTTTGTTTGAATTTGGGTGGTGGAATGCGATAGCTGAGGGCAAGATTGAGTAGTTCAGGCCATTGGGCTATGGAGTAAAAAACATGGCTTCACTGGATTAAGTTTCTAGACAAAAGATGGTTTTACAGGGCAAGATAATCAAACAGAGAACAATTTCAGATCTAAAGTGAATGGAATGGATTTAAAATGGATGAAAGGCAATTAAGAATCTTTCAACATATTCACAAGAGGGAAAATTGAGTGATTAATAACAAAGAGCAATTAAGAATTCTTTATTAAATAATGAAAATGCTTAAACTATAAAAACAGGAGCAATTAAGAATTCACTGTTTAAAACTAGTTTAGAAGAAAACATTTAGAATAACAATGATTGAAATCATATTACACTTAAGTACTTTTTGATTTATTCCTTTTCATTAGTCATTTAGAAATGAAACACAGTGATATAATAAACAGATATAAAAACTTTAAAACACAAGGGAAGGATGACTTATTGATCCGTTGTCTAACACGTGAATCCTGTAAAAAGTCTTTCGCTTCAATTCATCATCCAGCTTAGCCACAAAAAATTTCTCCAATAGCACTTTATTCCAAATAGTCAATGTTACAGCAGAGTCTAAAAAATCCACCCTCAATACTCCGATTGAGGGAGTATTTATACAAAAAGTTACAAAAAATATCTCATAACAACTTGAGATATTATCTAGGATGACTCATAAGTAAATTACAATAAAATAGAAATAGATGGTCTTGTAGATAAGAAAGAATGATAACTAATTTTGTGATGTTTCCTTCTTTTAAGAATGTGCTGGAGGCAGGTCCTATGCTTTGGCTCATTACTGTCCTCTTCAGTAACTCTATTCTGGCTGGTTCGTTTGACTAACACTCTTTAACTGCTCTAATACATTTTGACCTTTGTTCATCCTTTTATCCTTCTTTATCATGACTTACTATAGTACATGATCAAAAATTCAGGTAAGAATAATTTTTACAAAAGTTCTAACAGTTCTTCCCACCATTTATCTTCCGGAATCCTGGTTCTTTGCAGCTTTCTGAGAGTTTCATCAGTCTCTGTATACCTAAAGAAAGTAGGTTGAGCAGGGAAAAAATGCTTTACTTCATGCTCAAGATAAAACACATTTTCTAGTCTATTATGAAGATCTTTTCCTGTAGGCAATGCTGTTGTTGATGAACTAGTTGAGGCATTGGCTTGAGTGTCAGCATACTTGTCCAATTTTTCAACATAACTTTCCAAGTCCATCAATTTATCCTCTGAAATGAAAGGACTGGGCAATCCTTTATTCAACAAAATGTCAAATATTGTTTTGAAGGTAGTGATTTCTTCTTTCATATCTGAGCATATTTGTTCTAAATTCTACATCAGAGTTCTTTTGGTAAAAACTCTCTTTATTTCCAAAATTGTGCCTGTCCTGTCTCGAATGCCAAATTCTTCAAGTTGCTGCTTATTCTGAGTATTTAGAAAATGAATGAGTTCATTGGCTTCATCAGGCTTGTTTCCCAATTCTTCCCTTGCTGCTAGGACTTCTTCTATAGCTATATTGACTAAATCATTCTGTTCCTGCATTGTTTGAACTGAGGGTCAGATATCCTTTATTGATTGGATGATGTTATCCCAAAGAATTTCATTTGTTTCCCTTAAAGGTTTCTCCAATGTGAGATCCTTTTCCAATGCTTTGACTGTTATTTCTAATTTGTTCACTTCTTTTGTTTTATCACCAACACTCATTTTTGAAAGATCATATTTGTGCTCTAGAGTGGCCAATTGTTCCTTTGTTATGTGGAGTTCTATGACCTAAAGTTTCATTTCTTCCATTGACTTTGTTAATTCATCAGTATTCAAATTTGCAGTGTTTCCCTGTGACAATTCTGCTTCTTGACCTGTTGTTGCTGTACCTATCACTACTCCTGCTGTTGATACTGGAATATTCGTCTGCTTATCTTTCAATGCATTCTCAAGCTCTTTTTCAGTTGCATTAAGTTGCTCATTTAATTTTAAGAGCAAATCCATTAGTTCTTCCTCAGAATTTTGTTTGATGATTTCTTCAGTCTGTGGATGTCTTGAAGCTGGTAATTTCAGTTGTTTTCTCAGAGCTGAAATATCATCATCTTTTCTCTTGATCAAAGCTTCAATACCTTTCACATATTTAGGATTATGACCAAACCAATGATTATTTCTTCTAAAGTTTTGATTCTATTATCCTTAGCTTGGGAGGAGGCTTTTTCAAGATGCAACTGTGTATTAGTGTTATCCAAAGAATCCTGCAACTTATGAGCCATCATTGATTTATTCGTCAGAGTAGAATAAATCATCTCACCTGTTTGCTTGTGTAGCTCAATTTGATCTAAAGGATGGATATCCTTTGCTAGGACTTCAAAATTAGTTCTAATGTAATCTGCAACTGTCTGAGGTTGCTGCACTTTGGGCTTGAAGTGGCTCATTATCATCTTACCCTGTTGGATGTCATAGGCTGACATCAATCTTTCTTGATTTTTTGGAGCCATTTTCAAATATTGGTTGTACACTTGAGGCCTAAGTGGATCATTCCTGGCCTTTATATTGATGAATGTTATTTTGATGTCCCAGACATCTTTTACTGGAGGTTTAAAAGAAGATATCTCTGCACTTTGTTGTCTCTGTAGTTCCTTTCTTTGAAAATTAGTGGACATCCCACTACCTGTACCTATTTGCTGTCTGTCTTCTCTTCCCTGGCTATTATGGATTTCCTGAACTGATTCAACTTCTGGGAGAGGAGTTAATTTCTGCCTTTTAACACCTTTTTGTTCAAAGGAGCCACCAATAGGAGTAGCTGATTCAATCTCTCTCTTTTTTCCCTTTTCTACATTCAGAGGAGTTTGTAAAATTGAAATTTCTGGCTTATTGATCTGAGTAGGAGGAATCTGTACTTGCTCCTATCCTTTATAAGTCTGAGGCTGTTCTGTCATTGTAAATTTATTTGTAATTTGTATTTCAACCTCTTTCTCCTTTCCCTTGGATCCTACTGCCACTGTATTAATCTCCTACAAATTTCGTCGTGAAGTCCCGGCTGAAGAAGATCCTAGTATCTGCACCTGTCCAAAAGAGTCTAGGTCAAGTATCTTTTCAAGATCTTTCATCACATTTTCAACATTGACCTGCTCACTATCTTTTTCAATCAATGTTCCTTCCACCCATTCATCTGTATTGGCATATTGTTCTATTTCTGGGATTCTTTGATGAATGTATGGTGATAGTTTATTTTTCATTTTTCTATCACAAATAAACTTGTTTGGATCATAAGGCACCTAGTAGAAACTCTTTTGTAATCTGAGATAGTCTTCTAAAATTCTTTCGGCTTCTTTTCCAGCTTCCCTGGAGTTACAAATAAAGGGACCTAATTGGATCTTGATCCTGAGTTGAGACTTTTTCTTTGCATTGCATAAATGAACTATATCTGAATTAATCATCTATCTAAAATACTCTAATGCAAAGAGTCTCATTGGGACATATTTTGGCAATTTGAATGGGCATAACTCACATCCATATATTATGATCTTTGTGTGGTTTTGATATAGGTACCAGTCACCTATCTTGTACTGCTTTGAGAGCTGAAGAATTTTCTTGATGTCATTATTTACTCTAGGAGGAGAGACTCCTGTCAACAAGGTGGTTGTAGGATGTACAAAAAGGTCAACAAACTTTTTATAGGAATAAGGAGAATCAGGGGAATTGTGAGTAATGGCAGACCAAAAGATGACTGACCTAGGATTCCCTTTTGCATCAAGTTTCTTAACATAAAAAGGGAAACTCTCTGATTGAAAGTAAATCAAGAGGTGATATATGACAGAAGAATACTTGAACACTCTCTCATTTCCTAATCTCATGAACTAATCATGGATTTTGTCAGCAATATAAGATGCAAAATCATACTTGACAGCAGGAGGCTGTCTAGGGGTAAAAATAGATAACAATACTAGGGTTAATTGATCAACATACTCACTAGTATTGAAGCCCATATGAAATATATCATGTTCAGGATAAGTCTACCTTCCTCAGTGAAAAAAGTATACCCATAAGGGGGAGGGCCTTTGGGCTGATGCTCAGGTAACATGAAGGTTTGGCATAGAGAATTTAACTCTTCATGGGATAGATTGGTAGATTTCTCAAGTAATTAAGCCATGGACAGGGGGTGTGAGGGCTTGTCCAGGTTGGAATTGTAGCATTTCATTTATGGACTGAGCAGTTATTAGGAAAATGACACTTTGACTTGGGGATAAAACTGCTCGTTGGTTAGGATCATAGTTTGCATGGCAATAATGGATTAACTCAGGAAAAATATGGACTGAGGGGAGAAGTTACATGGGAATATTAGATTCCCAAAGTCCAAAGATGTCAGAACCATTGAAATAATTGTCTCTGCAGCGGCAAAAAAATTGAAGAGGATTCTCACTAAGAAGCAGGTCTTTAATTTGAAAATCCATATCGGCTAAAGGCAAATAATCCAAGTCCTTGTGAGGGGCATTGAGGGGCACGACATTCAGAGCTACGGGAACTTCCATTTCTGGTTCTTATGGATTCAGAAATGGAAATTCGGGGTTTCTGTGAAAAAGGGGCACAATTACCAGTTTTGGGAATATTATTGCAGTTCTGGGAATTAAAACAGATCAAATTGAAGTTCTTTTCAGACCTTAATGTGGAATTAAAACCAGAATCAAGACTTTTTTCAGAGTTTAACAGGAAATTAGAGTAAATACCTGTTTACGGGAAATGAATGGTGATTAAACAGGTACATGCTATGGAGACTGAACTCTGATTTACTCGTCAGCAATTGTTCTCAGCAAGGTAACGGTTGGCAGCTTCGACAGTCGATTTTTCAAATTTGTTGCATGGGAGATTGGTTAGCGCACGAAATAATGAAAATGACGCGGGCGTATTTGTTGGCGGGTTAGGTTCTTAATTAATCGTGAGGATTAATTAATCCCTTTGTACGACAGAGGGTCGGGGAGGAAAAATATGCACGGGATAGGTTATTTTGAAGTTTGGTTTGAATTAAACTTCGGGTTTATTTTTGTTTTAAACACATAAAAAATATGCTTGAATGTTTTTCCATATATTTTTTATTATATGGTAATAAAATCAAAATGATTTGCTTACCATAGGGGCGGGAATAATATAAAGATATATTTTATTCAAAGGGCATATAACGGGGGTGTTTATTTAAACATGCGGGGATAAAATACTTTGACTAAAATTATAATAAAATGGGTTTTTTTTTTGGGGTATTTTATAAAAAAGGAGTTATATATAATAGGGGAAGGTTATTTTCATAGGGATTTAAATAATAAATTAGAAATTAATATGGAAATGAGTTAAAGCGCTAAGTATAAAACATCATAATAATGTATTTAACTTATGCTTGCATGAAAAGGGTTTGTATTGAATATTGCATGATTTTCCTAAGTAAAATGGGATTTTACTTAGGAAAATATTTTTAGAAGTGAATGAGTGTGATGATGAATGATTTTAAATACTTAGGTTTTTCCAATCATTGGGCCGAGGGTCCGGTCCCTCCAAAACTCAAGGAAATTCCTTGAGCCCCTTTAATCTTCAAATACCTTAGTACCCAAGGGAAATTAGTGAAATTTTAGGGAATAATGAAAGGGGAAGTTAATAATCTGACTTTTCCTTGCTTGCAATTCTTCCAGTGTATTATCTGCCTTTTCACTTGTGATGAAAGTAAAAATTTTAACCATCTAAAGCCATCATTCATCACATGTAATTCAACAACATCATCTACCTACTCTATCTACTTTACCCTACCATTTTTTTTTCTTTATTAGGTTGCACTGAGACTGGCAAACCCTTATCACACTTTTTCTTTTACATATGGAAATCTATCTAGTTCTAACCTTATTACATCCAAGGGCTCAGATTAAACTGTTGAGCTCTTTTTATTTACTCTACCTATCTACTTATCTGCCAAGATTAAACAGTTTGGTCAGATTTTATTCTCTATCTCTAAAACATAAAATTGAAAAATGAACTAGCCAAGCTTAAACTGTTTGACTATTCATGAATTGTGGCATAAAATACAAGTTGCACACAATTTGTTTATTACAGAAAATGAAATAGTAGTGGCATTTAGACTTGCACACTTTCCTGGTCTATTTTTGTTTGGGGTTCATTTCTTTCACTTTTTGGCCTTTTTATTTTTTCCACCCTTTGATTTTTCTTTTAGGGTATACCCTCTTTACATTTTTTAAATTTTTAAATTTTTTGATTTTTTGAGAATATGGAAAACCTTTGCAGTAAGAAAAAGGTATGAACATATTGCATAGTTCATCAAGTCAATCATGAAATATTACACCTATTGGTATAGGAGTCTAATAGCACTGACACTTTGTTCTCTGCACCAATCGACACCAAAGGTACCTTGTGCAATATAAGACATCAACAACAAGTGGACAATGAAATGTGCTATACAATTGACACAAAATCTGTAACAAGTGTGCACACAACCGACACAAGTCGATAAACATGTATGACACAATTGACGCAAGTCGATAAACATGTGTGACATAATCGACACAAGTCGACAAACAGGTGTGACACAATCGACACAAGTTGATAATCATGTGTAACACAATCGACACAAGTTGATAAAAACAAGATACATCTTGACAAACACATGTGTATGTATCATGTACAATGAACTATGTACACTTCGCTATTTACACATACAACCTCTATGTACATGTGCAACTTCAACTCTTCTTCTCAAATACCAACAAGTACAACATCCCAAAAACATGTGGGTCACAAAGAGCTCAACCAAAAGAAATTGCTGAAATATAAGTGAGTATCATACTCATCATTTACACCTCAAATTTTTGCAACAACAAAGAAATTCCATCAACTGAAACTGATTTTACATGCAATCTTGCATCAATCTTTTCAACTGAAATACATGCATACCAATCTGAAATTTGCATGTACAAAATGAGTAATGAATTACTGCAATAAGAAGTTAATCCACTTCCTACCAAGCCAACTCCATGGTGTCTTTTGCAGTTGCAATACACCTTCATGTGAATCTTCCATTTCCACATCAATAATGGACTCCATAGATCCACTTGCACCAAACTTGTTGTCCTCTAGCTGCATGTGCTTTGGATGATTTGTTGGATGCAAAGTCCAACAATGAGAGACATCATGTTCCTTCCTTTGACAAAATGTGAAACTCTTAAGCACTTTCTAAGAAATTTCTCTTTGCCTCTTTTTCTTCCTATGTGCTTTCTTTTTCAACCAGCATCTTGAAGCAGCATGGTTAAATCCACCACAAAATGTGCAACAAAACTTTATTTCATTTGAACAAGAAAAATTATCATTCTTTGCTGAAACATAATAAAATTGATCATGTGAATAATTATACCTCTTTTTCTGCATGGAATGTCCATCCTTTTTGTCTTCGAAAGACGATGAACTAGTAGAGGAGACAACTTTCCTTTTTAGACTTTCATCACAATTCTTGTCTTGAAAACTATTTGAACTTGAAGGTTCGCCATAAGCGACATGTTTACCCTCTACTTGCTGCAATGATGGCTTAAAACAATGGCAATCATCCTTAAAACAAATTTGACATATATGCATAGAAGAACTTGGAATAAAGGTTCTCTTTAAATTTGCATCACATGCATTCAAGGATTTGGAGTCTTCGCCATTAAACTACACATAACCAAGACCAACATTCTTGGGTCGCTCCACAACTGAAATAGGGTCAACCATGCCTTGTGCATGCTTTCCCAAACCTTTGCCTTCTTGATAGCCCATCTTAAACATTAGTTTGGACCCGATGCCCCTTTTATGTTTTTCAAAAGAACCAACACACTTTTCAATAGAGGAAATTGAAGACAAGTTGAAATGGTTTACCTCTTCCTCAGAAATTTTCTTGGAGAAATCTTCTTGAGCTTGAAGGATTTGTTTCTCCATGTCATGCAACCTTTGGAGAATTTCTTCCTTCTCATCCTTCATAGCCAAAATTTGTGCATGAAGCTTAACACTTTCTCTTTGATCCTCAATGAGAATCTGCACCATGTCCTTCATCTTAATGAACTCATTCTTTATGTCATCATTGAAGAATCTTGTGAAGGAGGAAAATTCACTTGTAGAAGAAGTTGACATTATGTAAATGGTCAAATTAACAAAAGGAAATTCCAAAAAAAGTTCTCAAAGCTTTCCAACAAATGACAAGCTTTTAACCAAATGTTAGTAAAGACACCTTCTTATTCAAGCAGCCATAAAACACAAACTCCAATAGCTTTTGTAGCAAACACTAATCAAGTGAGTTTGTTTTCCAAAGATAATATTGAGGTACTTTGGGGCAAGGAAATATCCTACAACTATTTTTTCCTTTCCAAGACTTAGCTATCAACAACTATCTTTTCAACTCAAGAAAACTCATCAGTCAACCATTTTGCAACCAATAAAACAGTCAATATTTTACACTGTTTTAACATCTTTTGCACAAAAACAAATGCTCAAGCTGAGCACAACCAAGCTTAACCAAAGCTCTGATACCATCTTCTTTGAAAATGGAAGTACTTGAAAATGTGTGCAAGGTATCCATTTCCATTAAATTAAATGTGTACAAAATTCTCCATGTCTTGCTGCATAAAACAACTACTTAGATCTAATCCAGAGATTGACTGTAGCGGAATTTACTGGATATGTCACCTTTGATAAAAGGATGAGATCCAAAGGCTGTCTGGCCCTTTACAGACTCTGTCTTTAAAACTTGTAGAAGTTAACACTCACAATTTGCATCAAATATATGTGCAAACTCTTATTCATGTCTTGTAATTGAAACAAAGTGTTTATGGAAACTGTATAAGAGTTTATGCATGAAGGCGAGTTAAATTAATTTTTTGTTTAACATATTAAATCAGAAATTTTTAGCAAGATAACTTCAGCATATCATGACACAAATGTTTGATGAGAAATTCACCCCCCCTAGGCTACGTCTGCTGGATCAAGCCTCCCAAAATGAGCTTCTCCTCTTGTATTAAAATTCTTCAAAATGATAATAAAAGTTTAAAATTGTCTCAATAGAAAAATCTGAATGAAAATACTGATTCAGAAGGTATGAAAAAGCTAATAATGCCTTTCCAAATTCACTAAACAGTGAAGAATTACCATAAACAGTGATTTCTTCAATAAAGCCCTGACGGCTCTTTGAACTCCTCTGTAGATTTTCGGGCTGTAGAAGTCCTCAAATAGGTCTGAAACCTCTTCCATTAGGTTCAGAAGGTCAAAATTAGCTAAAAATGATCTTTGGTTCACCTCAAACAACAAGGTACAACTCAAAACATCTCCAACCCCAAAATGGCCCTAGTGGCCCTAAAAACTCTCTTGAAGGTTTTCGGCCTTTGAAATTATTCAAATAGTTCTAAAACCTCTTTCATTGGTTTTAGAAGGTGGAAAATAGCTGAGAATTGTCTTTGGTTCACCTTAAACAGAAAGGTACAACTCAATACAACTATATTACCAAAATGGCCCTAATGGCTCAAAAAGCTTCCCTGAAGCTAAAATGGCTTTATAACTCCTCTACTACCTCTGAAGCCTGTCCCAATGGCTCTAGAATTCTGAATAAAGTAAAAAATTACTTTTGGTTCACTTCAAATGGTTAAGCATAGCTCAACACAGCTCCAACTCCCTCTTGGCCCTCATGGCTCTCATTGCTTACCTGAAGAAAAAGGGACTGAATATCTACTCCAATGGCTCTAAAACCTATTCCAATGGATTTATAATTCTCTAAATACCCGAAATCAAAAAAAAATTCGTTCCAAAAGGTTCATCCTATCAAAATTTATGCTCCAAACAGTATTTTGCCCAATGTTAGTTAAAAATCCCACTAAATGTGGGAGAACTGGAGTTAGCATTGATAAATTTGGCCAAGTCTGCCAGCGTTAACAATAATGAGTGGGTAGTGGTCACATTGTAAATTCTGTATAGACTTCCAGTGAAAACGTTTTAACAAAACATGTTTTAACAATAAACGCTAATTGTTTACCACCGTAACGTTTAATAAAACATGGTCATACGTATTACACGTAAACGGTTATGTTAACTGTAACTACTCCGTCGTCGAACATGTGACATGTGTTGACTGCAACACTTTACGTAACCGTCAGTGTTTTAAAAGCTATGGTTTTGAGCCCGAGGTTCTTTATATGGGGGGCTGGCCCCCTTACCGCCCCCAACCAAAACATTGTTTAAATTTAAATATACAATAAGTCCATTGTATAATAAGAACCAACACATAACAAAATGGTGGGGCCTTTCAGCTGGTAAGTGGGTGACCCGGGGTCGACTCTTGCTGAAAAAAAAAATTATATTTCCATTTCTACCACGGCCTGGGGCCACGTGGTGGCCTCTGAGCCTGCCACATGGCACCCTCCGATTGGCCAGAATCTTCAAAAGTCAACCCACTGACCAACCTGCACTTGCCACATGTCGAAATCAGATTGGTCCGAATGGAATATTTCAAGGAATATTTTGAGGAATATTCCTTGGAATATTCTTTTTTAAATTTTTCCAATTTGAAGGTCAAACTTGGTCAAACTCAGTTTTTGGAGTTTACTGAAAACTTCAAACCTACATAACTTCCACATACAATGTCGGAATTGAGTGTTATTTGTGGTGCCAGGATCGTATCGATGAGGCCTATCCAGTAGTTTAGGTTGCAAGTGATTTTGAACACTTTAAATTTTGAGCTTTTTCCATGGCTTGGACTTGAGCTCCTGATCAAAATTAAGGATTGAATGCATAAAATTGACTAGAAATGTCCACGGTAATTAGGAAGAATTATTATGAGTGAAAATTGAGGGCTACAAGCATATGAATGCCTTTTAAAGGGAGCGATTGAGGCTCTAGATCAGTGAAAAACAGAGTTATCTCAGGGGTTGGACACCTAGAGGGGTTGGGTAGCCCCTGGAGGTCCTGTAGCAAATGAGGGAGTTCAGTAAAGTATTAATTTATCGATTCCATTTCCTTAAGGTCATATAGGAGGTTGAGTCTTATCATAGTTGTTATACAAAATCTACGACTGCGGACAAAAGAATCTTCCCTAGACTAGGTGTCCTAGCCTAGAACAACAAAAAGACAAAGACGCTAATATTTCCCTTGAAGTAAATAAGTAATGGGATGAAGCCTACCTATGATCCATCGTACGCTTCGCTCCTCTCTTGGATTGAATGATCCAATCCTAGCTCCACTCGCTATAATTAGAACCTGCACAATCAAACAACACAAGCCAACGATCTACGAAATCTATGTAACATCATATAAATACATCATTCAATGGATCAACATGGCATCGAAATACATGAAATAATAACATCATATATATGCAAAAAAATAACTCTTTTCATTAATAGAAATAGAGTGAGTTACATTCAAAGATAGGAGGTGATCTTGTAGAAGAGCTCATCCAAGTTGACTTGTTCCTTATTTGCCACAAAGTGCACCTCTAATCACCCTAATGCATGAAATAATAACTCTCAACAAAAACAACATGAGGGTAGAATCTATCTCCAAAATCCAACCCATATCTTATGGATGGCCACAAATATATATAAGAGGATGGTAAGTTGGGAGTTCTTATCCATTTACCAATCCAGGCATTGAGATCCAATCTTGATGGGAGGATAAGATCAAAGGGTAAGGGATGGAAAATCAAAGGAGGGATAGGATAGGATTCAAGATATTTATCTGAGGTAAATAGTCGTAACAAATCCTATAATATTTTAGAAGAAGAGGCTTCAATATTCTCTCTCTTTTTCTCGAATTTTTAGAATCAACACAGGAGCAACCTACTGGTGATCAACGCACCCCAACATGGAGAAAACTACTGGTGAACGCAGGTCCACAGGCATACAAAATGCGTTGGTGCTTAAAGATGTTAATTCAACATTATTTCAGGGAGAAACTATGGGATTAAGGAGAGACATGATCAGGGATTTTTGAAATGATGATGTTAAAGGGTGAAAGGATGTTGATTGATCTATTTTACAGGTCGACTAACTAGATGTGAGAAAACGGCCTATAACAAATTCCCCCTTAAAGCGCAAAGTCAAAAATGGTGACTAATGACTGTAGTTATTTAATTTGTGACAAGTGAGGATCAATAAAAATCGACAAGATCATCTTATGTTACAATACATTTACATTAAGATATCTTTGCTAAGGGAGGCATACTCATACTCAACACATAAGCTAACTTTAAAATCACAATGATCAAAATATGTGTCCATGGATGACAAATGGTGGACCCATGACTGGATGAATATCTATATGATCATAACCATCATAATTTGTGATCTTGTATTAATCCTGAAATCGCAGCTCGGATAAATTAAACTATATTTGAGGTCTTCTATCTCGTTCACACGACGAGTCTAACCATGTGAATCAATGAGATGGAGTCGAACATGGTAGAACCATTTGATTATTTACCAATGATGTAAGCCATTAACAAACATGAGAGAAACCACTGATGATGTTAATGGATCTCAAGGTATTGCAGTACAATCCGTATGGTGTGAATGAATGATTTGAAGTTGAACTCCACATAATATCTTTCGGTCGAAAGCCATTGATGTAAACCTGTCACCGAGAGAGAGGAAACTTGTCATTTATGTATGCAAGAACCAAGGCATCGAAGTATTGTTTCTAATTCAACATCCTCAATAATGAGTTGATGTCGAAAAGAAGTGACCCATCCCATGAGGGCCTTGATGTATCGCCCATCAATGATATGAAACAAGTATCACGATTTGAGATAGAACGATGATGATACAAAACTAGATCAGGAATGACAAACAGGGAATGAATGCTTAAGAGTATTGTAGAAGATATTCACATAATGGCTTCTCTTGAGCACATTGGTGACATTTAATGGATTTGGCAACATTGACCTAAAAACGATAATGGAGGCTTTGAAAATGGTATGATGAACATGTTATCCTCCACAATGTCCCAAGGCTGAGAATGGAAATCGACGGAGGTAACCTCAAACCACTAGGGATTTGGTAGCTAGCACTACCAAATAAGAGATGTCTCTCTCAATGATCTTGCAGCCAAAAGATGACTGAAGAAGGGTAAATTTATCAGGCTAGGTCCTGTTGGGGTTCCCATGTTTTGGCAAGGTTGGAAATACCAAAATATGAGACAACATCAAACCACTTTCAGACCTTCAGATCTAGGCCTCCTAGGTCCAGAGAGGGATCTCTCTATAATAGTAAAAGTATATATGTCTTTGAGGCTCAAATGTTAAAATGTTAGGCTAGTTATAGGAACAAGGTTTGGTTGTTTGATTTCTTTTGATTTGGTTGTTGGGAATCAGGAATGAAGGGTCCAATATAAGGCAAGGCAAGAAAAAAAAGATTTTAGGAAAAGAGAGATAAATTCAGGTAGTATCTCAAGACCATTGGGCAAATGGAGTCAGGAAAGGGTTTACTTGTTGTTCAATATGCAGGCTTTCAGTTGGGCTAGTCATCTAAAGCATTGGATCCTAAAAAGGTAGGTGGAGTGAAACAATCAGGGAAGAAAGGGAAAGAATGAGGGTAAACCAATTTCTATCTATAGATTAGGTCAGAGGTCATTTAACTCCAGACTTGCTTGGACATACTCTTAAGCAACTCTCAAAGAAAGGCGAGGAACAACTTGAGGGAACTTAGATAGGTTTAATCAATTGAAAAGGATCCTAGTGAGACAGAGATAGAATTTCACACACCCAATGTTCCCAATTCATTTAATTAAACTCTAACAAGAAAATCTAAGAAGCCGATTCATTAACTCATACATCAGCTAGTAGGCAAAAACATCCACTACACTGGTTAAATCAACTGAAACTAATTCTTAGATAACACATTTAGCAGAAAACATTAAGGCAAGGAGAGCAAAAGCATAGGGTGCCTAACAAGGGCAAATCCTATGCCAGATTTCTGATGCAAGCCAGAAGAACTGAAATGGAATGAAATAAAACACAGAGACAGGAAAACATCACTGCAACTTTAGATAAGGATCCAAAGAAATGTGTTTGTCATATTAAGAGCAACACCAATCAGGTACAACATTTTCCAATAGCTTGAAATTCAGTTTGAAAACATACTCCTCAGCCTATGTTACAATCTTTACACAATGAGCATGCCTCAAGAGAAAGCTTGCAATTCTCAGATATCTCATCAACAACCTTTACAATATTTTCTTCATGAGTTTTATAACTGAAGAGAAGCAGAGGAGGCAGGTAGAAAACTAAATGCAACATTAACACTCAGAAGAGGAAGAGGGCCGAAACCCAATCCGTTTTAAACTCTGAGCATTAATCTCTGGCACTTTTTGAGGAAAGAATGGTCTTCGTCAGGCTTCATTTACTCCAGGTAGGTCTCTGATGCATTATGGTTTGCTGTACTCTGTAGTACCTTGGCGAATAAACAAAATGGTAAATAAATAACTGAATGGTCTGCCATACTTGTGCAACAAATGCTCTGGTCACTTTGGATGGTATTCAAGGCGGATATCTTCCTCGGAGCACGGCATATAATCAAAACAGTATGGGCAACCCGTCCTTTCTTGGAGGAAAACATTCTACTGATGTAGAAACCCTGTCATATATTAATTTATGCACCTCTGTCAGTGAAAAATTTCCACTGTATCAACACTTTGTAATTATGGCGGTGTTTTCACCTCCTGTACCCTGCGGAACACGCAACTAGATTAAGAAAACAATGCAATGGGAGGGTGGATGGTTGTGGAGGTAGCGCGGTGGTGGAAAAATGGTGCTTTTGGTCAAAACAGTGGTGAAATGCATTGAAATGGCGTAACAGTGAGAAAATAGGGTTTTGATGGAGCAGGAGCGTGGACCGTTAGATCATAACCTGGAGGCGTAGATCAACGACGAAGATCAATCCGTGGAATGGTCCATTGAACATTTGGTGGAAAATCATATGAAACATAAGACTTTAGTGAAAATGTGAAACTTTGGTTAAAATCGGAAATACAATGGAAATGGAAGAAAATGTAATGAAATGCGCAGAGATGAACGTATGAGTGGGACCCAACGTGGTGGAGGGCGATTAGATCTGAGCCGTCAGATCTTCAGATCCAACGGATGGTCAAGATTAACATCGGAGAATCGCAGTCGGGAAGGGAACCGGGGTGACACATTTATGAGTTCCGATTGCAATTGGGAAAGGGAAAGCGATGACCGTTGGATCTGGCGGAGGAATGGACAGCGGAAATCTGCTCAGAACAATTGCAATCGGGGGGGAACAATGGAAAGACTCATTACAAAGTTGCGACTGCGATCGGGAGGAAAAAACCTTTGTAATAATAAAATGAATGAAAATTTAAACTTTACAAAGGAAAAGGGGTTTTTTATATGAACAAGCAGAGGTATTAAGTGGTGGGATTGAGTAAGCCAATCACAATTGGAGATAGGGAGAGGAAGCAATCACAACGCGCATTTCAAACGTTGCAGTGCGATCAGAGGAGGGACTGTGATCAGGAGATCGGGAAAGGATTTGCGATCAATCGGAGGGGAAAGCGATCAGAAATCGGAGGGAAGGGCCTGCGATTGGAAGGGAAAATGCGATTGCGATGATCATAAGAGAGCTGCGATCAATCGCATCGCAATCATTTTCGATGGGCCGATCAGGGACTTAACAAAAATTATTGCGATTGAAAGGATTTGCGATTAGCGCGGGTCGTCCGATATTTGTGGGAAACAACGGTGGAGATGTGGTTGGGCAATCACAATCGAGGGGGGAAGGTGGCACATAACATATTTCCGATTGCGATTGGGTGGGGAGTGTGATTAGCGCTCCGCCGTCGGATCTTCAGGATAGATCAACGACACTGATCGCATCGCGGGAATTGTTTAATAAACAATCGCATTGGAACTTTTTTGATATAACAAAGGAATTTTCCCCTCCGACGACCTCCGATTGCGATTAGCGCTCAAGACTTAAGCACTTGGTATTAGCGCTGGGACGTATGTGGAAGTGGTTCTAAGGGGGCTGGCGGGAAAAGGGTTGGGCCCTATTATAATGTTTAAAGTGGTTTTTCGGGCCTTTTCAATGAATTTTAATGGTTAGGGAGGGTATCGATAGAGGGACCAAAGGGGAATTTGGCCAAACAGAAGGTGGATATGGGGTTTAAAGGGGATTTAGGGGAGATTTAGAGGGTTAATGGGGGAATTTATGGGGTGGAAAGGGAATTTGGGAAAAGGGGAAAAAGGATAAAATGGGGGAACTCTGCAGAGATACAAGGGGCGAAATAAGGCCTTTTTGAGAAAAAAATTATCATTTAGCAGGCTCATTGATACCATAATCAGCCGAGGGAAATAGTCAAAGGCAGGGAACATAAAAAGGCTTAAGGATGATGTGTTTTCAAGGGAAATACATTCCTTGAAGGCTCAAAAAATAATCTAGCCCCTTGCTTGCTTGTCAAGGAATTCATAAGGGGCTAACAGTGGCTCCACATGGGGATGGCTTCTTCTTGAAGGAGTCAAGAGTTCAGAAAATGATCTTTGGTGTAGGCCAGATGCCTACTGCTTAAGCCACCTTTCTTCTTTGATTTTTAGTTGCCACAGATATGATAGATCAGCAAAACATCCCAGCAATCTACCTACCCATCCTACAATCCTAGCATTTTTTTCTTCTAGGGTGCATTTGAGCTAGCAGACCCTTCACATCATTTATTTTTATAACAGAAAATAAACCTATTCTAAATCCACCCTTATTGCTCCATGAGACCAGATTAAACTGTTGGTCTCATATGTTTCTCTACCAAATCTAATATCTGCTGGGATTAAACTGTCCAGCAGATTTCTTCTCTACATTCTACAACAGAAATTTAAAAACAGTCAAACTAGGATTAGACAGTCTAGTTTGTTGTGGATCCAAGGCATAAAGGCAGTTGCACATGGATAGAAACTTGCAGAAAACTAAAGCAAAACTTTGAAGGCTTTGAAATCTGAAATCTAGGAGTATCCTTCTTCCCTTTGTGACTCAAGTTTTGAGCATATTAGAGTCACTTCTTTTCTTCATTTCAGCTCTGGTTTTGGGCATGTTAGAGCTGATTCTTCTTTCTTCTTTGCTGGTCCAGATTTTGAGCATGTTAAGACCAGATGTCTTACTTTCTTTGGCTCAAGTTTTGATCATATTAGAGCCAATCCTTTGCACTTCAGAGGTTCATGTTTTAATCAGGTCTAAACCGCTCCTTTCTCTCTGTTTTTTGGAACATTTTCTCTTTTTCTTGAAAACAAAAAACTGCAATGGTATGTACAATGAAATGGAAACTGGAAATTGTAAATCAGCAGAAGTAGTGTTTGAGCATCCTACCATTGACAGGACCCCCAAACAACTCTGTACCATCTAATTCTTGTAGAAAAAAGGCATTTGGACCCACAGTGGCCTGGATGATGTATGGACCTTGCCACAAGTTGTCAAAATTGCCGTGCTTTCCTTTGTCCTCTCTTATTGAGTCCCACTTCAGAACTTTATCCCCAATTTTGAAATCATGAGCTTTGGTTCTCTTTTCAAACAACTTCTTTATGTTTTTTTAAACTTTGACAGCTTTGTTATAGACCTCTTCCCTTGTTTGCTGAAGATGGATTGTTTGGTGTATCCTTCTCACCATACTATCTTCTTCTAACTGAATCTCTTGGACCAGCTTGATTACTGGTACCCCAAGGCTAGTAGGGAAAACTGCTTCTACACCATAGATAAGCTGAAAAGGTGACATGCCAATGGATTTCTTTGTTGTAAGCCTGTCAGCCCACAAGGCATGCACTAACTTGTTATGCCATGACTTTTTGTTCTCTTCTAATAGATTTTTGATGATGGTCACTAGGCTCTTGTTTGATGATTCAGCCAATCCATTACCTTGAGGGTAATAGGCAGTTGAATGAACCAGTGTTATTTGATACCTGTGACAAAAATCAACCATTTTCTTGCATCCAAAATCAGCAGCATTGTCGGTGATTATTTTCCTTGGGCAACCAAACCGAGAGAGGATATGACCTTCTAGGAACCTAATGATGACTAAATCTATGGCATTCCTAGTGGGTATGGCCTCTATCCACTTAGTGAAGTAGTCTGTGGCTATTAAGATCCATTTTTGTTGTGCAGAAGAAGCAGGGTGGATTTCCCCAATAAAATCTAGGCCCCATTGCATAAAAGGAACTTCAACAGTGATGGGTTGTAAAGGAAGGGGAAGGAGTTTCCTCTTGCCTTCAAAAATATGACATTTGTGGCAGGCAATTATCATCTTACGGACATCATTGAAGAGTGTGGGCCAATAATAGCTAGCCCTGAGTATTTTTTTTGCAGTGGCCTTCCAGTTCAGGTGGCCTCCACACTCTCCTACATGGAATTCTTGTTTAATCCTTTCTACCTCAGCTTCAGGCAAACATTTAAGCAATAGGCCATTTGGGTTTTTCCAGTATAATTTTTCATTCAAAATGTAGTAGTTTCTGGCTTTTAGTTTTATGAATCTAGCCCTAGTCTTTGACAGTTCAGGTGGAGCATTGAGGTTGGTGAGCGCATAAAGGATATCAGAGTACCAAGGGGAGTTCTGAAAATTCTCTTCAACCGTGGGATCAGGCAATCCTTCTTGCTCATCTAAGGCAACTACCATGTTAATGTCAAGGGATTGCAGATTTGATTCAGCCATTAATTTAGCTAAGCCCTGACCTTTAATCAGCTTGGTGGGTTTTATCTCAAGGTTGTATTCCAAGATCATAGCAATCCATTTTCCCCTCTTCCCATCTGGGTCTTGTGATAGAATATCTTTGACTATTATGTTAGGCACATAAGCTATGGTGTGGGAATGCAATATGTACACCCTAAAGTCCTTTAAAGCCTTAACAAGACCATAGGCCTATTTTCCATTATGTTGTATTTCAAGGGTGCATCCCTTAGTGCTTTGCTAAAAAAGGAAATTGGCTGTTCCATCCCCTCTGGATTTTTCTGCAGTAAGACTGCAGCCACTGTATGCTCAGAGGCAAATGAAAAGATCAGAAAATCTTTAGAGAAATCCGGGCTGATCAGAACAGGAGCTTGGGTGAGTGCAAGTTTTACTAATTCAAAATATTGTTTAGCTCCAACAGTCCATTTAACTCCCACACCTTTCTTCAGCATGTTAGTCATATTCCTAAGGTGTTCAGCTAGGTTGGGAATAAACCTCCTAAGGAAGTTAATCTTCCCAATAAAGGACTGTAATTCTTTGATGTTTCTTGGGTGTGTGATCTGTAGTATTCCATCAACTCTTTGTGGGTCTATCCTAATTCCATTTTCTGATATAATGTGGCCAAGAATCTTTCCTTCTTGCAGCCCAAATATAGTCTTTTTAGGATTCAATGACAAACCAAACCTTCTACATTTTTCAAACACTTTCCTCAGATGTTTTAGGTGTTCTTCTTCAGTCTTAGAATAAATTTTTATGTCATCCAAGTAAATAACAATGAAGTGTCCTATCTCATCTGAAAAAGCTATATCCATTACCCTTTGGAAGGTTGCACCAGCGTTCATCAGTCCAAAGGGAATTTTCACATACATAAAGGTGCCCCATGGAGTGGTAAAAGTTGTCTTGAGTTGGTCTTCTGGGATTACTAAGACTTGGTTGTATCCTGAAAAACCATCTAACAGAGAAATCCTTTTTGAGCCTACTACCCACTGTAGAATGTGTTCCTTTTTTGGCAAAAGGTAATTGTCCTTGAGTGAGGCTCTATTAAGATTTCTGAAGTCTATACACAGCCTGATCTCCCCTATTTTCTTTCTCACAGCCACTAAATTTGATACCCAGTCAGAGAACCTCACAGGAACTACTATGCCTACCTCATACATCTTTTTAATCTCTTTTTCAACTGCAGGCAATTGTTTTGGGTTTATCCTACGAAGTTTCTGCCTGAAGGGTTTCTGATTTTCCATTAAAGGTATTTTGTGTTGTATGATGTTCATGTCATAAGCCTTTAAGTCTTAATAACTCCATGCAAACACGTCTATAAATTCCTTGAATAAGTCAATGTATTTCTTTTTCATTTCTGTGGGTAAAGACTTAGCCAATTTAATCATTTTGGGCTTATCTTTTGTGCCTATATTGAATTCTTCTACGTTAGAGTTTGCGTGCTCAATGGTGGGCTTTTTTTCCACATCATAGAAGCCAAAAAGGTATTCTAACAACGCCAGACCTCGAGGTATGTTCTTCTCCTTGGCCTGCAACACCTCTACTTCTTCATTGTCTGTGTTTTCACACTCTGTGGTTGAATTTCCAGTTTCTTCATTTAAAGCGTTTATTTCTACATAGTGGGGTGTAGTTTCTTCCTCGTCCGAGGGTTCCTCACTTAGGCAGCTATCACTGGACACAGATTCTGAATCAGGAAACTCAAACCTATTCCTGCCTATTAAGAAATCTCAATTTGTTTATCTCCCTCGAAAACCTACCAGTATTTTTCGTTATCCAGCACTACAGGTCTGAATCTGGTTTGTATTATGATTTTTTGGTCGCTTGGAGTCTTAGGGTATGAACTGGCTAGGCAAGCTAATCCATTTGCAATGACATTTTGACTCCTAGGGACAAAATATAACTCGTATTCAACAAATGTTTTCAATATGTCTACAGCATCATTCCTATATGCTCTCAACCTAGGGTGTTTGGCCGTGTATTCACCGTTCACTTGTTTGATGACCAATTCGGAGTCTCCCTGCATGGCTATTCTACGGGATCCTATTTTCTTCAACAAATTTAAACCTACGATAAGGGCCTCATACTCTGCAATATTATTGGTACATTTTAAATGAAGATTACAGACATGGCTCTCCGCGTAGTCACTCTCTATGTTACGTAGCCATACCCCAGCTCCGGCAGTTATTCTTGTGCAGGACCCATCGAAACTCATCTCCCACAGGGGTTCACTCTCATTTTTGTTATAATTTCTTTCCCTACAGCTGGGTTTGCCATTATGTTGCATTATAGGGTCTGCACTAGGCTGTGGACTGTTTATTTTTCCGTTATGGGTGTGGAAGTCAGAGAGGTGAGTAGTTGGCTGATTGCATTATGTTTCTGGTTCACTTTGCGCTGTTGTTTCTGTGCACTGTTCAAAGTTTTCTACGTCTTCATCCTCTGAGTCTAGGGTAGCCATTATGTTAAAATCCATGGTTTCAACTCCCCTGTTTGAATCTATTCTTTCTGGTGCTGGTTCTCCCAAGGATTCATCATTGCAGAAGATGAAAGAGTCCAGATCTGTGTGCATAGAGTATAAAGGAGAATTCTCAGGTTTTTCGGGGCTACTAACCAGAAATTTCATTTGTGCTTCCCTGTACAGTCTTCTAAGTTGGCCAAAGATCGGGATTGTGGCATAAGCCCCATCCATCTACATCGTTCCTTGTAGCTTGGCTCCCCATGATCTTGATAATAACATGCCATACTTGGGTGGTACATCTGCCACCACAACATCCATGACCATACATTTAGTAGGAATCTGAGTAAGACTCACACACAGGTCCTTAATTAGGCCAAGGCATTTTACCTTGCTAGAGTCGAATGAATATAAATCTTTGTAAGGACGGGTTATCTCTAGGCCTAGCCTTTCCATGACTACCTTAGGCATTGGGTTGTGTGATGCTCCAGAATCATGCATTGCATTATGAAGAATCTTATCATGAATATTGAGACTGATATAAAAAGGTGGAACTACCCCCTCCTGAAACTTCCCTTCAATCTTTGGGCCAAACAGAAGGGTTGGTTGATCATCACTCAGATTTACAGTATCACTATTTTCACCTAGGCTCAAATCTTTCAAAATTTTGCCTTTATATACATCCTGAGTGGCCAGCTCATAGAGTGGGACAAAGATTTTAATTTTTGCAATCTCACTCTCCAAATTGAAAGTGGACTGACTCTTTGGAATGTTCAACTTTGTTCTGTTAGCCACTGCCTTAGTGGCAGAATCAGTGTGCTAATTCTCGTTATGTATAGTGTTAGGGGCTGTTTTATCAGGAGCACTAACTGCAGTGCTAGTGCTACTAGTTGGTTTACCTTGTGTGTCAGTGTTTTGGTTGTCCTTTTCTTTGTTCTTTCCAGAACTCTCAACTGCTGATTTGTTACTTTCAGTAGTTGCTTTAGAAGTTTTCTCAGATATTTTCTTGATGGTGACCTCGGAAGATTTTGGTTTGGAATTATCTAAGCCCTTTTTGCTTCTAAGTTCATATTGTTCTCTGAACTGCGTCATGGCATTTTCAAATCCTAAACTGTAATCCTCAAATTCCAACCATTCCTCATCCCAATAAGAGGGTGGGGACTGTTCTTCTTCTGTGTAACAGTTATGAATTGAATCTTTTGTTTCAAACATGTTTATTGTGTTTCCCTCAGACTCCTCTACGATTTCCTCATCTTCATCAAGAAAGTTCTCTTGGAACGGGGGAATAACTTGTTGATCTGACTCTCTTTGTCTGTTGGGAGTGGCATTGTTTCTTCTAAAGTTATGGTTATGGTTTTGATTTTTGTTTTGGTTACTAACTGTGACAACATTTTTTCCATCATTTGGTATAGCTTCTCCACTTTTTTAGATAGATGGTCATGATTTGGATCAGATGTGGAAGCTACATTGTCATCTCTATATGTTACCCTTTTCTCAGATCTTAATATTGCTCTTTTCTCAATCAGATTTGCCTCTATGTTTACTGCTCCTTTCTGCATGTCCTCCAATGTGTTGTATTCTTTCTCCCTAAGCTGATAGGCCATGTCATCATCAAAGCCTTCGGGGTATTTTGCTAGAGCCATACCTGGGGAGGTTTCATGTGTGGAGGGAGAGAATTGTAAATGCTGTTAAATATCGTTGTGTAATCGTGGACATTCTCTCCTACGTTTCTTTTAAGGCTCATATATTCTGCTAGGAGTTGGCGAGGGTTGGCCTTGACTTCCCATTTGTTTATGAAGGTCTAATATAGAGTTGGGAGGTCATTTTTGCTACCCGGAGGTAGGCCCTTAAACCATTTCTTCACATCACCCCCTAAGCTCTGGGCAAAGATTCTCGTTTTGACTATATCATCATCTATCTCCATGTAGTCAAAAGAACCTTCCATCCTATCTACATAGTGTTGGGTTGTGGTAGACTCTTTTGCAGTGAAGTGTGGGATCTTTGATTGATAATCATTGGGTAAGGGTAATAGAGGTTGAGGAAAACCAGAGGTGCATACCAAGCTGCCATGATGATGTTCTGATGAGGTAAAGGGTTGACTTGGGCAGCAGGTATATGGATGATAGGGATATTATGACCAGCAGAAGATTGATGAGCAGATCTAGGGTGACTGAGCCCCAAGTTTTGAATGAAGTGTATATCAAGAGGTGTAGATGGAGGGGTCTGTCTCTTCCTAAGGTGCTTACCACTTTGAGGTGGTGAAACAGGAAACTCAAGGTCTGGCTAGTCTAGAACACTAAATGACCTAGTTCTTGGCAAACTATTTTGAGTGCTTAGGTCAGAAAGTGGGTCTGATAGAGCTGTAAAGTTTTCTGGTGTAGAGTTAGCTCTATGGATGTGGCTAGAAATAGTTGGTCTTTTAGGTGTAGGAGCTTCCTTGAGGATGCTCTCAGGGTTGTCAACTATTTTTGGTGGGTTTGGGTTAGGATAAGCTCTTGTGTAAATGGTTCTTGAAGCCAGAATGTTATATTCCAACCAAGCAGCTTAACCCTACTTGTTTCTTCTATTGTGGTTGATGTTTTTATGGAGGCTGGTCTCCCAATGGAGTCTAATGTGAACCAAGATAATCAGCAGGCCTACTGATCACCAGTGGAGTCTTTAAAACGTTTAGGGAATATGGAGTCGCCAGGTGGAAAGGTTTACGATGTTTTTGGAGGGTACATTGTCCACCACAGTGCTTATGAGATGTCCCCTTTCAAGGATATCTTCCAAACACAGCAAACTCTAACCAGATATTGACTGGGAGGGCATTTACCAGATATGTCACCTTTGAAAGAGTGTGAGATCTAGAGGCTACCTGGCCCTTTCTAGACTTTGTCCAAGAGTATGGGAGAAACACAAAAAATGGTCTAGAGGTTGATGTGAGAATAGGAATGTTTAAATACCGACCTAAATAGAGATTGTAGGTTTCTGAAGTTCTTATAATATAGTAAGGCGAGGAAAACTTAGATTCCCCAGCGGAGTCGCCATTATGTTGGGGTTCCCATGTTTCATCAAGGTTGGAAATACCAAAAGATGAGACAACATCAAACCACTTTCAGGCCTTAGGATCTAGCCCTCCTAGGTCCAGAGAGGGATCTCTCTATAATGGTCAAAGTATATATGTCTTTGAGGCTCAAATGTTAAAATGTTAGGCTAGTTATAGGCACAAGGTTTGTTTTTTTGATTTGTTTTGATTTGGTTGTTGGGAATCAGGAATGAACGGTCCAATATAAGGCAAGGCAAGGCAAAGAAAATTTTAGGCAAAGAGAGATAAATTCAGGTAGTATCTCAAGACCATTGGGTAAATGGAGTCAGGAAAGGGTTTACTTGTTGTTCAATATGTAGGCTTTCAGTTGGGCTAGTCATCTAAAGCATTGGATCCTAAAAAGGTAGGTGGAGTGAAACAATCAGGGAAGAAAGTGAAAGAATGAGGGTAAACCAATTTATGTGTATAGATCAGGTCAGAGATCATTTAACTCCAGACCTGCTTGTACATACTCTTAGGAAAATCTCAAAGAAAGGCGAGGAACAACTTGAGGGAACTTAGATAGGTTTAATCAACTGAAAAGGATCCTAGTGAGACAGAGATAGAATTCCACACTCCCAGTGTTCCCAATTCATTTAATTAAACTCTAACAAGAACATCTAAGAAGCAGATTCATTAACTCATACATTAGCTAGTAGGCAAAAACATGCACTACACTGGTTAAATCAACTGAAACTAATTCTTAGATAACACATTTAGTAGAAAACATTAAGGCAAGGAGAGTAGAAGCATAGGGTGCCTAACAAGGGAAAATCCTATGCCAGAATTCTGATACAAGCCAGAAGAACTGAAATGGAATGAAATAAAACACAGAGACAAGAAAACATCACCGCAGCTTTAGATCAGGATCCAAAGAAATGTGCTTGTCATATTAAGAGCAACACCAATTAGGTACAACATTTGCCAATAGCTTGAAATTCAGTTTGAAAACATACTCCTCAGCCTATGTTACAATCTTTACACAGTGAGCATGCCTCAAGAGAAAGCTTGCAATTCTCAGATGTCTCATCAACAACCTTTACAATATTTTCTTCATGATTTTTATAACTGAAGAGAAGCAGAGGAGGTAGGTAGAAAACTAAATGCAACATTAACACTCAGAAGAGGAAGAGCGTTGAAACCCAATCTGTTTTAAACTCTGAGCATTAATCTCTGGCACTTTTGGAGGAAAAAATGGTCTTCGTCAGGCTTCATTTACTCCAGGTAGGTCTCTGATGCATTCTGGTTTGCTGTACTCTATAGTACCTTGGAAAATAAACAAAATGGTAAATAAATAACTGAATGGTCTGCCATACTTGTGCAACAAATGCTCTGGTCACTTCGGACGGTAGTCAAGGTGGAGATCTTCCCTGGAGCACGGCATATAATCAAAACAGTATGGGCAACCCGTCCTTTCTTGGAGGAAAACATTCTGCTGATGTAGAAAACCTGTCATATATTAATTTCTGCACCTCTGTCAGTGAAAACTTGCCGCTGTATCAACACTGTGCAATTATGGCAGCGTTTTCACCTCCTGTACCCTATGGAACACACAACTGGATTAAGAAAACAATGCAATGGGAGGGTGGATGGTTGCGGAGGTAGCGCAGTGATGGCAGAATGGTGCTTTTGGTCAAAACAGTGGTGAAATGCATTAAAATGGTGTAACATCGAGCAAATAGGATTTTGATGAAGCAGGAGCATGGACCATTAGATCATAACCTCGAGGCGTAGATCAATGACGGAGATCAATTCGTGGAATGGTCCATTGAACATTTGGTGGAAAATCATATGAAACATAAGACTTTAGTGAAAATGTGAAACTTTGGTTAAAATCGGAAATACAACAGAAATGGAAGAAAATGTAATGAAATGCGTGGAGATGAACGTACGAGTGGGACCCAGCGTGGTGGAGGGCGATTAGATCTGAGCCGTCAAATCTTCAGATCCAACAGACGGTCAAGATTAACATCGAAGAATCTCAATCGGGAAGGGGACCGGGGTGACACATTTATAAGTTCCGATTGCGATTGGGAAAGGGAAAGCGATGACCGTTGGATCTAGCGGAGGAATGGATGGCGGAGATCTGCTCGGAAAAATCACAATCGGGGGGGAACAATGGAAAGACTCATTACAAAGTTGTGACTGTGATCGGGAGGAAAAAACCTTTGTAATAATAAAATGAATGAAAATTTAAACCTTACAAAGGAAAAGGGTTTTTTATATGAACAAGCGGAGGTATTAAGTGGTGGGACCGGGTAAGCCAATCATAATCGGAGATCGGGAGAGGAAGCAATCGCAACGTGAATTTCAAATGTTGCGATGTGATCGGAGGAGGGACTACGATCGGGAGACCGGGAAAGGGATTTGCGATCAATCGGATGGGAAAGCGATCAGCAATCGGAGGGAAGGGCCTGCGATCGGAAGGGAAATTGCGATTGCGATGATTAGAAGGGCGCTGTGATCAATCACATCACAATAATTTGCGATGGGCCGATCGGGGACTTAACAAAAAGCATTGCGATTGAAAGGATTTGTGATTAGCGCGGGCCGTCTGATCTTTGTGGGAAAAAACAGTGGAGATGTGGTCGGGCAATCGCAATCGGGGGGGGGGGAAAGGTGGCACATAACATATTTCTGATTGCGATTTGGGGGGAATGCGATTAGCGCTTCGCCGTCAGATCTTCAGGATAGATCAATAGCACTGATCGCATCACGAGACTTGTTTAATAAACAATTGCATCGGAACTTTTTTGATATAATAAAGGAATTCGCCCCTACGATGACCTCTGATTGCGATTAGCGCTCAAGATTTAAGCACTTGGTCTTAGCGCTGGGACGTATGGGGAAGTGGTTCTAAGGGGGCTGGCGGGAAAAGGGCTGGGCCCTATTATAATGTTTAAAAGTTGGTTTTCGGGCCTTTTCAATGAATTTTAATGGTTAGGGAGGGTATCGATAGAGGGACCAAAGGGGAATTTGGCCAAACAGAAGGTGGATATGGGGTTTAAAGGGGATTTAGGGGATATTTAGAGGGTCAATGGGGGAAGTTATGGGGTGGAAAGGGAATTTTGGAAAAGGGGAAAAAGGATAAAATGGGGGAACTCTGCAGAAATACAAGGGGTGAAATAAGGCCTTTTTGAGCAAAATTTTATCATTCAGTAGGCTCATTGATACCATAATCAGCCAAGGGAAACAGTCAAAGGCAGGGAACATAAAAATGCTTCAAGGATGATGTGTTTTCAAGGGAAATTCATTTCTTTAAGGCTCAAAAAACAATCTAGCCCCTTGCTTGCTTGTCAAGGAATTCATAAGGGGCTAACAGGTCCAAGCTCTAGGATTTTGAAAATTTAGGGTTTTTTTCTCGATTAGGAGGAGAGGCAAAGGAGATTAGGTCAGATCTAAAAGATTATAATTGCAGGGATACAAATGGGCATGGCAGATATGTTCAATGGCACTTAAATTATTGTCAATTGTAGTGTAGGTGGAAAAGTAGAGGATCAAAATGAGCATGACAAGCATGGGTTCATTTATCAAAAGATGACTAACATAAACATGAAATTCCTACCAAAACAAAGCATGAGCATAAATAATTATGTTTAACATATTATAGGAGGATCACTTTAAAACATATATATGGCAATAATATGAATCAATAATTCATAAAATTGAATTACAGTAGAAAAACTATGCCACAAAATCATACCACATGAATCCCTATATATTAGTTGCAACTGAACTTGTATTTCTGTAAATGTCAATTGTACACAAGATTCCAAGTCTTCTACTCTTTGATGTCCAACCTTGATTCTGAATGAAAAATAGATACAAATAGACCAAAACCATATTCCCCTCTCTCAGGGGTCGAATCCCTTAATATAGGATCAGTTTACACAAAATTTTCAACAAAACCTAAGACTAGGAAGGTTAAAACAAACACCTCCTTTTAGCCTTTAACTGACCTACCCATCATAAATGAACCTCAAAATAACATCAAAATATCATTTAAAAGCCTATTTACATTCATCTACCTCATATAAACTCAAAAAAATATGAATTACATCATGAAAATCCAAATTTGACTGAACAAACTCGAAAAAGTACCAACAGGAAAAATCACAGCGCCAACTGGGAAAAGCACAGCACCACCACGGAAAAGCACAGCGCCACCTTGCAGGGCACTTTTGACTACCTTCTTGAGCTCCAACTCCAGATCTGAAGGTACCATTGGAAATCTTAGGATGTCTAGCTTTCATTAGACTCCTCAAGAAAGAAAAATAGCTTCTACAAGGCTAAGAAAAATGCATTCTCCCAAGGTCACTCCAAAGCGCAACACCTGGGTCAAAAAGGTGGCAGAAAGTGACTTATTGGCATGTTTTTTGAACTTTTATCCCAATCTATTCACTGACATGGCACCAAAAGTGGATAGATGTAATTTGTAGGTTATTATCTATCATTTGATGTAGATTTTTCCTCATTTGGACCTCTGAGGGAAAACGGTAGCGTCAAGGCGTTGCACTTTTGGGTGAACTGGTTTTTTTGTGTTAAGCCAAAAACATTAAAAAATTCGAAATTTTCCAAAATTTGTTAAAAATTGGCCCAAAATTGCCACGTGAAGCTAGGAGATGATGTGTCAAGAAATGAGGGAGGCCTCAACCAATAAATCAAGTTTGTCCTTCCCCTTTTGCCTCATTAGGGTTTGCTTCAATTTCTTCTTCAATTACTTGATTCTAATTTGAGAGATCTTATTTCTTGTGAAATAATGCATGGTCATGTGCCTCTGAAGTTTTTTGTTCCTCTTAGCCCTTTTAAGAAGCTTATCCAAGTGGCAATTGACCTTGTGTTGTGCTATGCAACAACCCCCCCATTTTTATTTTCAAAATAGTTTAAAATTTGATAATATAAATAAGGACCCTTCGTATAATGTATTTTTCATTTTGAATAAAAAAAATCAAACTCCAAAACATTGTTGTTTTGGAAAATAATACAAAATAAATAAATTAATTAATAAATTCTATTTTCATATCTTTGTGATCACCCTATTGCAAATCGCATAACCTTTTTCCCATTAAAAGTTAAGCACAAAACATGAAATCCCGATTTTCGATTTTTCAATTTGAACTTCACAAGCGGCATCATAAATTGCACATCACACATATACATTCAAAACTTAAAACATTACTTACCAAAGCTCTGATGTTGTGATATCCCGATGAAGGCAATTTTTCAATTTCCCGATATCGCGAAATCACATATCGCATAACATAAAGCTTGTTAAATAAATTTGCTTCACAAAAAAGGTTCAAAAATGCATGATGCGATGGACTTGACAAGGTTTAATGAAGGTTTTAATGTGAAAATAAATCATGTCAGAAATAATTAATCATGTTTCATCATCCCAATGCGAACAATTATTGTTTTGTTACAGCTAATTAATGATACAGCTTCTTCACAAATATTTTCTTTTAAAAATGGTCATTTCACTATATATTTCATCATTTAATCGTTTCTCTGTCTTAAATAGGGATTTTTCCTCAAGAGATCTCCATATTCAAGATAATGCAGAAACATGGAAAACAAACTATTGCAGAATTTGAATGTACAGAAATTTCGTCCACAATCACAGATATTGTTTGCACTGCAGATGGAGGTGCTACAACATGTCAAGCCATCTATACTATCCTCAAAGATGAAAAACCTGAAGTAATGAAGGTCAAGGAAACTGTTGATGATGCAAAGCCCTCATATTTACAGTT
This sequence comes from Pinus albicaulis, assembly GCA_034641835.2. Classification (NCBI taxonomy): domain Eukaryota; kingdom Viridiplantae; phylum Streptophyta; class Pinopsida; order Pinales; family Pinaceae; genus Pinus; species Pinus albicaulis. The sequence goes on from CM076577.1 coordinate 1,188,310,645, forward strand.
TAAAGATGTCGCATGCTCCTTCCTTCACAGAATAACAGCAAGGGTCGGGATTTTATCATATACTGATATGATAAGATGGGTGGTTGAGAATTCAAAAATTGAAGGCAGACAATTCATAACCATTAATAATGAAATCCTAGGTTATTTTAGAGCTGAAGATTTGAAAGTCATGTACAAACTGCCTGACCAACAAGACATCTATGATAACCAGTTTGTCGAAAAATTTGCAAAGAATAATGAAGACCCTTTCAAAATGATTCAAGGTTGGAGGAAATGGATAACAAGTTCAAGCATGATAAATCAGGTATGTATCCTATTGCTTCACTTGCAAATCCCTACAATTTTGCAGCATCAATGCTGTGCAGATTATATGGTCTCCCCGATAACACCAAGTTATCTATTAATTGGGTTCCCTTGATTGACTCCTATGTTAATTCTCACATCATGAATTGGGCAACCATTCTTTCCAAAAACCTAGCCAAAGCGATTACTGAATATTGCCAGGCAAGAGTTATGTCTTCCAAAATCATCCCCCAATTTTTCATGAGCCCATATGTTTTTGACACCACCATCTTTCCAATTATGGGTTGGAAATGGACTCCCGAGGACCCTACCCCTATTCATTTAAGTCATAAACAGATATGGGAACATCATTTTGTACCACACTTCCATAGGTTATGTTATGGGGTTGTATTACCATTACATCAGTTAATGTTTGATAAAGAGAGCCCCAAGTTTACTAAGGAAGCCATCACAGATCTCTAAATGATAGAAAGATGTTTCATTGAAGAATCATTTTCATACATCAGAGTATTTGGAAGCTCTGCTCCTCCACATGTGCTTCCTTTGTATGTTTCAGATAAACTAATGGCAAGAGAAGTGGCTTACCAAACTGTCGGCAATGGACTCACTAAAACTCTGAAAGATAATAAAAAATATTTATGGCCAAGTTTCCCAATTCAGTGTGGTTCATTCTCCCTCATGAATTTCAATCATGTGTCGAAAGAATGCCAAAAAGTTCAGCTTTTGAATCTCCTTGTTCTACCACCAAGGCATTTCGACCCAGAGAATATTGCTTATAAATTTATTCAGTCAATAAAAAAAAAACCTGTCATACACACATATGATAGATTTGAAGACATTTTGCAATCCATTGAAACTTTTGAAGAAGTTCAAAACTTTGTCCGATTGAATCTAAACCTGGATGAATTACAAATATTCCATGAGTATAGAGAGTAAAGACTCAAACGTATTCAACAAAATATCCCGATTACTAGTTATATGAATGAACCAAGCAAGGTGATCAAAACAGGAGAATCAGACCCACGGAATGAAAGTGAGCAAATAAATTGTGGACTTCACTTAGCAATACATTGATACCCCCAAGGGATCATCCACATAGAAAAACACAGGATTTCAAACCCCCCAGGGTCAGATAGTTTTAGCAAAAGAAACTACAGAAAGTCCTAGGAAAATCTCCCAAGATGTAGAAGTTATTCTTGCGTTTCCTACTGCTGAAATTATTCTAAAAGTAACTGATATTCCTCCATTGGATGTATTCTACAACCCTCTTCATAAAGTTGTAGTCAGGAAACAGAGAAAGAGAAGAAGGATTGAAACATCCCCAGGTAATGACGTCATGGAATTTGTATGGAAAGACACCCTGTCAAACCCAATCGACAACCTAACTCACCTATCACAATTGGCTGGAGCATATACTACCACAACAATGGAAAAATTAGCCGAAGTATCCATTTTGTTTCAAGAGAAGGATGATAAAATAATACAACTACAACAACAACTGGATGAAGAAATGAATAACATGAATCAAAAGGCTGAGTAGCAACTCTTTAAACTACAGCAAGATATGGAAGTACTTAAGATAAGTCATGAAAATGACTTATCCAACAAAGACACACTGATTAAAGATTTGAGAGAAAATATTATAAAGTATGAAGGCATTCCTACTATAGAGGAATTCATTAAAGAAGCATTGGCATTAAATTCACTACTCTCAAAACAACAATACTTGTTTGTCTTACAAATGTCAGACATAGTGCCACATTTGGAAATCAGTGAACAATTGAATAATACAGTCATTGATGAGAGAATTGAGTTTAATGAACTCAATACCAAAATTTATGACTATATTGAATGGCATGATTCAGAGGAAGGAAGAAGATCAAATCTCCCAAAGATCAAAGAAACTTATAAAGATATTCTCTTTACTGACTGGGATACACAAGTAAAACAGGTAGAATTGGCAATAGCTAGAGCATCAGGCATATCAAAGAGCATTGTCAAAACAATCAACGACATGTAACATACCTCTGGTTTAATTAAAGAAGGAGATCCTAAATCAATTCATAATCTCAAAATATTGGAGCAAAGTTGGAAAAATACAGGTCAAATACGAGAAGAAACAATTGCACAGCTAAAATAGACTAATTGGGAAGCATACTGGAAATTCTTGGTTAAGCCTCATAGTCAAATAATGACATTGAATTGTTCTCTAGATTCCATACAAAAAATGCTGCCACTTTTACTTGATGCCATATTTACTGGACATATGAAAACACAGTTCGGGAAGCCTCTACAAGTCCAACCAATGTATGATATTTGTGAACATAAAAGAAGACCTAGAACCAGCCAATCATCAAGCATGATCATGAGTTAGTTTGTCTTAACAAATTTCAATTTTAGCAATTAGATACTAAGAATGAGGAAGGTTGTTAGAAAACTCCTCATAAGATATTTTGCACAATCTATTTTTGTAAGTAGTTAATGTAGTATTTAAACCCTTCTCATGCATTTAGAGAAGGGTCTAGGATTTTTATTAAGAACATTTATAGAGAATGCATTACTATATGTTTGTGGATGTCTTGATAAGATAATGGAACATGGTCCTTTCAACTATATATTATCTTGGTTGATCATTGTTGATGCACTATTGTATTATCTAAAAGACTCATTGATAGAATATTGATTGTGGCCTATTATCACTGGTTAGATGAGCAGGACAACACACATTTGGTACTATTATCGTGTATGCTAAACTCTATTTTAACGTTAGTGGTACATCTAGCTTTCATGAATTATGTATGAAATCAATTATTTTTGTTTGAAGTATCAGTTGCACTATTGTACGATATCATAATAGAAATTGATTTGTTTTATATATGATCATCATAATATATGTGATATGTTTCACATCTTCCTATGATTAACTACTTTTTAAAGGATTATCTTACAAAATTATTAATTCTATTAAGTCTGTGATTGATCTAAATAATCACAGACTCAATAGACATCATTTTAGATCGCATAAAATCAACATTATCCCGGGTTAGATTAGATCATATTTAATTCAAAGTTTTTCATCTTAGAATAAAGTTGTCTTAGTTTTTAGTTATTATTCTTGCAAAGCATTTGAAGGAAACCCAACAATCATATAAAACCTAAAATTGGGAAACTGGTCTTATTATCTCCAGTCAGAGCCACTATCCCAAACGGAAAATGAGCTGCTTTGAGGTCCGGACCGGGTGGTTATCCTCCTTGTTGTTGCCACAGATTTCTGAGGCCTCAACATTTTTGGCACTATAAGGAGGGCCTGACTATGAATGGCATACAAATATAAACCTCAAACTATAATCCCTCATAATATTTGATCTCCCAAAAAGCATCCTACATCTTCTCGATCAAACTCTAAATCACCAACTCAGAAATCAAAAATTGTAGAAACCTTTCCCTCATCCCCTGAAATATCTCGACAATCATCTGCTTCAGAATATGCTCTCGAGTCTCCCGAAGTTCAGCCTTTAATTAAGAAATTAGAAGGAATGTCTATTTCTGCTGAAAAGCCTGTTAATCTCGAAGCTTCTGAAGAAAGTGTTACTTCCCTATTTAAAGAAACTAATATACTAACCCGATCTAAGAAAGAGAAACTTGGAATTCCTCCTTTCGAGTTCCCAATAGAATCACATCGCAAAAAAGTTTCTATATCCAGATCTAAGTCAGATATGAGTGAAGTTACGTCATCTTTCCCTTCATTTACTTCCTCACATCCTCCTACTCAATCTACATCTTCTTATTCTTCCATTTCTTCTACTCAAACAATCAATACTATCACAAGTAGAATTGTTCCAGTTGTAAGTTCTGCATCCATTCCCTCTACTTCTAGATTTTCTTTTGTATCTTCGCAAACTTCAAATCCAATTATGGCTAATCGGCGTTGGAATAATCCTGGTGCTGTATTGGTTGCAAATCCACATGCCCTTCCAGATCATCCAGAAAAATGGCTACCTAAATATAATCTAGATGATGGTATTCCTACTGAAGAACATATCAATAATTTTATGTTGGCCATGAATCTTAATGGAGTTGATCATGAAGATATTGTAGTCATATTGTTTCCTTATAGGCTTACAAGGATCTGCAGGATCCTGGTACTTTTCACTTCCAGCAGGATCTATTGCAGATTGGGAAACTTTTGGACAACTTTTTCTTGCAAAATTTGGAGATGATAGAAATGTTGCATATTTAATCAATGTTCTTTCCAATCTAAAAAAAAACTGAGATGAAAGAATCAAACATTTCAACTCCAGATTTAATAAGTTATTAAACAAAATCCCAATCGCTTCCAAGCCTGCTGTTGATGTACAAATAGAGTGGTATATTTCTTCTTTGCCTTCTAATATAGCTATTTTTGTAGATAGAGCTAGTAAAGCTACCTTTTTAGAAAACATGAAAGAATCTCTTGCTGTAGAGAAACGAATCTTAGCTTTGGAAAAATTATTAGAGATAGAAAATAGGAAATCAAAGAAAGTGACGTTTAGTCAAGATTCCAAAAAGAAAGTCTCAAATGATTCATTTGATCTTGAAGGTCTTCAAAAAGTGTTAAAAACTATGTCAAACGACATGATTGAGATAAAGAGACAAGTTGCGGAAACATCAACACCTAAGAAATCATATCGCCCATATAAGAAAAACTCATCTTCACCATCTCAGCCTCCCAACATGATTTCAAATGCTGAACCTGATCAAGATATTGAGGATCCCTCACCATCTAAACAGGAACCAGAGTTTGAAGAAGAAGTTGAACTGAATGGGTTATAAGGCTTCATTCTCCCTATAGAAGAAGAAGGAGAAGCTATGCCTATGTCTACAATAAGTAAATCTTCTTCTGATTCAAATATATCAAATCAAAAACAGAAATCTCTCCCCACAAAGGAGAAAATAGTAGCCAAAAAATCTAAAACTGTTCAGACAAATCCTATTCCACTAGATCCTCTAAAAACTTCCAAAAATTTAATATTTTTAGATACAGTGGAATACAATATAGTTGAAGATATGAAAAATACCAAAGAAAACATCTCATTACATGAAATGACCAAACTCAAACAACAACAGAAAATTTTACTCAGAGAACTCAAGGCAATCCCTGTAGATCTTATACAACCACCGATTATAGCCCAAGCTTCTAAAGATATGGGAAAACCTCCGTCATATTCAAACAAAGTAAATCCCGATGATCTTGTTTTAATTGGTGATAGATCTATTTCTCACACTCCTCCTTTACTTTTGAATTATGAAATTTTTAACAAAAATGTTCATAATTGTCTTATTGATTTAGGAGCCTCTTCAAACATCATGCCAAGAACAGTGTTCAAAAAACTAAATATCACTCCTCAAAAATCTATTGTACATATAGTTCAATTAGATAGAACAAAAGTCGATGTCATTGGAGAAATGTTGTCAGTATCCATTAGATTATCATCCAATCCAAAGGTACTACAAGTAATTGATATTTTGGTTGCTGATATCCCTGAATTTAATGGTCTTATTTTAAGCAGGGATTGGTCTGAAAAATTACATGGATATTTCGATACTGATTTTTCACATATGTGGTTACCATACAATGGTAAACCAAATCAAATCAAATTTGATCACGAAATATTTATGAAACATACAGTCACTGAACTTGAAAAAATAAATGAGCGTGTAGCTTTCACTAATAATATTATTGGAAATTACTCAACTGAATCGTTTCTTGGATCGGTCAATGCCCAGATTTCACCTTTTTCAATAAATAATGTTATTTCTCAAATTGAAATTTTTTCTCAAACAGACACTTCTAAATGTATTAATCCTAGCAATAAAATTTCAAAACATTCTTTATTTTGGACATTATACTTTGAAGGTTCAAAATTAGAAGATGGTGCGGGAGCAGATTGCGTGTTAATCAATCTGCAAGGAGAGAAAACAATGCTAGCTTGCAGACTCAAATTTCAATGCACAAATAATACCGCTGAATATGAAGCATTGATACAAGGTTTGTACAAAGCTATTGGATTAAATGTTAAATATTTGAAGGTATATGGAGATTTTGAGATAATTGTTAGACAATTCAGAAACATAATTCATTATATTTCTGGACATTTGAAACACTATCAAGCTTTAGCTCAAAGCCTTACATCCCATTTTTCTGCATTCAGTATCTCCACAGTTCCTAGATTACAAAATGCAAGCGTTGATTTACTTGCTAATGTAGCATCTAAGATAATACCATCTGAAGAATTTAGCCCAGACAGATTTTCAATTGAGTTCACTTTTAGACCTTCCATTCCTGATAACATAACAAATTGGAGAGTATTTAATAACGATGCAAATATATTGAACTTTCTTACATCAGACAGATCTTACGAGGGTCAAATCGTAGATGAACATGAACATGACTTACAGATTGAAAATAAACGAAATGCTTAAAGCCAAAATTATTTTTCATGTTAGACATTCAAAATGGGTGTCAAACATGGTCCCAGTTAGAAAGAAGAATGGAGACATTAGGATTTGCATAGACTTTAGAAATTTGAATAAAGCCTGCCAAAAAGATAATTTTCCTTTACCTACCATGGAATAGATATTGCAGTTAGTTGCAGGATCTGAATTGATGTCTTTTCTCAACAGATTTTCAAGATACAATCAGATTATGGTACATCCAATTGATAGATTAAAGACAACATTTAGAACAAAGTGGGGAACATACGCATACCAAAAAATGCCATTTGGGCTGATTAATGCTGGTGCTACTTTTCAACGTGCTATGGATATAGCTTTCATAGGACTAATCAATAACTCAGTTGTTATATACCTAGATGACATTACTATCTACTCCAAACATAGAAACAATCATGTTAATCACCTAAAACATATTTTTTAAAGATGTAAGAAATTCATCATTTCTTTGAATCCAAAAAATGTTATTTCGCCTTAACGGAAGGTAAATTAAAAAGGAATCCATATTGACCCTGATAGGATTCAAGAAATCGAAAACATTCCTCTACCATACAATAAAAAAACAATGCAATCATTTTTAGGAAAAATTAATTTTGTAAAAAGTTTTGTTCCTGATTTTTCCCAAATCATCTTACCCCTGCAATCAATGATCAAGAAAAATTCACTTTTTAAATGGGGAAAAGATGACAGAAATTCTTTTGAGTTGATTAAGAAATCCATCATCGAAGCTCCTTCTTTAACAACTCCCAATTTATTTAAGCCATTTGTATTATACACATTCTCTTCTAATATGTCATACGCAGCAGTTTTGACACAGTTAAATGATCAAAATATTGAAGCACCTATTTCATTTTTCAGTTCTAACCTTCAAGGTGCTGAGTTAAATTATTCAGCTGTGTAAAAACAGGCTTTTGTTGTGTTTAAAGCCTTGAAACATTTTAGACCTTTTCTCCTAAAAACACATACTAAAATAATATTACCTTACTCAGCAGTAAGGCAATTATTAATCCAACGAGAGGTAGGAGAGAAGAGACCAAATTGGGTTATCGCATTTCAAGAATATGATGTAGAGATACATCCTGCTAAAATTGTTAGAGGTCAAGGTCTTTGCAGGATGTTAACTGGAGGTTCTCATTTACCAACAGAAGACAATCGATCAAATGAAATACAACTGTCCGAGGTAAGCCTAAACGATTCTCAGTCACAATACGTTGATTTGAAATTTTTCTTAAAGAATGGATATGCTCCATTATATCTCAATTACACAGCAAAGTGTGCTTTAAGGCTTAAAGCAAATCGATATCAACTCATAGATGATGTGTTATTTAGGAATAATTATGATTCTGTACTATTGAGATGTTTAGAGAAAACTGAAGCTGAAAAAGTAATGTAGGAATTACATGATGGACTAGCTGGAGGTCATTTCGGAGGAAACACCACAGCTCATAAAATATTGCATGCTGGTTACTATTGGGAAACCTTATTTAAATATGCACATGAATATGTGAGAAAATGCAAAGTACGTCAAACTGCGGTAGGAAGGGAAAGGAAAGCAGTATTTCCACTACAACCAATAAATATCCAAGAACCATTCGAACAATGGGGGTTAGATATCATAGGTGAAATAACTCCAAACTCTTCTAAACAACATAAGTATATTCTAACTGCAACAGATTATTTCAAAAAATGGGTAGAAGCTATCCCATTAAAGTTTGTTAATACACAAAATATTACAGAATTTATTGATCAATTCATAATCACCAAGTTTGGTCTCCCATCAGCTTTGATATTTGACAATGCATCTTACTTTTCTGGAAACGCTATGATAAAATTTGCTTTGAAAAGAGGTTTTAAACTAAAATACTCAACTAACTATTATCCGCAGGGTAATGGATTGGCTGAATCTACAAATTAAAACCTTATTAGAATCATCAAACAAACTATAGAACAAAATCACAAAAATTGGCACAAAGCACTATTATTTTCTCTTTGGGCAGATAGAATTACTCAGAAGGCCTCGATCGGTACTTCTCAATTTGTATTAGTTTATGGGAAAGAAGCAATTCTACCCACAAATATAACAATACCATCATTTGATTTAGTGCAATTTATTGATGAAAATCCTTCTTCTTCCCTTCAACTTAGACAAGATCAAATTCTTAAAATGGAAGAACAGAGAGAAAAGCCAAAGCTATACATACTCATCATCAACAAATAGTTAAAGCCTTGTTTTGACACAGCATCTGCCAGTCCAAAAACTTTTGAAATTGGAGACCTTGTTTTGAAATGGGATAAGGCACATGAGGAAAAAGGTAAACATACCAAATTCCAAAGACTATGGCTTGGTCCATTTCAAATCAGAAAAAAATAGGCTTATCTACCTTTTTGTTACAAGACTTATTAGGTAAGAAAGACTCCTTGCCTGTGAATGGTCAAATTCTTAAAAATTATTTCTCTTAGAAATATAGCTTTAAATTTCACTTTGCTTTAGGAAAAGAAAATTTGAAAATAACATCATTTGTGGTTGATTCAAAGTTTTAAAATTTCTAATAAATTTATTTGATCTTTCGCTTCTATAAATAAGTAAAGTAAAAATATGATTATAACTATGAGAATTGAGTAAACCTTATTTCTTTGAAATATTTTTAAGTTTACTAAAGACATTTACTTTCCGAAAGGACTCTTAATGCCATAAAATATAGATGTTATGTATTAGTCAAGAAAGAAACCTTTAACTTAGCAAGGTTTCTCTACGAAAAGGTATCTACCAACTCTACAATTATCATCCATAACTCTTAAGAAAGCTAATGATTCATCCCATCTGATAAAATTTCTTCTTCAAAGAATAATTCGAAAAGAAAAGAAATAAATATAATATACAAACTCAAAAGAAATGTCTCATCACGAGATTGTTTATCATAATCATAGAGACATAATCTAGACTGATATTACCAATACTACATACAATAACAGGGTAATAGCTAAATGATTATAAAAATCGAAAGACAAGGGGTCTCATCATGAGCCAACTTGTTCAGTCTAAATTACTATCAATGAATGACATTGTCACTATCAGGCCACCAAACCTAGACAATGATTTTGAGAATGTGTCAGAAAAAATATCAATTATATGTTATATTAAACTTTGAAATAAGAAATCAAATTCAAATGGGACCATGAATCATTATTGGTTAAAAGATAACCATGTCGAGGCTATAAACGTCTGCTGGAAACAGTGGCTCTATCTGTGATAAATAAGTAAAAATCTATGAAACCAATTTTTAGAGAACACCTACTTTATATTTTTAAATATGAGTATCGACTTATACAAACACCTGTATGTTATCACTGAAGGGGTTAACCAAGAAAAAAATGAGATAGGTAAGTAGATTAATTCTGAAAAAACACTATTTAATTCATGAATCATACTATTCTTATTCTCATAAACTTTTTCTTGTTTTGAAATTTTAGAAATATCAAATAAACCAATTAGAGATATCTAGTTCTCCCAAGTGAATCGCCAATTTTTGTGCTATGCAACAACCCCCCCCCATTTTTATTTTCAAAATAGTTTAAAATTTGATAATATAAATAGGGACCCTTCTTATAATGTATTTTTCATTTTGAATAAAAAAAATCAAACTCCAAAACATTGTTGTTCTGGAAAATAAAATAAAAAACAAAAATAAATTAATAAATTCTAATTTCATATCTTTGTGATCACCCTATCGCAAATCGCATTCTGCATAATATTTTTCCCATTAAAAGTTAAGCACAAAACATGAAATCCCGATTTCCGATTTTGCGATTTGAACTTCGCAAGTGGCATCATAAATTACACATCGCACATATACATTCAAAACTTAAAACATTACTTACCAAAGCTCCGATGTTACGATATCCCGATGAAGGCGATCTTGTGATTTCGCGATATCGCGAAATCGCATATTGCATAACGTAAAGCTTGTTAAAGAAATTCGCTTCACAAAATAGATTCAAAAATGCGCGATGCAATGGACTTGACAGGGTTTATGAAGGTTTTAATGTGAAAATAAATCATGTCAGAAATAATTAATCATGTTTCATCATCCCAATGCGAACAATTATTGTTTTTTTACGGCTAATTAATGATACAGCTGGTTCCCGGATCTTTTCTTCTAAAATCGGTCATTTCACTATATCTTTCATCATTTAATCATTTCTCTGTCTTAAATAGGGATTTTCCTCAAGGGATGTCCATACGCAAGATAATGCAGAAACACGACAAACAAACTATTGCAGAATTTGAATGTATAGAAATGTCGTCCACAATCACAGATACTGTTTTCACTACAGATGGAGGTGCTACAACATGGAAAGCCATCTATACTATCCTCAAAGATGAAAAACCTGAAGTAACAGAGGTCAAGGCATCTGCTGATGATGCAAAGCCCTCATATTTACAGTTTAAAGATGTCGCATGCTCCTTCCTTCACATAATAGCAACAAGGGTCGGGCTTTTATCATATATTGATATGATAAGATGGGTGGTTGAGAATTCAAAAATTGAAGGTAGACAATTCAGATTCATTAAGAATGAAATCTTGGGTTCTTTTAGAGTTGAAGATTTGAAAGTCATGCACAAACTACCCGACCAACAAGACATCTATGATAACCAGTTTTTCGAAAAAAATTCAAAGAATAATGAAGACCCTTTCAAAATGATTCAAGGTTGGAGGAAAATGGATAAAAATTTCAAGCATGATAAATCAGGTATGTATCATATTGCTTCACTTGCAAATCCCTACAATTTTGCAGCATCAATGCTATGCAGATTATATGGTCTCCCCAATAACACCAAGTTCTCTATTAATTGGGTTCCCTTGATTGACTCCTGTGTTAATTCTCACATCATGAATTGGGCAACCATTCTTTTTGAAAACCTAGCCAAAGCGATTATTTAATATCGCCAGGCAAGATTTATGTCTTCCAAAATTGTCCCCCAATTTTTCACGAGTGCATATGTTTTTAACGCCATTTGTTTCTCCAACAGCTTTCCAATTATGGGTTGGAAATGGACTCCCGAGGACCCTACCCCTATTGATCATTTAATTCGTAAACATATATGGGAACGTAATTTTGTACCACACTTCCATAGGTTATGTTATGGGATTGTATTAGCATTACATCAGTTAATGTTTGATAGAGAGAGCCCCAGGTTTACTATGGAAGCCATCACAGATCTCCAAATGATAGGAATATGTTTCATTGAAGAATCATTTTCATACATCAGAGTATTCGGAAGCTCTACTCCTCCACATGTGCTTCCTCTGTATGTTTCAGATAAATTAATGGCAAGAGAAGTGGCTTACCAAACTATCGGCAATGGACTCACTAAAACTCTGAAAGATAATAAAAAATATTTATGGCCAAGTTTCCCAATTCAGTGTGGTTCATTCTCCCTCATTAATTTCAATCATGCATCGAAAGAATGCCAGAAAATTCAAATTTTGAAGCTCCCTGTTCTGCCACCAAGGAAATTCAACCCAAAGAATATTTCTTATAAATTTACTCAGTCAGTCAAAACCAAACCTGTCATACAAACAGATGATAGATTTGACGGCGATTTGCAATCCATTGAAACTTTTGAAGAAGTTCAAAACTTTTTCAGATTGAATCTAAAACCAGAGGAATTACAAATATTCCATGAGTATAGAGAGCAAAGACTCAAACATATTCCACAAAATATCCTGATTACTAGTTATATGACTGAACCAAGCGAGGTGATTAGAACAGAAGAATCAGAACCACAAAATGAAAGTGAGATAGATAAATTGTGGACTTTAATTAGTAATACATTGATGGATACCCCTGAGGGATCATCCACACAGAAAAACACAGGATTTCAGACCCCCCAGGGTCAGATAGTTTCAGCAAAAGAAACTATCGAAAGTCCTGGGACAAGCTCCCAAGATGCAGAAGTTATTCTTGTGTTTCCTACTGCTGAAATTATTATAAAAGTAACTAATATTCCTCCATTGGATGTATTCTACATCCCTCTTCATAAAGCTATAGTCAGGAAACAGAGAAAGAGAAGAAGGATTGAAACACCCCCAGGTAATGAGGTCATGGAAGTTGTATGGAAAGACACCCCGTCAAACCCAATCGACAACTTAACTTGGCTATCACAATTTTCTGGAGCATATACTACCGCAACAATGGACAAAGTAGCTGAAGTATCCATTTTGTTTCAAGAGAAGGATGATAAAATAATACAACTACAACAACAACTAGATGAAGAAATGAACAGTTTGAATCAAATGGCTGAGAAGCAACTCTTTAAATTACAACAAGATATAGAAGTACTTAAGATAAGTCATGAAAATGACTTATCCAGCAAAGACACACTGATTAAATATTTGAGAGAAAATATTATAAATTATGAAGTAATTCCTACTATAGAGGATATCATTAAAGAAGAATTGGCATTAAATTCCCTACTCTCAAAACAACAAGACTTGTTTGTCTTACAAATGTCAGACATAGTTCCACATTTGGAAATCAGTGAAAAATTTACTAATACAGTCATTGATCAGAGAATTGAGTTTAATGAACAATTTCTGACTATATTGAATTGCAGGATTCAAAGGAAGGAAGAAGATCAAATCTCCCAAAGATCAAAGAAACTTATAAAGATATTCTCTTTACTGACTAGGATACATAGTTAAAACAGGCAGAATTGGCAATAGCTAGAGCATCAGGCATATCAAAGAGCATTGTCCTTTTGACCTAATGGTGGAGATGGTTCTTTTTGTTGCTCTAGTGCCCTCTTGAGACCTCTTGTTTTTGGTCTCCTTGGTTTTACTTGCTCTTCTTGATCCTCTAATTCATCAACATCAACAACTACCTTACCTTTGCCATCATGCTTCTCCAAATTTGTCTTGGGCTTGCTAAGCAACAATTATTTGAATTGGAGTTGTTTGTTCTCTTGTTGAAGGAAAGTGATCATGAATTTTGCCTTGGAAAACTTGTTCTTTAGCTCTCTAATCTCAACCTCTTTCTCCTGGATGATCTGCTCATATGATTTGACCTCCTCATGTACTTCTAAATATGCCATATGAGTATCAAATTGTACTCATGATTCTTCATGAAATGATGCCTCATGTGCTGGTGTATCTTCAACTGTTTTAATAGGCTGAGCCCTTTCCACACTAGCAGGAGCAAAAATCAACCTCTTCCCTCTAGTGTAGGTTTTATTCACCTCGGCCTAAGGTGTCCTTGCTATATGTTTTCTTGTGGAACCTGTTATCATTCTAATAATTCCCAAATATGTGGATTTTGATTTTATAGTTTTAAGAATTTTAGAGGTAACCACATACCTAATTTCAATCTTTAGGATCTAGCCTTCCTAATGCTCAGAGAGGGCTCTCTCTATAAGATTTAACTATGTTTTTATGTTTGATTTTAGGCTAGTTATATAGGGAAATTTGGTTTTGATATTTGGTTTGGTTTGGTGGGAAAAATAACTTATTGAGATGGATAGTGATAGATCTGTTTTTCCATTGGGCAAATGAAGTCCATGTGTCAAGAAGATAGGTCAGGATCAAGGTCTAATGTCAAATATTTTCGGGGCAAGAATATAGCAGAGTCACTCAAGATCTTTGAGGTTGATTGGTGAAGTGGTTTCGGGATAAAGAGCAATCAAGGATTCTTTGATCCAGATAAGGAAGGAATATGTAGGGGTAAATCGAAATTAGGGAGAAATTAAGGGTTCCCTAGTCTGGATATCAGTAGAAAACATTAAAATGAAAACCAATAAACAACAGAGTTCTTTTAACAAATTCTGATATATCACTTCCTGATTTCACATTAAAATTTAAAACACATTTATGTATGAATGGAAAACATAAGAATATCTAACAAATAACAGAAGAAATTACTTCACTTAAGTGGCCCAACACATGAATCCTGAAATATGATGCTTTATTTATTTGATCCAGCCTGTTGACTTGAAACTTGATACAAAAACACTTCAAGTACAAAAAAATTGACTATAAAAATATTCAGCAATTTATTCCACACTAATACTTCAAGTAATGAAGTATTTATACAAAAATTAATACAAAATATCCTAGAATACTCCTAGGAATGTTTTTTGGAAATAAAATATCTTATTACAAAAATATAGTGACAACTGCATAACAAACTTGCAAGTTGTCCTATTTATTAAATAAAATATCTTTCTTGTTGGAATTGGGTTGCAACTGGTTGTTTGAGGTGTCTTCAACGTTGTCACTTGATCTTCAATCAGTTTTGAAACTTTATCTTCTCATCTGATACTCTTTATTTGATACACTTTAATCATCTAATATTATTTAACCACTGTTTGATTGTTTTACTACCATTAAAAATATGTTTTTACTATGTAAAAACAACACTCTGTTTTTTCATCCTCTTTCACTGTAAACTGTCTTTTTACAATAAATATTTGAGATTTTTCCAAAACTCTTCATCAGGTAACTTGATCTTGGTAAGTTTTCTGAAATTCTCATTAGCCTCTATGTATCTAACAAAGGTTGGCTTGACTACAAAGAGATGTTTTATCTGTTGGTGTTCTGTGATTTGGCAGATCGGTATACCAAATGACAAGGTAACATGGAACCAGTCTTTGGAGTCCTAAGACCTAGCCTTCCTGTACTCAGAGAGGGATCTCTCTATTTTTTTTGCAAAGGATATGAACTTGTTTGCTTTCTAGGGTTGATTTTAGGCTAGTTATTAAGTACAAGGTTTGTTTGATTGTTTTTGTTGGGCATAATGATCAAGAGTCATAGGTAGAATGAGGAAATATTTAAGTCACTGGGCAATGGAGTCTAATGGAATTCATGATAAGTTCATCAATGGATCTGGGAGTATCATAGGGCAAATATAACTTGGTTAGTGGATCTTCAAGTTTTCAGGGGTACTGAGATGAACATCAATTGTAAGAATGAAAAGTAGGGTAAAGGGAAATCAAGAATCCTTTATCATATGTAATTTTCAACAAAGGGACTTAAATGTCATAAGCATGAAGAGGCAATCAATAGACAGGGCAAACCATAAATTCTTTGATTCAACTAAAGTAGTTGATAATTCAAGACAAAAATTTTCAATGAAATATAGAAGGCGAGAAACTCATTTAACTTCTAGTGATTTCACTTTCAAGGACAAAAAACACTTAAGACACACATATAACTGTAATCATAGAAGAGGGAACTCCTAAAAATCCTTGATTATAGTTATGAAGATCTCTAAAACAATTAGTTAAGCAAGTACAAAGGGTATGATCGAAAAAAAAAAAAACCTCTTTGGAAGACTTTAAAGAGTGGTACTTTAGAGAGATACTTCAAAAACAATGTTTTAGCGATAGCAAGTAAGCAGGGAAAACTATAAATCATGCTTGAGACCAAATATATTCAAATATTTATGAAATAAACAAGCTTAGGGGGACTAGAGAGCAATTAAGAATTCTCTAAAATGTCCTAGCAGAAGAAAACATTAAGTCAGTGAATAATAAATAAAACTAAGGTGCTTTCAAAAGACATTTCTTAGCCTAAAAATTTTATTCTACTACAACATAGAAAGGTGTAAACATAATGAAATAGGAAATAAAAATAACATATTAGAAGCACTTCACCAACAACCAAGCTCAGGGATCCAGTGATCTAGCCTCCTCCATCAACAAACAAATCAGGACATCCACAAGTTCCAAAACATCAATTTCTTTTTAACTTCCAAGAGACTATGTATTACTTCAAAGAGTCATCAAATGCCAACAAGGTAATGAGTTCAGATGCAGTATTTATGCTGCAAATGAGGAGGTGAAGCTAATCTAGGGTTTGAGTGTCATTTATTACATATTTAATGAATTCCTAACCTTGAAGACCATGCAAGGCTCGAGGTAGGAATATCTGTAGATATTTCTCTGAATAATAACTTCTATCTTAACTTCCTAAGGAAAAATAGGTGAAATATTTGACTTTAAGGCTTATTCATAACTTTGCAATAACTGTCTGGCAGATATAAATATCTCTAACTTAGCCTAATAATTGCTTAGTGATTTATTGAAAGAAACAAAGCACTAGGTGGCAAAAATATCTTTTGAGGAGAGTAACTGCCACAGGCTGAGTCATTCGAATTTGTCTTGGGTTAATCTGTCCTTTGTTTTATCTTTAATCTCTGTATTTATGCTTTGACTGTCTGTTTTTTATCATAATTTCTTCAATTTTTTTGATCTATGTTCTGTTTGTTTAATCATTTATTTTATTTCTTCCGGTATTTTTTGCCTTTATCCTTTTTGTCTTTACACTGTCTTCTTTCTTTCTTTGAATTTATGCTTTTCGGGCTAATCCTATGTTTTTATCTTTGATATCTTATTCGCCTTTTAATCCTTTTCTTTATTACAATCATCTGACTGTCTTTCTTCCCATTGTGCTTACTGTCTATGTTTGTCCTTTGTGAAGGGATGCACTTCTGGTGTGCCGGAGGGTTTATGATCTACAATAATCATGATTCACTGGTGTTGAAGCTTAAATTTCAGCCTCGGGCACTTCACATAATAAAATCAACCACTGGATCGTCATCCAGACTTTAATTCAAATGATCTTGGGATGGTGGGAAAGGCTTGGTGGGCCTTTCTGCCATTAAACCTGCACAAAACACAAACCATTAGTTGAAATCATGCGGGAGAGGGTTTCACTGCATTTTTTTGGGTTTTGAACTGTCGTGAGGCATTTGCAGAGGAGGAGAGGGTGCAAGGGGAAAAGTTCTAGAGGTGGAACCAGGAGGAATGAGAGCGGGAACCTTTTGAAAAATGGCAAAGAGGGAGATGTTTTTGGAAAACCACAAATGGTTTATCGCACAGGTAATGGGGGGTTTGCGGCTTTGGACGAAACGAACACGATATAGTTTAGGGAGCGACGCGTGGCAGGCGAATACCGCCTATTTCACGTGGGTTATAAAACTTTAAACCCATCGCAATTAAAAATGCGATATGCATTGTTGGCCATTAGATCTCAGGTTTGGAGATCAACGGTGCGGAAAGGCTCAAGGGAGTGGTGAGTAGGTTTCGGGAGTGGAGCCCGAGGATAGGTGGCGTGATATGAATGGATTCAGGGTATAGTGGAAGGCGGGGCCCGTGTGTGAGATTACGTGGCAGAAATTTTGTTGTGTAGCGCAGGGTCATAACCAATGCGGGGTTTGGTTATACACAGGGGAGGAAGGCAATAGCCATTTGATCGGGGGAATGGATATATGATGAACGGTAGGGATGATCCAGTCAAGGCGCGGGTGTAATGAAAAGGTGGACCCGCCCTTTATTTTTTTTGGAAGGTTTAAAGGGGGGTTTGATAAGGTTGGGGGGGTTTAATAAAATGAAAAGGGGAAAGTATATTTTATACGGGGAAGGGGCTAGGGGGTAGCGGAGGACGAGGTCTCATGGGTAAAAGGGTTGGGGCTTAAGAGAAGGAAGGACTTAAGGCCTATTATGTCAAAAAAGTGAGTTTTTAGCATAAAATAGGGTTTTATAATAAAATTAAAGGACCCTATAGGTTAAATATTAGTTTTAAACAATGTAAAAAGGGGGAATTTTATATTTTTTAATATGTCAAAGGAAAATTGATGAATGAAGGGGTTTTATGAGGGTTTTGAGGAAAGGAGAAAATGGGGTTTTCAAAGAAAAAGGTCATGAATGAGGGTGAAGGTGAGGTGATGAAATTAGGCAAACAGGCCTAATGATGAAGATCCCTCTTTGCAGTAATGAGGTAAACTTTAGGAGGTAGAGAGAGGAGAAGATAATGACAATTTTTGACTTAGAATAATGAAGGCAATGAGATTTCTAAAAACTCACAATATTTCTCAAATTTTGTTTTTTTAGAAATCGAGGATCATAACTTAGTCATTTTTTGATATCAGCAAAAATTACTGATGACTAATAGTGGCTCCACTTGGGGAGGGTAGCTCCCTTTTGGAGGTTTCCAAAACTTCAGTTTACCAAATCTCTGAGTTTTTGCAGACCAGTTCTTTATCCATTGGGCAGATTTTGCCTTCTTTTCACTTGCTGATATTTCTTTTGAAGTGACAATATTATCAATCTACAACATATGATTTCTTTCAACAACATTTCTACTTACCCAACCTACTTGTCCTAACATTTTTTCTTCTTTGAGTGCACTTGAACTGGCAAAATATTGACATGTTTATTTTTGAAAACATAAATAAACTATATACTTATACCCTTATTTCTTCCAAGAGTTCAGATTAAACTAGTGAAATCTTTTTATTTTCTACCTAAACTATTTGACTGCCAAGATTAAACTGTTTGGCAGTCTCTGGTTCTCTAAATTATTGACATAAAATTTAAAACAGGGTTCAAATCAGGATTAAGCAGTCTGACTTACCATGGTTGTGGCATTGGAACAAGCTGCACACAAACATTATTTTGCATAAAGGTAAAAAGAAAGATAAGGGTTGTAATTTATCATTTGAAAATGCATCCTCATCTTTCTCTTTGGTTCTGTTTTGAGCATGTGGAACCAGTATCTGATATTCCCTAATCTATCTTTCTTGACAAGTCAAGTTTGAAATAATCTTGACAGTAATTGTTTTCTCTAACTTATCCACATAAATTTAAAGCATGTTCAGCCATGATTAGGCTAGATGACTGAACAAGATATCATTTTGAATCAGTAGTGGCATTTAGGCTTGCACACTTTCAGTAGTACAATTTTTTTGGGTATGGGGCTATACCTCTTATTGAATCTGCCCTCTTTTTTTTTCATTTTTTTGACAAAACAATATGAAACTAAAGCTAGAAATATGCTCATAGTACTGAGCTTATTTTCATTCCTATCTATCCTAATCTAACCTATACATGATATTCAATCAGCTGGTGAACTCTTTTTTCCAATATAACCAATCAAGCAGATGATTCCATGATGGATCTTGGTTTAGTTCTTTGAGTGTTTTGAAAAAATCAAAAGACCATCTCCATCTTACTTGTTTTCGAATAGTAGTGCCTAAAAATTTTCTCACACTTTGCAAATTGTTCTTGTTAGAACACACTCCTCCCTTAGATTTCTTAAGGAAAACAACAAATGGATCTTGGAATAATACCTAATCTAGAGGATTTGAGACATAAGCTTTGTTCAGGACTACTCCTTCTTCCACTTGGCTATGCTTGGGATTCCTTTGGGAAATAAATTTCACCTCTTCCTCATGATCATCAGAAATGGTAGACTCATTGTTGGGTCTCAAAATAGTCCCTATTCTCACTCCATTATTCACCAATACCTTCACATAATTTATCATATTACCTTCATGTCACCTTCATTCCACCTCCACATCATTACATTTACCTCATCGGGGGGTTATAGCTATGATTTTCCAAATTTTATTAATTCTTAACATTTTCAAGTGGATTTATGGTTAAACTTTAGAAAATAATATTCTTATACTTATACCTAACAATTAGAATGAATTTGTTGACATGTGTAGGTACAAAAGAAGCTTCCAAGGCATATTTATGTGGCACTCTATGATCAAATTCGAATTTGAGGAGGTCATGGACCTCATGAAGGAGATCATGGAGGATAGGGTTATGTGTCACCATTGGTTGAGAAATATGTGGGTCAAAGGAGGAAATAGTGGATTTACATTTATGAGTTTGTTATCATAGCTTTTGTATAAATAGGAGTGTTATCTCCTTCATTTGTAATCTTGAGTTTTAATCTTGATTTGTAATCTTAGTATCTTATAGGTTGGTAGTGAGAAGTTAGATTGGAGAATCAATGTAATGGTTGCAATTGCAATTTGCAATCGATGATGAATAAGACGGAGCTTCTTTGATCCTCTACATTTGACTTTTCTTTTTGTGTGCTTGTGAATCCTTGGAAGGATCCCCATTGCCTAGCAATTACACTTTTATTTTATTAAGCTTTTATTTTATGTTTGTTTATGAATTTCATTAGATTCAATTATTAGGTTCATATGTTTGGAATATTAACGAATGACCTTTCGTAAGAAAGTAATAATATTTCCTTCAATGAATCTGATTTGTTATTTAATGTTTGATTTCATTAGTTTAAGTTTCTGATTTATATGCTTGATATATAGATGAATAGTCTCTTGTAAGAGAGCTTTAATCTTTCATGCAATCAATCAGAATTATATTTAATTTCTTTAATTTCATTAGTTTAAATAGTTTGTTGATTAAGATGATTAGAAATATTAATGAATAGTCTCATGTAAGGGAGCCTTAATATTTCTTACACTTATCACAATGTCTTTAGATTTCATTTTGTTAAATGACTAAATAGGTGTTGGATATCCTAATGAAAGACCTCCTGTAAGAGAGCTTTGGCATTTCTTCACCTAGTTTAGTTTAGTTTGTCTCTAAGTCCATATATTTTGGATGATCCTCAAAGTTTACTTACCCGGATTGATAGTAAATGAAACTGTAATTTGCATCCGCATTTTAGACGAAACACTCATCATATATTACAATGTTATCCTCTAGAAAAATTGATGTGTTCTGATTAAGTGGGATGAAAACTGTGTGAAGGTCATCATGTTTATGAGAAAGAGTTTTTTTTGGCAACAAATATTCTTGAGGAGGTAGTGCAACAACTCTTATGTGATTATCCATTTCTACGCCCTCATCTGCAATATGAATTTCAAGGGAACTTGGTGGCTATAGATCTGAAGCTAAGGAGGAATATGTTTCATAAATGATTTCCTCATCCCTTTCAGTAAAAGGCTTCTCGTTAACAATTTTCTCATGAAGTTCATGATCCTCCTCAACCTTAACATCAAAGCTGAAAGACTGTTGATTTCCAATTACATGGAAGTTATTTCTGATGGGCTAAAGTGAAGTGGAGAAAAGAGTCAGATACTCCTCACTTGCTTCTAAACTTTTGATGCTTTCCTCATTAGTGTCATAGGTGACATGTCTTGGATGATTACTGCTTTCAATATGATGATAGTGAATTTTATCCCATAAATCAATTGTTGGTTGTTCTGCAAGATTAGCTTCTGTTTGGAGGACATCATCATCAGAATGATTAAACTTTGGAAAATCAACATAAGTAACATCACCAATCAAACATGTTGGATTATCAATTTGTTCTTCTTTGAATTGAGCTACAATTTTACTTTCTGATTTATGGTAGAGTGGATTATCAGGAGAAAGAACATAAATGTTTTGTTCACATGAAGGTTTAGAGGTTGGATGCATGTTTAGCATCTGATTTATTTCCTCTTCAGTTAAAGGAGGAGGAATTTTTCTATTTTTTTGGATAGAAGTACATCAGTTCTCTTTCTCTTGTAAAGAATGATTCTAAGGTTGGATGTGTTCTTGAGCCTCACCTAGAAGAGATGGTGAATCATCACTTGTGCCTCCAGAAAGATGTTGTGGGTTTTCTTCTATTTCTTGATTGAGTTCTTCCTCAACTAACCCCTCTAGGCTGTCATGATGGCTATATTGAGAATGAAGTTGATGAATGGCATCTAATAGATCCTTAGGATGCCAATTTCCTAAATCTTCATCAATGTTTACAAGGTATTGTATGAGATCTTCAGATTGATCACAAAAATTTTCAGCTAATGATAGAGATGAAAAATACCCTATATAATGTTTATAAAATACCTTATGGGAATCCTTTAATGAAAACAAGATACGAGGTTCTAGCCATTCATACCAATTTCTTGCCCTACCTTCTAATGTTGTCATAAAAAATTTCATGAGGCAGTCCTCGTGCCATTCAACCTTTAACCTACATATGTGTATATGAAATTTGATGAGATGTAACAAGGGGTCATCAACTTTTTCATCTTGAAATATAGGTAGATTTTTTATCCAATTTATTTCAGACATCTTGTGTGGGAATCCAGGGATATGATCTCTACTCATTGGAGCATATCTCCTTTGTATCTTTGGATCCATATTTGTAAATTAGAAAGGGTCACTGTATCTCTTCAACTAGTCTAGAGTTCTTTACCAGTGGAGTCTTTAGTTCTATTGAAGATTGTGGAGTCACTAGGTGGAAGATTTCAACTGTGTTTTCCACCATCAACATGATTGGGATTGCTTAAACCATTCCCAGGGAATTTTATGAGAACTAGTGGAGTAGTAGGCCTACTGGAGTCGATAGGTGGAAATTTTTAGTTTTTTTGAAGGCAAATGTGTATGGTCCACCACCAATAATTGACAAAAAAACCAATCTAGGGAATTTTTTGGGGTTTTCTGACTTTTTTGTGTAATGCTAAGGTTTGTAAGAGTGTTCTGTATATGAATCATCATTTAGCTAATATGGTGAAACAAACAAAGTCTACTCTTGGCTATCATTTGAGTTTTCTATGATTTGATAATGGTTTCTAGAGTCCTCAGGTGTACTTAGATTATCACTGACTTAGAGGTCCCACCGTGATCGCCAGAATGTTAGGTGTGGCGATGAGGTGGCAGATTCACTGGATTTTTCTAAGTCTAATTGAGGGTCTAATGAGTCCTAAGAGGTATTCAAGCAACTATGTACTCAGAATGTCCCACCGTGATCACTAGAATGTTGGTGGTGGCGATGAGGTGGCGATAAATCAATAGATACTACTTGACAGGAGTGTTTCTGAGATTCGAAAGAGGGCTTAGGATGTTATTTTCTCAAGCTCCCGCCGTGATCACCAGAATGTTGGTGTCCTGTGATTTGGAAAATTGGTATACCAAATTACAAGGCAACATGGAACCAATCTTTGGAGTGCTAGGACCTAGCCTTCCTAGACTCAGAGAGGGATCTCTCTATTTGTTTTGCAAAGGATATGAACTTGTTTGCTTTCTAGGGTTGATTTTAGGCTAGTTATTAAGTACAAGGTTTTTTTTATTGTTTTGGTTGGGCATAATGATCAAGAATCATAGGTAGAATGAGTAAATATCTAAGTAATTGGGAAATGGAGTCTAATGAAAGTCATGATAAATTCATCAATGGATCGGGGAGTATCATAGGGAAAATCTAACTTGGTTAGTGGATCTTCAAGTTTTCAGGGGTAATGAGATGAGCATCAATTGTAAGAATGAAAAGTAGGGTAAAGGGAAATCAATAATCCTTTATCATATGTACTTTTCAACAAAGGGACTTAAATATCATAAGCATGAAGAGGAAATCAATAGACAGGGAAAACCATAAATTATTTGATTCAACTAAATCATATGATAATTCAAGACAAACTTTTCCAATGAAATATGGAAGGAGAGAAACTCATTTAACTTCTAGTGATTTCACTTTCAAGGACATAAAACACTTAAGACACACATATAACTGTAATTAGAGAAGAGGGAACTCCAAAACATCCTTGATTATAGTTATGAATATCTCTAAAACAATTAGTTAAGCAAGTGCAAAGGGTATGATCGAAACAAAACCTCTTTGGCAGACTTTAAATAATGGTACTTTAGAGAGAGACTTCAAAAACAATGTTTTAGTGGCAGCAAGTAAGCAGGGAAAACCATAAATCATGCTTGAGACGAACTGTATTCAAATATTTATGAAGTAAACAAGCTTAGGGGGTCTAAAGAGCAATTAAGAATTCTCTAAAATGTTCTAGCAGAAGAAAACATTAAGGCAGTGAAGAATAAATAGATCTATGGTGATTTCAAAAGAAATTTCTTAGCCTAAAACTTTTATTCTACTGCAACATAGAAAGGTGTAAACATAATGAAATAGGAAATAACAACAACAGATTAGAAGCACTTCACCAACAACCAAGCTCAGGGATCCAGTTATCTAGCCTCCTCCATCAATAAACAAATCAAGACATCCACAAGTTCCAAGACATCAATTTCTTTTTAACTTCCAAGAGACTATGTATTACTTCAAAGAGTCATCAAATGCCAACAAGGTAATGGGTTCAGATGCAGTATTTATGCTGCAAATGAGGAGGTGAAGATAATCTAGGGTTTGAGTGTCATTCATTACAGAGTTAATGAATTCCTAACCTTGAAGACCATGCAAGGCTCAAGGCAGGAATATCTATAGATATTTCTCTGAATAATAACTTCTATCTTAACTTCCTAAGGAAAAATAGGTGAAAAGTTTGACTTTAAGACCTATTCATAACTTTACAATAATTTTCTGGTAGATATAAATATCTCTGAATTAGCCTAATAACTCCCTAGTGATTTATTGAAAGAAACAAAGCACTAGGTGGCAAAAATGTCTTTTGAGGAGAGTAACTGCCACAAGCTGAGTCACTCGAATTTGTCTTGGGTTAATCTGTCCTTTGTTTTATCTTTAATCTCTGTCTTTATGCTTTGATTGTCTGCTTTTTATCATACTTTCTTCAATTTGTTTGATCTCTGTTCTGTTTGTTTAATCATTTATTTTATTTCTTCTGGTCTTTTTTGCCTTTATCCTTTTTTTCTTTACACTGTCTTCTTTCTTTCTTTGACTTTATGCTTTTCGGGCTAATCCTCTATTTTTATCTTTGATACCTGATTCACATTTTAATCCTTTGCTTTATTATAGTCATCTGAATGTCTTTCTTTCCATTGTGCTTACTTTCTGTGTTTGTCTTTTGTGCAGGGATGTGCTTCTGGTGTGTTGGAGGGTTTATGATCTCCAATGATCATGATTCACTGGTGTTGGAGCTTAAATTTCGGCCTTGGGCCCTTCACATAATAAAATCAACCTCTGGATCGTCATCCAAACTTTAATTCAAACGATATTGGGACGGTGGGAAAGGCTTGGTGGGCCTTTCTGCCATTAAACCTGAAAAAAACACAAACCATTAGTTGAAATCATGCGGGAGAGGGTTTCAATGCGTTTTTGGGGTTTTGAACTATCGGGAGGCATTTGTAGAGGAGGAGAGGGTGTAAGGCGAAAAGTTCCAGAGGTGGAACTAGGAGGAATGAGAGCAACAACCTTTTGAAAAATGGCGCGGAGGGAGGTGGTTTTGGAAAACCATAAGTGGTTTATTGCACGGGTAATTGGTGGTTTTAGGTTTTGGGCGAAACGTACGCGATATAGTTTAGGGAGCGACGTGTGGCAGGAAAATACCGCCTATTTCGCGCAGGTTATAAAACTTTAAACCCATCACAATTAAAAATGTGATATGCATTGTTGGCCGTTAGATCTCAGGTTTGGAGATCAATGGTGTGGAAAGGCTCAGGGGAGTGGCGAGGAGGTTTCGAGAGTGGAGCCCGAGGACAGGTGGTGTGATATGAATGGATTCGTGGTATAGTGGAACACAGGGCCCGTGTGCAAGATGACGTGCCGGAACTTTTTTCGTGTAGCACAGGGTCATAACCAATGCGAGGTTTGGTTATACACGGGGGAGGAAGGCAAAAACCGTTGGATCAAGGGAATGGATCTCTGATGAACGGTAGGGATGATTCGGTCAAGGCGCAGGTGTAATGAAAAGGTGGACCCGCCCTTTAATTTTTTTCGAAGGTTTAAAGGGGGGTTTTATAAGGTTTTGGGGGGTTTAATAAAATGAAAAGGCAGAAGTATATTTTATGCGGGGAAGGGGCTAGGGGGTAGCAGAGACCGAGGTCTCATGGGTAAAAGGGTTGGGGCTTAAGAGAAGGAAGGGCTTAAGGCCTATTATGTCAAAAAAGCGGGTTTTTAGCATAAAACAAGGTTTTATAATAAAATTAATGGACCCGATAGGCTAAAGATTAGTTTTAAACAATGTAAAAATGGAGCTTTTTACATTGTTTAATATGTCAACGGAAAAATGATGAATGAAGGGGTTTTATGAGGGTTTTGAGGAAAGGAGAAAATGGGTTTTTCAGAGAAAAATGTCATGAATGAGGGTGAAGGTGAGGTGATGAAATGAGGCAAACAGGCATAATGATGAAGATCCCTCTTTGCAGTAGTGAGGTAAACTTTAGGAGCCAGAGAGACGAGAAGATAATGACAATTTTTGACTTAGGATAATGAAGGCAGTGAGATTTCTAAAAACTCACAATATTTCTCAATTTTTTTTTTTTATAAATCTAGGATCATAACTTAGTCATCTTTTGATATCAGCAAAAATTACTGATGACTAACATTATCTCATGTTGTAAATAAAACAAGTTTTCGACAATCTTATGCAACACTTTACCAATGGGAACTCCTTGCCAATCTGTCTTGTTCACTTGATCTATAGAAAAGTATCTTATCTTCTTGTTGTCATATTCTTGCTTCATCAGTTTATCATTGATAACAAGAATGTTTGGCAAGCCTTTTTGTCTTAATGTGTCAAACTTAAACACGAATTTAGTTATGGCCAAATACATGTTTTGACACTTATCTTCTAGTTGCTTCATTAAGTTTTTCTTTGAAAGTACCTTTCTCACCTCAAGAATTGTTTCAGTTCTGTCAGTAATTCCTATCTCATCCAATTCTTGTTTGTTTTTAGTGTTGAGAAACTTGATAATTTCTAGGGATTCTTTAGATTTAGCACCTAGCTCTTCCTTTGTCTTCAAAATTTCTTCTTTGGGTGCTTTGATTAAGTCCTTTTGTTCATAGATTACTTGAATTGATGGCCAAGTATCATTAATTAACTCAATGATCTTGGACCATAGTTGATTTTTGTTGTAGGCCATTGGCTCTTTCAAGGTTAACTCTGCTTCAACCTTCTTTAACTTTTCACCTAACCTTTTGGCCTTTTGCTCCTCTGTTTTATCATTTATTTGTGCTAATTTCTTGGCATCTTCCAATTTCTTGATTTGTTCTTTCAATCTATTGATTTGATTATTCTGTATAGACATCTCTTCCACGGATTTAATGAGTTTGTTGGCCTCATATGTTTGTTGTACTGCTGAAGTGGAAGATTCAGTAGCAGTAGTAGTGGAAGAAGTAATTGGAACATCTGTGGCCAATGGGACTTTTGGTGCCAACACCTCTGCTAAAGTTGAAGGAACTGTTGTTGTTACCATGGGAATGACTGTAGGAGGAACACTTTGAGTTTTTGCAGTTACTTTTTCTTGGACAAGCATGTCCATTTCAATTTCCATTTCTTTGATATGTGTTGTCATTTGTTGTATGAGACTTGTCATCTCATATTTCTGATTTTCCTCTTGCACAATCTCTTTAGCTTGTGGATGTTCTGTTGGAGGCAGTTTCAATTGCTTTCTAAGTGCTGCAATATCAACATTTTTCTTTTTCACCAATTCCTCTACAGCTTTTACATTTAAAGGGTCATACCCTACTTCAATCACCAGTTCTTCTAAAGACTTGATTCTAGTGTCTTTAGCATAAGAATAAGCTTTTTCAATCCTAATCTGATCTCTCAATTTTTTTATAGTGTTCTGGAGTTTCTGGGCACTCATTTCCTTTGTGGTCATAATAGAATAAAGCATTTCTGAGTTTTGCTTATGAAACTCATTTTGATCTAAGGGATGAATGATTTCTACTGGTACTTCAAAGTTAACCTTCTTATAATCTGATGTCGTTGTAGGTTTAGGCACTTTTGGGTGTAGCACTGTCATTAGCAAATTTTTATTTGTGTAATAAAAGGCTGAGAGTAGCCTATTTTGATTTCTTGGAGTCTGCTTCAAATACTGTGAATAGATCTCATTCTTGATCTCCTCATTTTTGGCTTTGATCTATTTGTACTTTTCTTTGATATCACTGTTTGTATCATATACTTGCTGTGATGAAAATTCTTCCATGCTTTGCTGCTTTTCAATCATCTGAGTGTTTTAAGTATCATGTTCTTTTTTATTTTCAATTATTGTGTGAGTCACAGTATCCTTCTCTGGGTTTTCTTCATCTAAAACCTCAATTGTTTCCTTCTCTTTGTCCACTGGATTAATATTAGATTTCTTATTGTATTTGATCTTGAATCTGGTTTATGTTGTTGTTTCAGTTGTATATGTGCCTTCTTCTCTGATTCTCTTTGTGGTTCTAACCTATTGATTTACAGTCTTCAAAGTGTGACTAGTATCACCTTGTTTGACTATTTCTATTAATGTATTTTCCAACCATTCTGCTTGGTTGGCAAACTGTTCAATTTCAGGATTTTTATCAGGAATATAAGGGGTTTATTTTCATTTTACCCCCATTTTAATGAGTATTCCATGAGGATCATAGTTCCACAAGAAATTTTCATCAAACTTATACTCCAGCAACTGTTTTGCTGCCTCTACACCTGCTTCCCTGTGATTACATATGAAAGGACCCACCTGGTTTTTCAATTTGAATTGAGTCTTCTTTTTAGTAGCCAAAAAGTCTATAGAATATGAATTTAGAATTTGTCTTATGTACTCTAAGGCAAACACTCTCATTGGCAAGTATTTTGGCAATTTATAGGGCAAGAGGTTTGACCCATAGACTATAATCTCTGTGTGATTTTGGTAAAGGTACCAGTCACCAATTTTTCTCTGCTCTGATAGTTGTAACACTTTATTTATCTCATTACTTATCCTTGGTTGTACACTGTTTGTAAGCATGTTTCTCAATGGGTGAACAAAACAATCTATGAAATCCACATAAGTGAACTCACTTGACTCTTTTCTGATTAAAGAAGTCCAGAAAATAAATGACAGTGGATTACCTTCTACATCCAATTTCTGAAGGGTTATTGGTAATTTATCTGCTTGGAAGTAAAGGAACATATGAAAGAGGAAAGATGTATATCTGAAAACTCCTTCAGTGGGAAGTTTTACAAGCTGAGTATGGATACTATCAACTATATACTCAGCATAGTTATAAATGACATAAGAAGGTTGACCAGGTGTAAAGTGGATAGGAAACCAAGTATAGACTCATCATTGTGCTCATCAGTAAAGTAACCAAGGATAAAGGATAACATTAAAATAACATGTCTTGATCCTTCAGGGAATTTGGAGGATGTGTATGGAGGGTTAATCTTTGGGATTTCAACATATGTAGGCATGAATGTTTGGAAGATCTGAAATCTTTTAGGGTAATCTAACTCCAAATAAAGCTTGGTAAGAGCTTCTATAGACAGTGGGACTGCATTTGGCTCTGGTTGTAGCTGAAGCATTTGATTTATGGATTATGTAGTGATAGTGAACAATAATTCTTTCTCAGCATTAACAATAGCTCTTAGGTCAGGGGAATAGTGGGCTTGACACAGTCTAATGACTTATGGACATTGATGGGTATGTGGAACTATATATTTGGGTAAACTAGACTCCCAAATTTGAACTTCATCTCCCTGATCCAAAGATTTTTCTAGAGTCGAGCAGTGGAGATCAAGAAGATTTAATTCAATTACTGGATCGGTTATCTTATAATCAATATCAGCTAAAGGGGTATGTTCAACATCTACAACAGGAGGTTGTAGTGGATTTATGACAATAGTGCTTTTAGAAGCCATTTCTGGGTTTAATTTTGACAATTTTAGCCTTCTGAATGTTAAAAACTTTGTTTTTTAGGCTTTTGTACACTTTTGTAAGCTTAGACTGTTTACAAAAGGTATTTTTGGTATGATAGAGGTCTCTTTTGAACAACAATGGATAAAATTAGGTTTTCTTCTGGTTCTAACTTTTAATTCTGCTCCAAAATCACTCTTTAGACCTTTTTACAATCTCGAGAAAGTTTTAACAAGGGTTTACTGCTCTTATTTGGATAAAACATACCTAAAGCCTTCTAATTTATGCAAAAAATGGGTTTTGAGCATTTATAAAAGGGTTTTATCCATTCAAAGGGTTTCTAAAGGTCTGCAATGATTAAATCAATCAGATTCTGTTTAAAATTAACTTACAGTTTTCAAAAACTGTAAATTTATCAGGTTTTTTGCAAAAATATGACTTTTGAAGGCAATAAAGGTATTTCCGTAAGAAAATAGGCTTTACGAGGCTCCAATTCACAATTATAGCTCTTTCAGATGTAATATAGGTATTTTTCTTGAAAAATACCTATTATTTTGAGGAATTTAACTCAGAAAAGGGTTGTCTGAGGTCTGGAATCTTTCGGAAGCTTTGATGAATTCCTTTGGATGTAGACTAGAGGATCTAGGCAGTCACAACAGCAATTTTAATGGATTTCTGGTTCTTTGAGCATGTAAACAGGGCGGCAGCACTTTTTCCTTCAGTCAGGAACAGTCAAATGGATAGAAAACACAACAAAAATGATGAAAAAACGTGGATTGACAGTTTTGTAGAAAATTTGAGTTTAAACAATAAATTCATTCAATGTGGGTCAAGTCGAATGGAGGTGATTTAGCGCAGGGATGCTGAATACCACCAAGCGGTTATTGCAACATGAGAAGGCGATAAATGGTTTTGCCTGAATGGATGTGATCCAGTTGTTTTGCACCACGTGGAGGAGAGAGGGGTGGGCAATACCACCCATATCGCAAATCCAAAATTGATTAACGATCGCGCTCTTTAATTTTCGATATGGTTTTTGGACTGTCGGATCTGGCGGAGGAGATGTGAACGCTTTTGATTTTTCGATGGAGTTGCTCGATGTATGAGGCATGGGGCCCGGGAACTTTTATGTGGCGGGGTTAACTTTATATGTTAAAACATGGATTTAACATATAGTTCGGATATTTAATGGGATAGGCGGATGGGTGATTTACATAGAAAATAGGTGATATACATGTGTGTTACAACCTTTGGGTAAATTTTAATGTGAGTATATGGTTTAAACCTATGGGGAAGGAAAATATCATGTGTATTAAAACCATAGGGTAAACATAAATAATATTGGTTTGGTATATTTATATAAATGAATTAATATAACTACGGGATGGGTTATTATAAGGAGTTAATAAATTAAGTTAAAGTTAATATGAAAATGAATATAAGTGGAAATGCGTATAAGCACTAAGTAAAGTGTGTTTTAAGTGTTTTGGCACATTTTTCATAATGGTGGCCCCTTTTTACACTTATACTTAGGATAAATAGAATTTTATGGGTTTTTTGAATTTTTTTTATATGAAATAAAATTAGTTAAGGGGATTTTTAATTTCCCTAAGCAAAAAGGTGTTTTACCTTAGGAAAAGGGATTTTATCTTAGGACAAGGGGTGATGTTGAGGAAAAGGGTTTTTATGAAGGGAATCCAATACTTAGTGCCAATCAGTCATTAAGCCTTGGGTCCGGTCCCAACAAAAGTCAGAGAAATGCTCTGAGCCTTTTTAACTGAAGGCTTAGAATACTGGAATATTTTGAGGGAAGGGAAATTAGTAATTTTCCAGATGATGTTTATTCATGCCTTGTGTAACTGCTTTCTACCTACCCATCATTTATTCTACCCTTTTTTCATTATTTGCATGGGTGCATTTGAGCTTGCAACCCTAAATCCATTTTTCTTTTAAAGCATAAAATATCTAATTCTAACCTTATTTCATCCAAGGGCTTAGATTAAACTGTTGAGCTCCTCATTTATTCTCTAACTATCTACCGATTTGTTAAGTTTAAACTGTTTTACAAATCTTTATTCTCTATCTATAAACATGAAAATTAAAGCATGAAAAATTTACGATTAAACTATTTAACTCATCATGGATTATGGCATTTTGAACAAGTTGCGCATAATCATTTACTTGCAATAAAAGTAAAAATTAGTGGCATTTTGACTTGCATCACTTTCATGTCTTATTCTTATTTCTTTTTTTGTTTGGGGTTCATTTTTTATATTATTTTTTATCTTTTCTTTTCAAGTCCTGTGATCTTTCTTTTAGGATTTTACCCTCTTTTCATTTTTTATTATTTTCAAATATGGGAAAACAACTTACAGAAAGCAAGGTGTGCACATATTTACAAGACTAATCAAATTCAATTAAAAAATTATGAACCCGATTATTATAGGGCCCTAATAGTGGCTCCACATGGGGATGGCATTTCCTGGTGAAATTTCAAGAACTTTGAGACTAGTAGCCTTTGAATTTTGATTGTGCTGACCTTCTAAATGTTGTTTGATCTCTGCCATTATTCATAGTTATGATATTTTACCTTTAAAAGCTTAGGGCCTTCTCTCCAAACTTAAAATTTGTTAAGAAAACATCCAATCCAATATAAAATCTGCAATGGTATGTACAATGGACAAAGTTAACAAAGTTAACTACTGGTTATTTTTGAAGAGTAGTAATGCTTCAACATTCTACCATTGACAGGTCCACCTAGCAGATCAGATCCATACATCTCTTTAAAAAAGAAATAATTTATACCTCTATAACCATAAATAACATAAGGTTCTTTCCATAGGAAATCAAATTTCCCATGTTTACCTTTCTCTTCTCTCCTTGAATCCCACTTTAGAACTTTGTCACCAATGTAGAAATCATCTTATTTACTCTTTTTGTCAAAAAATTTCTTAATCTTATCTTGGATAACTTGAGACTTCAGATAAACCTCTTCTCGTGTTTGCTATAAGTGAATGGTTTGGTTAATCCTTATTTTAATTTAATTGGTCTCAACTTGTAATTCTTGGATTATCTTCATGACTGGTACTCCTAAGGAAGATGGAAAAACAACATCCAATCCATAAACAAGCTGGTAAAGGGATGTACCAATAGATTTTTTGGTGGTAAGTCTATCTTCCCATAAGGCATTAACTAACCTCTTGTTCCAAGTCTTCTTGTTATCTTCTAGTAATTTTTTGATGAAGTTCACAAGGCTTTTATTGGAAGATTCAGAAAGGCCATTACCTTGAGGGTAATATGCAGTAGAATGGCCAAGGGTAATGTGGTATTTATGGCAGAAATCAATTATCTTTTTGGATTTGAATGCATCTCTATTGTCAGTAATAATCTTTTGTGGGCATCCAAATCTTGAAAGTATGTTATTTTCTAAAAATGATATTATGACAGTGTTAGTGGCTTGCCTAGAGGGTATGGCTTCTATCCACTTAGTAAAATAGTCAGTGGCTGTCAAAATCCACTTATGTTGAGCTGAGGATGGAGGGTGAATTTCACCAATGAAGTCAAGACCCCATTGTTGAAAAGGCATTTATGTTGAGATGGGTTTTAAGGGTAGGGATAACAGCTTTTTCTTTCCTTCAAATATTTGACACTTGTGACAGGAAGTCACATACTTTTTTACATCTGCAAACAAAGTAGGTCAGTAAAAACTATCTCTTAGGATTTTGTCTGCAGTAGTCTTCCAGTAGAGATGTCCTCCACAGTCACCTGCATGAAATCCTTCTAAAACTTTGTCAGCTTCTTCTTTAAGCAAAAAATTCATTAAAATTCCACCATGATCTTTCCAAAAGAGTACATTGTCTATGATACAAAATCTTACTGCCTTCAATTTTAAGAATCTAGCTTTTGTTCTTGATAATCCAGGAGGAGCTTGTAAATTCAATAATACAAATATAATATCTGCATACCATGGTGAGTCTGAAAAGGCTTCACTGATCTCTGGAGTCGCCATCTCTTCTTGATCATCTACTTGGGCAATAACATTAATGTATAAAGCATGACAATTTGATTCAACCATGAGTTTGGCTAAACCTTGACCTTTTATGAGTTTGGTGGGTTTTATTTCTGTCATATTCCAAAATTGTGGAAATCCACTTGCCTCTTTTACCATCAGGCCTATTCTGTGTTAGAATATCCTTTACAACTGCATTTGGAACATATGCAATGATGTGTGAATAAAGAATGTACACTCTAAAGTCTTTAATGGCCTTTACTAAAGCTAGGGCCTGTTTTTCCATTATATTGTACTTTAAAGTGGCATCTCTGAGTGATTTGTTAAAGAAAGCAATGGGTTGTTCATAGCCCTGGTCATTTTTTTGCAGTAAAACTGCAGCAATAGTGTGTTCTGAAGCAAAGGAGAAAATAATGAAATCCTTCTTAAAGTCGGGACTTATAAGGACTAGTTTTTTTGTTAAAGCTTGTTTAATTGATTCAAAATATTTCTTGGCTTCAATATTCCATTTAAGTACTAAGCCTTTTTTAAGCATACTATTAAGTTCTCTGATTATTTCAGCTAGATTTGAGATGAATCTTCTAAGGAAGTTAATTTTACCTAGAAAAGCTTGTAACTCTTTAATGTTCCTAGGAGGACTAATGTTTAGAATTGACTCTATTCTGGCTGGGTCTATCATAATTCCCTCTTTAGATATAATATGTCCTAGTAGTTTACCTTCTTCCAATCCAAATAATTTTTTCTTAGGGTTTAGAGAGATGTCAAATTTCCTTCATTTAAGAAAGACTTGCTTGAGATGATCTAAATGTTCATAACTGGTCTTTGAAAATATAGTAATGTCATCTAAATAAATCACTAGAAATTCATGAATCTCCTTTGCAAAGGCTTATATCCATAGCTCTTTGAAAAGTGGCTCTTGCATTCATTAACCCAAAAGGAATTTTTACATACATAAAAGTGTCCCATTGAGTAGTAAAAGAAGTTTTGGCTTGGTCTTCTGGTTGGACTAAAATATGGTTATATCCAGAGAATCCATCTAACAATGAAATTCTGGAAGAACCAACTACCCTTTGTAAAATTTGATCCATCTTTGGTAAAGGGTAATTATCTTTTAAGGACACCTTATTTAAATTTTTGAAATCAACACATAATCTAATTTCTCCTATCTTTTTCGTAGTGAGAACTAGATTACAAACCCAATCATAATATCTGTTTGGTGCAATTATTTGGGCATCATACATTATTTTTACCTCTTTTTCGATTAAAGGCATCAAAACAGGATTGATCCTTATTAACTTTTGTTTAAAAGGTTTTTGGTCCTCTTTTATAGGTATTTTATGATGTATTATGCTAGTGTCATAGGATTTTAGGTCCTCATAACTCCAAGAAAAAACATCCTGAAATTGCTTAAAAAGAGCTATATATTTTTCTTTTTCTTCCTGAGGTAAAGCTTTGGAAAGTTTAATCATCTTAGGTTTTAACTCTGTACCAATATTACATTCCTCAATATCAGATCTTAGTGGCTCCATTTTAGGTTTTCTTGGAACATCATTAGAGTCAAATAAATCTTCTAAAGGAGTTAAGCCTTTTGGTAAAAGGTTATCTTTTAGGTTCAAAATATCAGATTCATCATCTTCTAACTCTTCAATCTTTACTTTTTCTAAATTATCTATGTCTAATTGACTAAATTTAGTAGGTTTAGTAAAAATTAAGTTATTTACATCTACATTATTCAAATCAATTTCACTATCTAAGTTCTGATCTATGGTACAATCTATATCTATTTTGAAATTTTGAAATTCACCTTCATTATTTATAAAATGATAAATCTGTTCAACTTGTGAAAAAATTTGCCAATATTTAAGATTATCTGGAATTATTTGCCTGTGTTTTACTTCTGTAGTTTATCTATGATTTGGTTAAAATGGAATATTACAGGTACTAGCAAAGGTTGCTAAGCAGTGAGCCTGTATGTTCTGTTTTCTTGGTATTCCAGAAAAATTACATTCTAACAATTCTTTAATAAAATCTAAAACAGTTTCTCTATATCGGCTTAATATTGGATTATAAACAAAATATTCTCCAGTTATTTGTTTTGCAATTAACTCTGAGTCTCCCATAATTGACATTCTTTTACCTCCTAAATTCTTAACAATCTGTAGTCCTAAAATAAGAGCTTCATATTCAACCATGTTGTTGGTACATTTAAAATTCATTCTAAAATCATGGCCTTCTGCATGATTATTTTCCATATTAGTTATCCAAACTCCTACTCCTGCTCCTAATTTATTGACTAAACCATCAAAATCTAGGTGCCATAGTGATTCATGAAAGATGTTTTCACTGTCTGGTGTTTTCTTTTATCTTTTAGTTCAGTTTTGATTTCAATATCAGTTTCAGAGTTGCATAAAATGAATGAATCCATGTCAGTAGGTGTAGTGTAAATTGGGTAATTTCTTGGTCTTTCTACACTACTCACCATATATTTCATCAATGTTTCTCTATAAAGTTACTTTGGTTGGCCAAAAACTAATATTGTTGCATATGACATATCAAGTTGTATAGATCCCTGTAATTTATCTCCCCATGAGCGAGATAAGATCATTCCATACTTGGGAGCGATGTCAGCTACTACAATGTCCATGAGTATGCTTTTACCAGGACACTGAACTAATGTGACACACAAATCTTTAATTAAACCTAAACATTTGACTTTGTTGGAATCAAATGAAAAGAGATCTTTGTAAGGCCAAGTGATAACTAAATTCAGGGTTTCCATTATTGCTTTGGCGTTAAATTGTGTGAAGCTCTTGAATCTAGCATTGCATTGTGTAATATTTGATCATGAACAGTTAAGCTAATGTAAAACGGTGAAACTGCTCCATCTTGGTGTTTTCCATTAACATCAGGACAAAAAAT
Organism: Pinus albicaulis; assembly: GCA_034641835.2. NCBI lineage: Eukaryota > Viridiplantae > Streptophyta > Pinopsida > Pinales > Pinaceae > Pinus > Pinus albicaulis. The sequence continues at coordinate 1,188,347,694 of CM076577.1, forward strand.
TAACTCCGTTTGATCATCACTTAGATTTATTGAATCTTCTCCATCATTCATGTTTAAGGTTTCAGTGTTAGTTGTTTTGTACAAATCATGTTTTACCAACTCTGTTAAAGGAATTGGTATTTTTAATTTTTCAATTTCAGCTTGAATATTAAATGGAGCTTGTGATTTACTTAGATAAATTATTTCTTCTTTAGTAATTGTAGTTTGAGTATGTTTATCTTCTTTTCCTACATCTGTTTTCTCATTTTCAGTTTGAGTTTCTACTTTCTTAAGATTTTTAGTTTTCTTTTCAGGAATAGTTTGAGAAGCAGTAGATGTTTTTGCAAATTTTGTATTTTCAGAAGCTGTTTTAGCAGTGGCAGCTTTTGGATTAGCTGATTCTGGATCAATAGTGGGTGTTTTAGAGTCTAAAATTGATGTTTTAGCAGAATTAATTGTCTTTACAGCAACATACTTTTGCGAATCTGTTGATGTTTGGAAAACCTCATCTGTTATGTCAACAATATTGGGACTAGGTGAAATTTTAGGGCTTGAAATTTTCTGGGATGAATTAGAGTTTTGCTTGTTTTCCCTAGGGAGAATTTGCAGAACTTTAGTAGTGGGAGCTTCTACTATTTTCTTCGTTTGTGTTTATGCAGATTTATTAGTAGAAGGCTCTATGTTTTTCTTGCTCCTAAGGTTATATTTCTTATGTACTTCATTGATAGCAAAATCATAACCTTGTTTGTAATCAAATGATTCACCAGAATCTAATTGCATTTGTTGTAAATCATATAACTCTTGATCTTCTTATGTTAGAAAGATAGTGTTATCATCATTAATACCCATTATATTTATAGTGTCTTCATCATCATCATTTTGATGAGAAATTTCAGCATAGTTCGCTTGGAAAGGTGGTCTTATTATTTGGTCAGGTGTTGATTCTCTAGATTTTCCTGTGTTGGTATTTTTCCTGAAGTTGGGATTTCTAATTTGCTATTGGTTATCCCATTATGGCCTCCTTTCTATATTATCTAACCTATCCATCATTCTCTCTAATTTTTTTGCTAATTGATCTATTTTAAAATCTGAACTAGATGCCTCTTCTTTTATTGTTACTCTCCTCTCATTCCTTAATCTAGCTTTTCTAGCTAACAAATTTGCCTCTACACTAACAAAATTTGTCTGCATTTGTTCTAAAGTCTTTGGATTTCTCTCTCTTAATTGATATGCTATGTCTGTGTCAAATCCATCTAGGAATTTGAGAAGGACAGAGTCTGGAGTGGGTCTGAGATTAATAGGGATTGAATTATACATGATGTTGTATCTAGTACAATAATCATGGTCTGTCTCATTAGGTGCTCTTTTAATGCTTTCAAATTCTGATAATATTTGTAATGGATTTTTCTTCTTTTCCCATTTATTGATCAATAATCTATGAAAAACTGCTAAATCAACAATACTACCAGGCTTTAAACCTTTAAACCATTTTTTCACTTCCCAGTTAATGTTTGAGAAAATAGTCTCATTTGTACATCATAATCATCTATTTCATGAAGCTCAAAATAATCTGTCATCTTATTTACATGTTGTTGGGTAGTATATTGAGTGGTTTCATCAAATTAGGTATTTTGTTTTGATAGTCTGAGGCATGTCATGTAGCTAGGCTAGAAGGATCAAGGGAGCATATCTAGCAGCCATGGCTTGAATTCTAGCTTGGCTTGGGGGTAAGTTGGAAGTACTTGGAGCAGAGCTAGAAGCACTTGCTGATGTAGTTGCAGAACTTGTAGATGAGACTAGGATATAGGAAGATGTACTAGAAAATGTGATTTAGAAACCAAAAGAATAAGTTGGGAAATATGAAGAGTTACTAGGAGATAAGAATGATGTATTAGAAAATGCATAAGGAAAACTAGTAGATGGAGATGAGGTGGTGGAGGATGGGAATAATACTCTAGGTTGGAATGGTTGTTTAGGAATAAATGGATCTGTGGAATGAAGTGTGGTGGAGATAATGGATGATGTGGTAGTAAATATAGATGAACCTTGAGAATCTAAAAGGCTGGTATCTAAATGAGTGGTACAAGGCTTAGGGGTATAAGCTGATAAAGGAGATAATTCAACTGAATGCTGAAAAATAGCTTCATCTATTTCATTAAGTATAGTAGCATTTATTTCATCAAGTTTAACATAAGCTTCAAATATCTTTGATTCAGAATCTACTGAAACAGTTTCCTGTTTAATTTCAAGAGATGAAATAAAATTAGGATCTATAACAATGCTATTTAAATCACTTTCTGATTTGTTTCTGAATAAATAATGTTCAAAATTTAAGTCAAAATCAATGTCTTGTATAGTTGCTAATTGTTTTGGAAGGGAATTTTCTCTAACTAAGGAAACTTTATTACCTAAATTTTCTACTTTTTTATTCTTTCCCAATTCTGTCAGGATCATCTACTATGGCAACAGGTTGTGGATCTAGATTTGACCTGGTATAGTAGACTCTTCTGGAAGCCAGAATTACAATGTTTAATGAAAATATACTCACAACTTATTAAAACAGTCTTAAGGTGAAAATATAATAAAAATATTTCTGGGATAAAGAGTAATCAAGGATTCTTTTATCTAGATAAGGAATGGAGATGTAGGGGTCAATCGAAATTAGGGAGCAATTAAGGGTTCCCTAATCTAGATATCAACAGAAAACATTAAAACGAAAACTAGTAAATAACAGAGTGCTTTTAACAAATTCTGATATATCACTTCTTGATTTCACATTAAAATTTAGAACACATTTATGTATGAATGGAAAACATAAGAAGATTTAACAAATAACAGAATAAAGTACTTCACTTAAATGGCCCAACACATGAATCCTGAAATATGATTCTTTATTGATTTGATCCAGCCTGTTGACTTGAAACTTGATACAAAATCCCTTCAGGTATAGAAAAATTGACTATAAAAATCTTCAGCAATTTATTCCACACTAATACTTCAAGTAAGTTTAGTATTTATACAAAAATTAATACAAAATATCATAGAATACTCCTAGGAATGTTTTTTGGAAATAAAATATCTTTCTTGTTGGACTTGGGATGCAGCTGGTTGTTTGAGGTGTCTTCAACGCTGACACTTGATCTTCAATCAATTTTGAAACTTTATCTTCTCATCTGATACACTTTAATCATCTGATACTCTTTAACCATTGTTTGATTGTTTTACTCCCATTAAAAAGTTGTTTTTACTATGTAAAAACAACACTGTTTTTTCATCCTCTTTCACTGTAAACTATCTTTTTACAGTAAATCTGTGCGCTTTTGCCAAAACTCTTCATCAGGTAACTTGATCTTGGTAATTTTTCTGAAATTCTCATCAACCTTTGTGTATCTAACAAAGGTTTGATTGACTATAAAGAGATGTTTTATCTCATGCTGTAAATAAAACAAGTTTTCAACACTCTTATGCAACACTTTACCAGTGGGAACTCCTTGCCAATCTGCCTTGTTCACTTGATCTCTAGCAAAGTCTCTTATCTTCCTGTTGTAATCTTCTTGCTTCATCAGTTTATCATTGATAACAAGAATGTTTGGCAAGCCTTTTTGTCTTAATGTGTCAAACGTAACCATGAATTTAGTTATAGCCAAATCCATGTTTTAACACTTCTCTTCTAGTTGCTTCATTAATTTTTTCTTTGAAAGTACCTTTCTCACCTCAAGAATTGTTTCAGTTCTATCAATAATTCCTATCTCATCCAATTCTTGTTTGTTTTTAGTGTTGAGAAACTTGATAATTTCTAGGGCTTCTTCAGGTTTAGCACCTAGCTCTTCCTTTGTCTTCAAAATTTCTTCTTTGGATGCTTTGATTAAATCCTTTTGTTCATAGATTACTTGAATTGATCACCAAGTATCATTAATTGACTCAATGATCTTGGACCATAGTTTATTTTTGATGTAGGCCATTGGATCTTTCAAGGTTAAATCTGCTTCAACCTTCTTTAACTGTTCACCTAACCTTTTGGCCTATTGCTCCTCTATTTTAGCATTTATTTGTGTTAATTTCTTGGCATCTTCCAATTTCTTGATTTGTTCTTTCAATCTATTGATTTCATTATTCTGTATAGATATCTCTTCCATGGCTTTAATGAGTTTGCTGGCCTCATATGTTTGTTGTACTGCTGAAGTGGAAGATTCAGTAGCAGAAGTAGTGGAAGAAGTAATTAGCACAGTTGTGGCCAATGGGACTTTTGGTGCCAACTCCTCTGCTAAAGTTGAAGGAAATTTTGTTGTTACCATGGGAATGACTATAGGAGGAACACCTTGACTTTTTGTAGTTTCTTTTTCTTGGACAAGCTTGTCCATTTCAATTTCCATTTCTTTGATCTATGTTGTCATTTGTAGGATGAGACTTATCATCTCATATTTCTGATTTTCCTCGTGCACAATCTCTTTAGCCTGTGGATGTTCTATTTGAGGTAGTTTCAATTGCTTTCTAAGTGCTCCAATATAAACATTTTTCTTTTTCACCAATTCCTCTACAGCTTTTACATTTGAATGGTCATACCCTACTTCAATCACTAGTTCTTCTAAAGACTTGATTCTAGTGTCTTTAGCATAAGAATAATATTTTTCAATCCTCATCTGATCTCTCAAATTTGTTATAGTGTTCTGGAGTTTCTGGGCACTCATTGCCATTGTGGTCATAGTAGAATAAAGCATTTTAGAGATTTTCTTGTGAAACTCAATTTGATCTAAGGGATGAATGCTTTCTACTGGTACTTCAAAGTTAACCTTCTTATAATATGATGTTGTTGTAGGTTTAGGCACTGTTGGCTATATCACTGTCATTAGAAACTTTTTATTTTTGTAATCAAAGGCTGAGAGCAGCCTATTTTGATTTCCTAGAGTCTTCTTCAAATACTGTGAATAGATCTCATTCTTGATCTCCTCATTTTTGGCTTTGATCTGTTTGTACTTTTCTTTGATATCACTGTCTGTATCATCTACTTGTTGTGATGAAGATGCTTCCATGCTTTGTTGTTTTTCAATCATCTGAGTGTTTGAATTATTAGGTTCTTGTTCATTTTCAATTACTATGTGAGTCATAGTATCCTTCTCTAGGTTTTCTTCATCTAAAACCTCAATTGTTTCCTTCTCTTTGTCCATTGGATTAATCTTAGGTTTCTTATTGTATCTGATCTTGGATCTGGTTTTTGTTGTTGTTTCAGTTGTATATGTGCCTTCTTATCTGATTCTGTTTGTGGTTCTGTCCTCTTCATTTACAGTCTTCAAAGTGTGACTAGTATCGCCTTGTTTGACTGTTTCTATTAATGTATTTTCCAACCATTCAACTTGGTTGGAAAATTGTTCAATTTCAGGATTTTTATCATGAATATAAGGGGTTAATTTGCATTTTACCCTCATTTTACTGAGTATTCCATGAGGATCATAGTTCCACAAGAAACTTTCATCAAACTTATACTCCAACAACTGTTTTGTTGCCTCTACACCTTCTTCCCTGTGATTACATATGAAAGGACCCACCTAGTTTTTAAATTTGAATTGAGTCTTATTTTTAGCAGCCAAAAAGTTTATAGAATCTGAATTTAGAATTTGTCTTATGTACTCTAAGGCAAATACTCTCATTGGCAAGTATTTTGGCAATTTATAGGGCAAGAGGTTTGACCCATAGACTCTAATCTCTGTGTGATTTTGGTAAAGGTACCAGTCACCAGTTCTTCTCTGCTCTGATAGCTGTAACACTTTCTTTATCTCATTACTTATCCTTGGATGTACATTGTTTGTAAGCACGTTTATCAATGGGTGAACAAAAAAATCTGTGAAATCCACATAAGTGAACTCATTTGACTCTTTTCTGATTAAAGAAGTCCATAAAACAACTGACAGTGGATTACCTTCTACATCCAATTTCTGAAGGGTTATTGGGAATTTATCTGCTTGGAAGTAACGGAACATATGAAAGAGGAAGGATGTATATCTAAAAACTCCTTCAGTGGGAAGTTTTACAAGCTGATCATGTATACTATTAGCTATATACTCATCATAGTTATAAATGACATAAGGAGGTTGACTAGGCACAAAAGTGGATAGGAAACCAAGTATAGACTCATCATTGTGCTCATCAGTAAAGTAACCAAGGATAAAGGATAACATTGAAATAACATGTCTTGATCCTTCAGGGAATGTGGAGGATGAGTATGGAGGGTTAATCTTTGGGATTTCAACATATGTAGGCATGAATGTTTGGAAGATCTGAAATCTTTTAGGGAAATCTAACTCCAGATAAAGCTTGGTAAGAGCTTCTATAGACAATGGGACTACATTTGGCTCTGGTTGTAGCTAAAGCATCTGATTTATGGATTCTGCAGTGATAGTGAACAATACTTCTTTCTCAGCATTAACAATAGCTCTTAGGTCAGGGGAATAGTGGGCTTGACACAGTCTAATGACTTCTGGACACTGATGGGTATGTGGAACTACATATTTGGGTAAATTAGACTCCCAAATTTGAACTTCATCTCCCTGATCCAAAGATTTTTCTAGAGTCTAGCAGTGGAGATCAAGAAGATTGAATTCAATTACTGGATCGGTTATCTTATAATCAATATCAGCTAAAGGGGTATGCTGAACATCTACAACAGGAGGTTGTAATGGATTTATGACAATGGTGCTTTTAGAAGCCATTTATGGGTTTAATTTGACAATTTTAGCCTTCTGAATGTTAAAAACTCTGTTTTTTAGGCTTTTGTACACTTCTGTAAGCTTAGACTATTTACAGAAGGTATTTTTGGTATAAAAAAGGTCTCTTTTGAACAGCAATAGATAAAATTCGGTTTTCTTCTGGTTCTAACTTTTAATTCTGCTCCAAAATCACTCATTAGACCTTTTTACAATCTTAGGAAATTTTTAACAAGGGTTTACTACTCTTCTTTGGATAAAACATACCTAAAGCATTCTAATTTATGCACAAAATGAGTTTTGAGCATTTATAAAAGGGTTTTAACCATTCAAAGGGTTTCTAAAGGTCTGCAATGATTAAATCAATCATATTATGCTTAAAATTAACTTACAATTTTCAGAAACTGTAAATTTATCAGGGTTTTTGCAGAAAATATGACTTTTGAAGGCGGTAAAGGTATTTCCATAAGAAAATAGGCTTTATGAGGCTCAAATTCATAAGTATAGCTCTTCAGATGTAAGATAGGTATTTTTCTTGGAAAATACCAGTTATTTTGAGGAATTTGACTCGGAAAAGGGTTGTCTGAGGTTTGGAATCTTTCGGAAGCTTTGATGAATTCCTTTGGATGTAGACTAGAGGCTCTAGGCGGTCACAACGAAAATTTTAATGGATTTCTGGCTCTTTGAGCATGTAAACAGGGCAGTAGAACATTTTCCTTCAGTCAGGAATATTCAAATGAATAGAAAACGTAGCAAAAAGGATGAAAACACGTGGATTGGCAGTTTTGTAGAAAATTTGATTTTAAATAGTAAATGCATTCAATGCAGGTCAAGTCGAATGGAGGTGGTTTGGCGCGGGGATGTTGAATACCACCAAGTGGTTATCGCAACATGAGAAGGCAATAAATGGTTTTGCCTGAATGGATTTGATCCATTTGTTTTGCACCGCGTGGAGGAGAGAGGGGTGGGCAATACCGCCCATATCGCAAATCCAAAATGGATTAACGATCATGCTCATTAATTTGCGATATGGTTTTGGATTGCAGATATGGCGAAGGAGATGTGAACGGTTCTGATTTGTTGATGGAGTTTCTCGGTGTATGGGGCGTGGGGCCCAGAAATTTTTGTGTTGCAGGGTTAACTTTATATGTTAAAACATAGATTTAACATATAGTTCGGATATTTAATGGGATAGGCAGATAGGTGATTTACATAGAAAATAGGTGATATACAGGTGTATTACAACCTTTGGGTAAATTTTAATGCGAGTATATGGTTTAAACCTATAGGGTGGGAAAATATCACGTGTGTATTAAAACCATAGGGTAAACATAAATAAGATGGGTTTGGGATATTTATATAAATGAATTAATATAACTACGAGATGGGGTATTATAAGGAGTTAATAAATTATGTTAAAGTTAATATGAAAGTGTGTTTTAAGTGTTTTGGCACATTTTTCATAATGGTGGCCCCTTTTTACACTTACACTTAGGATAAATATCATTTTACAGGTTTTTTGAATTTTTTTTGTATGAAATGAAATTAGTTAAGGGGATTTTTACTTCCCTAAGCAAAAAGGTGTTTTACCTTAGGAAAAGAGATTTTATCTTAGGACAAGGGGTGATGTTGAGGAAAAGGGTTTTTATGAAGGGAATCCAATAATTAGTGCCAATCAGTCATTAAGCCTTGGATCTGGTCCCAACAAAAGTCAGAGAAATGTTCTGAGCCTTTTTAACTGAAGGTTTTGAATATTGGAATATTTCGAGGGAAGGGAAATTAGTAATTTGCCAGATGATGTTTATCCATGCCTTGTGTAATGCTTTCTACCTACCTATCATTTATTCTACCATTTTTTCATTATTTGCATGGATGCACTTGAGCTTGCAACCCTAAATCCATTTTTCTTTTAAAGCATAAACTATCTAATTCTAACCTTATTTCATCCGAGGGCTTATATTAAATTATTGAACTCCTCATTTATTCTTTAACTATCTACTGATTTGTCAAGTTTAAATTGTTTGACAGATCTTTATGCTCTATCTATAAACATGAAATTTAAAGCATGAAAAAGTTATGATTAAACTATTTAACTCATGATGGATCATGGCATTTTGAACAAGCTACACATAATCATTTATTTGAAATAAAAGTAAAAAGTAGTGGCATTTTGACTTGCATCACTTTCATGTCTTATTCTTATTTCTTTTTTTTGTTTGGGGTTCATTTTTTATATTCTTTTTTATTTTTTCTTTTCAAGTCCTTTGATCTTTCTTTTAGGACTTTTACCCTCTTTTCATTTTTTATTATTTTCAAATATGGGAAAACAACTTGTAGAAAGCAAGGTATGTACATATTTACAAGACTAATCAAAGTCAATTCAAAACTTATGAACCCTATTATTATAGGACCCTAACAGAACCCACCTCTTGATATCTTGGTGAAGTCAATGGTGTAGAGTGACTGCTTGACTGAGTTGGAGTAAGCAAGAGTGAATTTGAAAGCATGAAACCATCCAAAGACAAGTTTACTTGTGTAAGTTGATGGAAAACAAGGATTTTCACCAAGCCATGATGGGACAAGCTAGCATGATGATCCTCTCCTCTACTATGTACCTTTTCTGCCATTTTTACCATGCTTCTGTAGAGATAGTGAGGTAGGTTGAGGGCTTTTACACCGGTGAAATGCATGAGTAATCTCACATGATACTGATATAACTTGGATAACCTACCCTCACATGTGAAATATTTCATGATAATTTTCATGAGAAGGGCATACTTTTCAAGCAAGTGTCTACATGTAAATATGTGCTTTGGAGAAAATTTGTATGGAGGTTTCAAAAACATCTTGTAGTTTTCAAAGTCTAGGTCTCTTTTATTGAACCAAAGTTCTCCATTGTTTGGGATCCCTGTAGCTATGGAAATGGCCTCTGCTGAAAAAGTGAAAACAACCCATGCAATGGTCACCTTATCTCTCCTTATACCAGTGGAAAAAGTGCTTGTGAGCTTGTCATTTAAACCAAGTTCTTCAACCCTTTGACAAAAGGCAAGGCAATGTAAATCTTGGAATGATTTCTTAAGAAATGGTGTAGTCATAACATCCTATGTTATAGTGGGTTCATACCTGATGATTTTAACTCCCTTATGCCTCCTTTGTTGTGTAGTCTCTAAATCCATAGTAAACCCTACCTCACCAGGAGGGAAAATTAGGGTTTAGTGTAGGGGAAAACATGGGAGTTTGGGCATTTTTAGAAATGGAGGGAGATGAAGGGATTTAAGGGAGTATAAATTCTCAGGAAAATTTAGGGGGGGTAGGGATAGATGTTAAGGAGTGTAGGGAGGTGGAATTTGGGGAAATGAGTGAGGGGAAGGGGTGAAAAGGGGAAAAACACAGCCCTAGCCTAGGAAAGTGTAGTGCGGGCTATGGTTTGGAGGAAAATGATGAAAATGAGGGATAGGAGGGAAAATGTTTAGGAAGGTATATGAAAGGTGGGGGGAGGTAAGTGAGCTTCAATGTGAGGGTTTTTCTCAACAAATTGACCAAAGAGACTATGAGACCAAGAAAATGCAGCAAACCCTGGGAGAGGGAATTATGAGCTTTCTAAGCATGAAATGAAGTCAAAAAACACTTACTTGTTATGATGAGTTTAAACCTGTATTTGATGAATAAACCACTAAAAACAGGAATTTTCCTTCCTAAGGAAAAGTGCAACAATGGTGAGAAAAGTGCAGCGCAGCGCTGCAAGATAATCCTCCTTTCCAAGGAAATAAAGTGATCTCCAAGGGGTGGCAATATCCTTTTTTATGGAACGATGTATTGTGAGAGAGAAATTAGCAAAAATGATCTTTTTTGGTCTTCTTATAGGCTGGAAATCAATTTTTCTTCTTGGTGGTGATGTGGCCCCATCTTGTCTTTTCATCAATTGATTTGATGGCTTGTGTACTGCAGCTTAGAAAACTTTTTACATATATTTACATCTTTCTAAAGATCAAAATGCACTTTACAAATATTTATTGATCACTTTCCCCTATTAATACTCCTTTAGATGATGATTTTAATGGTGAAATTACCTATTTTCATGATTTTGACCCTATGACCTAATGATGACACTACATGGAAGAATGAGCTGAATGATGACCAAGACACTTTTACATGAAAGTAATGACCTGACCATGATGATGTTTATTGACCATGGGACTAAAAGGAGTAGTAATGACCTAGGTAGAATACCCAATGATCAAATTTTATTTGAAGACCTACTGAAACTTTAAAAAATTTCCTCATGACCCTATCAACCATATGAAAGAGGATAATTTGATCAGTGGTGACTAACCGGACTGACAGACACTAAAATTGGATCCAGCTGGGAATGGAATCTCCTTAGGAGGTGTCAAGTACACTGTAGAAAAAGTATCCTTGTCCATTGGGCATGGAGTTAAAAATAAAAAGTAAGACTCGAAACTGAAATGACTCAACAAACAAACATGAATTGACAAACTGAAATTAACTCACAAACTTTTTAAGCAGTTGATCAAAGAAACCTTATGGCCTTCACCTCACGGTTCAAGCTTCCATGAAAACCCCTTCACACTTTGTAGCAAAATAAACTGGTATGTACAATGAAGATGAGAAATTTCTGAAAAATCAGGAATAGTAGTGCTTGAGGAGCCTACCATTAATTGGTCCTCCCGAACAATATTGTCCATCAAGTTCTTTCAACACAAAGCCATTCCTTCCTCTGAAAGATGAAATTCTGTATGGTCCTTTCCACAAATTTTCAAACTTTCAATGTTTTCCCTTCTCTTCATTCCGAGCATCCCATCGGAGAACTATATCCCCCTCACTAAAGTCATCCGCCTTGGTTTTTCTGTCATAGATATTTTTGATCTTCTCTTGAATCTTGGTAGTGTTCTGGAAAAATTCCTCTGGAGATTGTTGCAAATGAATCATCTGGTTGATTCTTCTCTGAATGTCACTAAGCTTGTTGTCTACTTCCTGCAAAATTTTCATAACCGGGACGACAAGAGAGGTAGTGAAAATGGTATCCACTCCATAGAATAACTGAAAGGGCAACATACCTATGGAATTTTTTGTGCTTACTATGTCTGCCTACATAGCATTATCGACTTCTTGTGCCAATTATTCTTATTGTCTTCTAGTAACTTCTTAATAATGTTCAGCAATGACTTATTGGGAGATTTAGCCAGCCCATTACCTTATGGATAATAAGTTGTGGACTGCTCGGGCTTGATATGATACTTGTCATAGGGATCTACCGTTCTTTTTTATTTAAAATCAGTTTCATTTTTTGTGATTATCTTCTGTGGAAAACCAAACCGTGACAAAATATTAGACTCAATAAATTGAATGATTACCACATTAATGGCCTGTCTGGTGGGAATTGTCTCGATCCATTTTGTGAAATAGTCGGTTGCTGTCAAGATACACTTCATTGAGCTGAAAATGATGGGGGAATCTCACCGATAAAATCAAGGCCCCACTGCTGAAATGGTGCTTGAACTGAAATGGGCTGCAAGGGCAGCAGTGGCAACTTCCTTTTCCCCTAAAAAATATAACATTCATGGTAATTCATGACTGTTTTATAAACATATGAAAATAAAATAGGGCAATAAAATCTTACTCTCATCTTGTTGGTTTTGGTCTTCAAAAAGAGATGACCACCATAATATCCCTTATGAAATTCATTCATTACCTCCTTAGCCTTTCGACCAAACTATTCAACAAGATTCTTCCCGGATCTTTCCAATACAATGCATCATTAAGAATACAATACTTAAGAGCTTTTAACTTTAAAGACCTAATCTTACTCTTCGACACTTCTGGTAGAGGATTCAAATTCCGAAGTACATAAACAATGTCTAAATACCAAGGGGATGAAATGAAAATATGTGATACCTGAGGTGTGGAATCAACCACTTTGTCATCATAAACTGCAACAATCATATTGATATCAAGAGCATGAAAATTGGATACTGCCATGAGTTGTGCCAAACCTTGTCCCTTGATCATCTTTGTTGGTTTAATCTCGAGATCATCTTGATCGAAGAGTTGTTCCTGTTGGCCTGTGACCGCACACAAGGTGGAGAAGGATAAAGGATAGGAAATCCTGACTGTCAAAGAGCTTAAAAGGAATCAATCTGCATTTTAGTTTAGTATAAAGGGGAAAGTGTAGCTGATAAGGTTTAGTGGTGAGAAAAATTTATTTATGCCCTCATTCATCTCATTTATCCTCTTTACCTTCATTTACCCTCTTTTACCCTTAAAGTCTCGTGCTATATTTCTTTATTCGCAGCTCTGCCCCCCCACTTTAGACCGCACCTTACCCCTTTCTTACCTTCCCCAATCGCAAGAGCACAAGATTCATTCTTATCGTAAACAATCCACTCCTTTCCGTTCAAAACGGTTATCGGCACTCAATTACCTTTGCGCACTGCCAACCTCCCCACTCATTGCAGTTCACACTCTGCAGAATATAACCTTTACCCTTTGTTGTTTCCATGAAAACCTTGCGACATGCGATCTGTGGACGCGGTCCCACCACCATCCGTGCCACATCACCTTCCTCGCATTTCGCACATCGCACTTTTTAACGTTTACCTTTTGTTGCACGCACATAAAATTTGTGATATGTGATCTGCAGGCGTGGTCCCACCTCCATCTTCCACGTCACCTTCCCTGCCATCGCACATCGCTCCCCGCAACTTTTAACATTTACCACCCGCTGCTCTTAGCTAAACCTTGCGACATGCAATCTGCGGGCGCAGTCCCACCTCCGTCCGTGCCACGTCACCTTCCCCACCCCCCACACTTCGCACTTTGTAATATATAACTTTTAAACCCCCGTTGATTCTAGCTAAACCTTGTGACATGCGATCTGTGGGCGCAATCCCACCACTGCCCATGCCACGTCACCCTCCCCGCACTTCACACATCTCACTCTTTACCGTTTACCTTTCACTGCGTGCACATAAACTTTGCGATATGCAATCTGCGAGTGTGGTCCCACCTCCATCTGCCACGTCACTCCCGCTCATTGCATATTGCTCCCCGTAAGATTTAACCTTTACCTCCTGTTGTGCCCATATAAACCTTGCGATCTACAATTTGCGGCTGCAGGTCCCACCACATTTCCACGTCATCAATAGCCCTCTTATGGCCAGTCTTCCACCCATTTCAGTGTTAATTTGCAATATTCCTACTTTAGCAAGCAGCTAATGGGAATAGTAATTTTGTATTTTTGCACTTAGTAGATGAATAAATGGGGGAGGAGACCCATACTTGACTAAAATCAGCTTAAAAACCCTTTTGATGTGAAAGGGGGATCATTGTAGTAGCTGGATTTCACACCCTCATGTGTGAAAAGGGACTTTTTGCTTGTGGACAAAGTCAAGTTTGACCAAGTCAACAGCATGCATGAAGAGGAATGGATCACCAATGCAAATAGCTCAATGTGAAGAAGGATCAGCCTAAACAAACATATGAGAGCTAGCTTGAAGACACTTGAGTGTGAAAGGGGATGAAGCAGGTTGAAGAGGTCAACCTTGACCTAATCAAACAACGTGATTTTGGAGGAGTGGCTTCATGGAGACACAGCACAATTTTGGAGGGAGATTGATAATGTGCATGTCGAAACCCTAATGGGTGGGACCCAAGGTGAGGAGCCTCACACAGCTTATAAGGAAGGGGATGGAAGCCAATTGAGGTTAGCTTGATGATTATTTATTTTGGTATGTATGACTATCTGGCATCCTCTTTTTGTTTAGCAGAGTTGCAGTGTTGTTTAGCACAAGGCATTCCTGTTTAGGAATTCCTTCTCCACTCAAGAGAGGCCTCTTAAGGGAGCTTGCATTTCAGTTTTCCACATTTAGGCTTGAGGCCAAGCATCCTCCTTCAGCCACAATGTTATTTCTGCAGAGCATAACGTTGTGTTGCGGGGTGTTGCAGTGGAAGGATCACAACACCACCTTCTGATCTTATATTTCAGAGGAGGGAGCTTCCCTTTCTTTACAAGATCTGTAAGGAAGATCTCTGAGCATATTTTACATCTTGGCACTTGGCCAAAGTAGTCTCCATATCCTACAGCGTAGTACTTGGCAATAACTGCGTCATTTTGCTCAGTGTTGCAGCAGCAGGGTCAAGACCCTTATTTGTAAGCTTATTCCCTAGAGGAATGGCCAACCCTTCTCCCAGATGGATTGTATAGAACATCTTCTCCTGTTTCTTGTATTATTCAGCTACATATTTGTAGAGCTACAGTATAACTGTGTTGTTTCAGATCTAGTTTTGCAGATCTATGCTTGTATACTCATTCTCTCAAGAAACCCTTCCCGGGTTATCTCCACATTGTATAAAAGAGGCTAGATCTCTATTTTTCTCTGAGTTTGGGCTAAATAAACTCCAGATCTATTGTTTATAACATATTTCTGTAGAAACCCTCTCATAATTATGTTTTATTTTCTTCAGTCAT
This sequence comes from Pinus albicaulis, assembly GCA_034641835.2. Classification (NCBI taxonomy): domain Eukaryota; kingdom Viridiplantae; phylum Streptophyta; class Pinopsida; order Pinales; family Pinaceae; genus Pinus; species Pinus albicaulis. The sequence goes on from CM076577.1 coordinate 1,188,362,859, forward strand.
TTCTGCATTCCTTAAGTCATGGGATTTGGGAATTTTTAAGCTATATTTGAACTCGGAAGTCTGTCTAACTTGGCTAGAAGCATTTGTTTTTGCTCCAATTATGGATGTGAGATGAATATTGTATAAACTAAGGGATCCAAGTCCCATTTCTCACAATTATAGCGTAATTCTCTATAAATAATGTTTTTATGCCCTATATTGTTGCATTTCCTCACTTTGGAAGGAGTGTATAGATCATATTCTTGTTGTTGATCCTTAATTTTCTGGTTAGATGTTCCTTTCACATCTTATGATCTGATTTACTTTGCAATTGTGTCCAAGTATTGTTGCATTCCCATTTTCGGATATTACAGTGGTATTAGAGCATGATCTTTGGCTCAGCCTATGAGTTCCAGCTATCAGAAGGAGCGAGATCATAATGATGGAGAGGATGAGTTTTCTCTCATCACTTTTCAGATCCAGAAAGAACCTCCCCCAAGAGGTTAAGTTGATGAAGGAGAAGAGATGCCAAGAAACTCCTAGATGGTTTCAAGAAGAGGAAGAACCATGCACTTCCTATTCTCATGAAGAAGAAGACAAAAGGCATGGAAGGCACTTGGATCAGTAGATTCTGAGTGAGTACATTGTTGAGTACAAGTCTCAACCTAGAGCCTTCAAGGAGACTCTAGCCTTCCCAGAGTTCATTCAATTGGAGGAAGAGAGGAGACCCTACAGCAAGGGAGAAATCAAGGGCAATAGGTTTCTATTTTCCACTTTTGATGGGACATCTATAGTAAGAGCTTGGGAAAGAAGACATGAATCATTCTTCCTACTACATCCAGTGGTAGAAAGAGAAGCAGTAGATATTTCAGCGCTGCACATGAAGGGCAAAGCAAGCACTTGGTGGTTCAGTCACATAATTCATGCAAGAGTATCTACTCTTGTAGATTTCACTCAGATGGTGAAAAAGATATTTGATGAAGAACAACCAGAGAGGGAGAAGCCCTCACCACCTCTTGAGGAGACTTATATCAGCGTTGTCACAACCTTGGAGGAGCAGCCTTCAACATCAGCACTTGAGGGAGCCGACACAGTGAAAGAAGGAACTCTTGTAGCCATGCAAGGTGTTCCCAAAGCCCATCAAGGTATGATTGAATTTCCACTTTCTGATATTGCAGCAAATCTTTTAAGAGAATGTGGAAATCTGTTGTTTCATGACCCAAGATCTTCACTTACTACTAATCTAGAGCATCAAGGTTGCACTGCGCTATCCAAGAGCAGCAGTGAAGAAATAAGGACCCATTCTTCATGGGAGCAATCAAATGCCAGCTTCATTCAGGAAGAAATGAAGGAAGAGATGACCAAGGGTAGACATCTTGAGATGAGAAACATTTTCTCCTCTCTAGATGACACTTTCTCAATGATCATGCCACAACTCAAAGAGAGACTTCTACTTGCAGTAGATCTAAGGCCTCATTGGTTTTGGAAGGCCATGCATGGGGAGGAGGTCTCATCAACAGATCCCATTGGAGGTGCACTTCAACATTTCATGAAGTGCAAAGTTCTTAAAATATTTGAGGAGTTGGTGTCCTACCATGGGAGGATACCAAGTATTTGCAGAATGAGATCCTTCACCCACATTGGGATGAATGGATGGAAGTATGGAGCAAGAGGTTTCCAAACCCATTGTAGATCTATGATACAAGCCAGCAAGAAGCATGGTTGCACCGGTTGCTTTTAGGTGAGTATGGTTACTACCCAAAAATTTATATTTCCTTATCTCATGCCTTAAGTCTCAATGATAGGATGCATAAGAAGAAGGCATGGTTGTTGTGGTTGTTAAGAAGACAATTTGGACATCATATGTCAAATCTTATGTCCATATATGTACCTTTGTTTGAGGTATGCCTCATGTATTCACATATATTTATGTTTGAGGTGTATCTCATGGATGAACCTTGGGTTGGGAGGAAGGATAACTCCCACATAATGTATAAGGGAGCTGGTTTGTACTATGTTGATGAGACATTTCACATGTTCATCATTGTACTATTGCTCCATGATTTGCATTTTGATAATGCAAGGAGGTAGCAAGAGTCCTTGTTGCTATGGTTATTATTAGGAGAGTATGGGTTGAAATTTCTCCATACTCATCATGATATTTCAGGAGGAATGTATGGCACATTCAAGGTGCAAAGAGGCTACGCTTCAGCATTGGAGGAAAAGGAGAGGCTTCCACATAGGAATAAGAGCTTCTCACATAGCAGCATGTTGGTGGATGGTTTTGGCATGTGGAATGTCAAAGAGAGAAGTCATGGAGTGACAAGAGCCTTAACACTAAGGCCAACAACGTTGTCACTAGACAGTATGTTCTTATTGATGGAGTGTCCCAAGGGGAGTATGCATCCTTCCTTTTTGCAGATTTTTATGAGGATATTCTCATGGGAGGAATCATCCATGGACCTCACTTTCAGTTTACACATTATGCATGGTAAGAGATACATTTATGTACTTACTGATTGTTCCATTGAGTATCTGTATCTTCTCACCTTCTATGGACAATGCATTGCTCCACATAAGAGCAAGATTATTCTTGGGTTACATGGTCACTTCAGGGCCAATATTTATAATGTTAATAACCCATATCTACATAACTTTGGGCAAGTGTATAATTTTTTTGATTGTGCTCAGCTGATATATATTGTTGATTACTACCACATAGTAGATGAGCAAACATGTGCAGCTAGTAATTCATTGAGAAACAACTTGCCACATGATGTTCTCCAGCAGCAGTTGGTAAGACTGCATTGTATCCACTTGAAGAACCATTGGTATCATCCAAACTTACATGTAACCTTTAGCATTTTTCTGATTTGGATGCCAAATGGTGATGATGTGCCATTCATGTTGAATGGGATGATTTGGGCCAGCATGATTCATGACATGGGAGAGAGGATCTTTGGAGATCTAATCTTCTTCTTGCCACTTGAGGGAAACCTTATTGCAACCACAAATAAGCATGTTCTCTACACTTACCATGAGTGGAGAGAAAGATAGCGTGGGGTAGGCCATTTTGTCTACCATGTTCAGTTATCCATCCCACCTACATTGCAGGAGCTAAGGGTGGAGGAGATCTTTTATGAGTTGCCATGTTGGAGGGTGACTCATATTGTATGGATGATAGCTTGGGGGGTGGAGGTTTTACATGGGAATGATAATTCCCAAACACATTTTAGACTCCATGCCTTGGGAGGAAGCTTTCCAGTCCTATCCTTGTAGTTGCTTGAGGAAAAGCAACATTTGGGAGGGGAGGATTGTAATATTCCTACTTTAGGAAGCAGCTAATGGGAATATTAATTTTGTATTTTGCACTTAGTAGATGAATAAATGGGAGAGGAGACCCATACTTGACTAAAATCAACTTAAAAACCCTTTTGATGTGAAAGGGGGATCATTGTAGTAGTTGGATTTCACACCCTCATATGTGAAAAGGGACTTTTTGCTTGTGGACAAAGTCAAGTTTGACCAAGTCAACAGCGTGCATGAAGAGGAATGGATCACCAATGCAAATAGCTCAATGTGAACAAGGATCAGCCTAAACAAACATATGAGAGCTAGCTTGAAGACACTTGAGTGTGAAAGGGGATGAATCAGGTTGAAGAGGTCAACCTTGACCTAATCAAACAACGTGATTTTGGAGGAGTGGCCTTCATCAAGGCACAACGCAGTTTTGGAGGGAGATTGATCATGTGCATGTCGAAACCCTAATGGGTGGGACCCAAGGTGAGGAGCCTCACATAGCTTATAAGTAAGGGGATGGCAGCCATTTGAGGTTAGCTTGATGATTATTGATTTTTGTCTGCATGACTATCTGGCATCCTCTTGTTGTTTAGCAGAGTTGCAGTGTTGTTTAGCACAAGGCATTCCTGTTTAGGAATTCCTTCTCCACTCAAGAGAGACCTCTTGAGGGAGCTTGCACTTCAGTTTTCCACATTCAGACTTGAGGCCAAGCATCCTCCTTCAACCACAGCGTTATTTCTGTAGAGCATAACGTTGTGTTGCAGGGTGTTGTAGTGGAAGGATCACAACACCACCTTCTGATCTTATTCTTCAGAGAAGGGAGCTTCCCTTTCTTTGCAAGATCTGTAAGGAAGAAATCTGAGCATATTTTACATCTTGGCACTTGGCCAAAGTAGTATCCATCTCCCACAGTGTAGTCCTTAGCAAGAACTGCATCATTTTACTCAGTGTTGCAGTAGCAGGGTCAAGACCCTTGTTTGTAAGCTTATTCCCTAGAGGAAGGGCCAACCCTTCTCCTGGAAGGATTGTATAGAACATCTTCTCCTGTTTCTTGTATTATTCAGCTACATATTTGCATAGTTGCAGTATAACTGCATTGTTTCAGATCTAGTTTTGCAGATCTACTCTTGTATACTCATTCTCTCAAGAAACCCTTCCTGGGTTATCTCCACATTATATAAAAGAGGCTAGATCTCTATTTTTCTCTGAGTTTGGGATAAATAAACTCCAGATCTGTTGTTTATAACATATTTCTACAGAAACCCTCTCATAATTACACTGTATTTGCTTCAGTCATTTTTGCATTCCCTAAGTCATGGGATTTGGGCATTTTTAAGCCATATTTGAACTGGGAGATATGTCTAACTTGGATAGAAGCATTTGTTTTTTCTCCAATTCTGGATGTGAGATGAATATTTTATAAACTAACAGATCCAAGTCCTATTTCTCACAATTATAGCATAATTCTCTGTAAATAACGTTTTTATGCCCCATATTGCTACATTTCCTCACTTTGGAAGGAGAGTATAGGTCATATTCTTGCTGCTAATCATTCATTTGCTGGTTAGATGTTCCTTTCACATCTTATGAGCTGATTTACATTGCAATTGTTTCTAAGTATTGTTGCATTCCCATTTTGGTATATTACATAATTAGTCCCGCTAAACCCATTTATGCTTTTGTCATCGTGCCTTCAGCTCTGCTCCGCGCCAATGCATCCTACGGCCCACAATCTATTTCGCAACCCCTCCACCTTTTTAAAGTTAATGCAGGGGGGGGTCCGAAATGGCCCGCTTCTAATACCGCCTTCGGTGCTACGTGGCAGCTTGTAGTGATTTCGAACCCCCTCCCCCCATAGCCAATACCACAAATCGTCCATACCCCCCTCCGAAATCTGGTTTCGGTTTGTAATTTCAAAAACAACATGGGCTTTTGTGTGGAACATGCAATATGGTTTATTCATTTTTCTCATGATAAATTCCGCTAAATAGTTCAACACACACACAACACAACTGGCTATTCCACAACGAGAAGTGGAAATCATGATAATTAGAGAGTATATGTTTTCAAACAGCAGGAGGAATCATATGATGAAGGCTGAACCGCTCACCTGTTCTGAGCCACTTCTCGCCACTCCTTTGAATATTCTAGAATTTGGCCTCCGTGGCCAACTATTTTGTCTCTTTTCACTGATTAGATAGTGATGTTTTGCTGGTAAAATCTCGATTTTACCCAATTTTGTTCTGATTTTTCTGTTGCAGGAGTGATTTCTTGATGCACGCTCTCATAGTTTGTTAGGATATTTTGGTTTCACATGTGTGGGTTGATCATGACAGAATATTCAATCATAAACCCTCAAGGAGAACTCTATATGTAGTGAGTTCTAAGATGAAAGAAGGATTTTGGAATTTTGAATAATTTTGATGTAGTTTTGTATGATTGTGCTCCCTGTGCTCTAAGATACATATTTGGGAGCGATGTTTAAACTCAATATGATACAGATTTGTTATTTGGATTCCAGTTGGAGCAATGAGTAGTATGTATATGTTTCCTTCTGTTATCCATAATATTCTTCTTATGTGTAATCATCTTTCATGCTATGCTGCTTTGATGGTCTGTGTAATGTAGCTACTGGTAATCTGCAATTTTATTCATGAATTCATGTTTGTATAACGCTCAGGTGTTAATGCACAGATTTTAAGTGTTGCACATTGGGTTCAACTCTCCCCGTGTGTGGCAATCGTGATTCCAACATTAAGCTTGTTGCACTCCCTTAATTCGTGCTCCACGAGCCTCTATTTTTTTCCATATCTCATTCATACCTGCTTCCTCTGAGTTCACAGGGGACAGATTCTTAATATTCTTAAGCCTGTCTCTTGTGGGTTCCTTCTCAGTTCTCTCTCAACGCCTCTGCATATTTTAAAGCTTCTTCTCATTGTTTTATACTTGGCCCATTTAAAATCCATCAAGCCTCATAGCCTCTTGATCCCTCTCACCGTATAGGGAATTCATATGAATCGACTCCAAGGTCTTCTACATCCATGAACCACCAAAACCATTGTTCTCTTATTCCATATTTTATCAGAGGCATTTATACAACTTTCCAAATTTAACTTGTGATTTTAAGATGTCCTAGGCACTGGTCTTTTGCAACTCAAGGTTGTCTCTAGGAGCTACAACATCTTTTTTGCATTGTTGCCGAGGAAGGAATTAGAAAAAATTTCCCTGGGATATGACATTATCTTCACCCTTCAATCAGGTGAGCATGAAGGGTTGAGAGTTACATAGCCCTCACCTTGGCGACTCCACTATTATCAAAGTTCAAATCAAGTGTAATCCTGGCTTACACCAGGCCTCATACTTGATCAGATACTTCTCAGCAGAGAACCCCTTCTATATCTGATCCTGAAAAGATTATATTTAAGAGAATCTGGTAGGAGAAGCAGCCCATCCAGGCTGACCTACCCTCATTTGCTCTAGAAGATTCGCCTTCCTCTTCTTAGAAAGTTTCTATCTATGGTCCTGGCTCCACAACCCGTGTACTTGAGTATCCTCCAAAAATATCTACTTTAGCCAGTTCAGACCTAAAAGACGAAGTTGAATCCATTGATACTTCTTTGCCTCTTGTTGGAACAAGGTCCCCTAAAAGATGTGAATTTTGTACAATTTTGTATATTTTTTGTCTTAATTAGTCTAACGCAGGGTTTTTTGGGGTGGTTCAAAGCCCCGAATGCATTATAATGGGTCAAGGGTAGACCAAGAGTCCAAAAACCACAGTTTGCGGAACATTGGAAGCGTAGGCTAAGTCGATATAAATAGATGAACATTTTGAGTCTTAAAGTAGGCAAGAATTAAGTTGGATGCTAAGTATTAATTATTAGATCTGTTGTCGGGTCATTTGGGCAAGGACTCCTGTTGGCTGTGTGCGCGGAGATCCTCAGTCCTGTTGTGTGCGGACCCTACTGGTTGTGTGCGCAGGCTATGTCGGATTCTATTGGGTTTTGGATGCTAATATATACAAATATGGTTAAAGTATTCCTGTGTTATCTGATCTAATGTATTACTGTTGATGCAAACTGTTGGGATCTGTTACAAATACTATTTTGTTATCTGTTTATGCTGCGAATCTGTTTCTATTATGGTATAACTGTAATTTTTTGATGATGCATTATGATAATGTGTGTCGATAACTGTTGATACGCACGTGGATGCGGAGTTATTAACTAGGTCTGTGCATGATAATAGCTCTGTATATTGCGATTACACTATTAACAACCCTGCGAATAGATATGTCTGGTGTGAACCTGATAGGTTTCGAACGTGGATCTGCTTGACTTCCTTACTCTCTCTCAGGGTGTGGAAACCTGGTTCCAACACCCTCCCATACTGCTTCAGGTGAGACTTTGGCCTGCGCAAGCAGGTCACTAGTGAAAGGGCCAGTAGTATAGGGGTTTTTTGGCAAACCTTAACCTCCAAACCTGGGTCAAGACCCCTCGAGCCAACAAATGGTTCCGTTTCCAGGACCGGGAGCATTTTGAGAGAGGGATCGGGTAATTCCAAGAGAACATTGGAGACCTGAGAAGAAAGAAATTGAAGAGTGGTTTGAAAAGCAGGTAAAATAAAATCGCAACGCAAAGATGACAGTAAAAAAGTGAAAGAATAAGTAAATTTTTATAGAGGTCTACGAAATCTTCTTTGTGAAATTTGCGACCGAGCTTTAGGAGTGGCTTGCAAGGCTCGTAGATTTCCAGACATGTTGGAAGGACGAACGGGTCACGCAGTGGACTCTAGAGTTGATCCATAAGTTAGAAAAGACTAATAATACCATCACTTGTATGGTAGATCACTAGGTGGATAGTGTGTTGGGTTGATTTGTGACTGAATTTGTGATCAATCAATTTGTGTCCTATTCGAAGGCAGAGCGGAGGTTCTTCAAGTGTTTCCGGGGTAAGTTTTTGAAAACCTTACCATTACTGATTAAGATATTATTGTGCAAAAAAAGCATTCTGTGTAGTCATACAGAGTGAATGAGCTCCGATCAAAGCGAGGGTACAACACGAAGTGGAAAATACTACATAACTACTCAAGAAGGAGATAGATCTGTCTACAGTCCAGTAAGGGATTCGGATGTGCATAGCCCTCCAACTACACCACCTTCATATCAGCATAGGGGTAAGAACTCACCCGTACCTCCTCCACCAGAAGACGAGATGGCCTTGCACATGAAGCTACCTACCTTCAAGGGCATAGGGGACGAGGATATCGATAGTCTGTTGCAGAGTCGGTATGGACTGCACAGAATGTGGCCAACGATGTTGTAAAAAGGGCCCAGTTGTCCCTCGCCTTTGAAGGAAGAGCCCTGGACTGGTATATGGGATATGTAGCTCAACATGCAAATGCGACCATTCAAGAGGTTAATAATTCCCTAAAACAGCGGTTTCGGAAGCCTAAATCCTAATCCCAGTTAGTGAATGATCTAAAAGATTTTAAGCAAGGGCCCTCTGAGTCTGTATGGGAGGCCGAACAGTGGCTAAAGAAGGTAATAAGGGAAGGGAAATTTGTGTATGATGACAAACAGCACAAGGAATGGTTCATTGCTATAAGATTTAGACTATCACAAGGGAATTTCTAGCCTAAAGTTAGAATCCTTTTTTTTTTTAAGGATAATTACCACCCTCTCAAATTATTACAACATTTTGTAGGACTAATAAATACTCAAACAACTATACATTTCAACAAAAAAAATTCCTAAATCCAACAATCTCTTCCATTCCACATACAATACACTCATCTTAGGCTTCTAAATCATGCAAGAATTCCAATTCATCAAAATGTGATCTCACTCTCCTTCAATTTCTCTCTCAAAAAAATATCACAAGCACAAATTCTTGTAAAACAAGAACTCAACTAATCTTTTCGTTAATCACATGCTTTTTTTTCTTTAATTTCAAATAAAACAAGTTCTCACCACATAAAATATTTACCTTCTAAACATGTTATTCTCTTCACAATTTATAAACAATTTGAATTTTTAAGCGATCGCCAAACTAGCAATAGCTTAGAGCAATACATGAGTTCAATCCTCATAATTTCTTTAATTAATTTGGTTAAATAGAATGCAACCAATATTCAACCGATAAAATCATTAAAGAGACTATTATGGCTTTCCTAGACCTAATTTGTCTTAAGCCAATAGAAAAGTTATTTCATCAACTTATCACAATAATCTTTTTCTACATTTCAAGAATTTGAAAGTCATTTTAATTCTACCTAAATTCAATACATACAAAATGATTACAATACTAGAGGATAGATATCTAGTTCACACTTCCATATATCAAAATCAATTATTCCAAACATTCTAAACCACCTAATGGTGTTTAGTATACCAATATTAGTATCTTCATTTGTAATAAAAATAAAATAATGGATTTAAAGCTCAAGCAAATTTGTGTTACAAATCTCTATCCATTTAACTTTTATTACACATAATCATTATTTAATCATGAATATTGGATTCCAACAAAATATTCTAACTAGAATAATTACTTAGCTCATAGATATATTTTACTTTGGATTCCACACCCATACCTTACCTCATTACTTATCTCATATATATATACTAGTATGGATTCCACACCCATACATTTTCTCATAGATATATGCTAGTATGGTTTCCACACCCATACATTAGATCATAGATATATGCTAGTATGGTTTCCACGCCCATACATTTTCTCATAGATATATGCTAGTATGGATTCCACACCCATACATTAGCTTAAGGAAAACATAACATTCAAGTGTTCCTTAAAATGGCTTCCACAACCCATCATGCACCAATCATTTAAGCCTCTTGTTTATTAGGAAGGTCATACCTCAACCTAGTATTTGAGTAATTTAAAGTTATTTGATGTCTAATGTCAACCCAAAATACACAAAATCATGTCAAAGAAATCAGAGAAATTTCATTCTTACTCATTAAGAATGTATTCCCAAATCATATTTTAACACATCTAATTAATACACATACATTACTCTTGAATTTACATTCACAGTTAAAAGTGACATCTTTCAAGGTAGCTTTTAGTTAAGTTTCCTTTAGTGTAGGTACGGAAAAATTCAAAATTATCATGATGAACTCAATCATCACGTTAACGGAATCTCAGCCTTACACTTGTTACTCATTCCCAAAGCATACACACCAAGGTCATCACACTATAGTCCAGATTAAGCCAATATTCTTCTTGGTCGATACGATTTCAGCTAGTAAAGATGGCTACTAATCCCATATCACATTGAAAATGATGCACTAAAAATATATGAAACCATGCATTCACTCCACCTATCTCACTCATTGATTGAAAATCAAGTCATTCACATACTTGGGTTTAACCCCAACTTTCTCAAGCACGTCCTTTCCCAACATGTCTTTAAGCATTTTAACATATTGTTTATAATGTGTCTTAACAAAAGTATAAAGGAATATAAGGGATTTTTATTTTATTTTATTTCATGAGTCACTAAATGACATAATGATAATAATATCCTCTATGCAACCAATATGCTTCCAAGTCAAGATATACAACAACTCAACACGCATGCAAAGTCAACATTCATACATCATCAACCTACAAGTAAGCATGTTGGCCCATTAAGCCCTAGCGTTGTAACTTGGCTCTGATACCATATGTAAGGTCCCACCTTACCCACCATCAGTAAGATAGAGAGTTAGATGTCACATAATCACTAATACTCATTCCCACAAAAATCCTAAAGAATTAGTCACTGTAAAATTGTTTCCAACAACAAGCCCTTTTTTTTTTTTTTTGAAAGCTTTATATAATACAAGAAACAACTGTCTTATTCACACTTCAGCAAATTATTAAATTCATTTTCACATTCATACCAAAAACTTGTAGACATAGGAAGCTACACCCATTAAATAGTTTATTTATAATTTATAGTAACATAAAAACAACAGTAACTAATAATTTTACACTAACAATTTATATGCACAAAAGCTACAGCCATTCAAGACTTTTGACAAACACTTTGCAGACATGCACCCTACACTCATTGAGCCCTTATGACAAACACTTTGCAAGCATGCAATTAAAAGTCATTGAGGCATTTTGTCAAACACTTGGAAATAATGAATTTAAGATTATTCTTCAACATATTTATCTCATAAAATTCAGAAATTGAAACTTTAAATATTTCCATCTTAAAATAGGGACTAAATAATCTTATTCTTTCATCAAATACTCAAAAACAGGCGCACATAACTCACAGCAGCAATCTGCCAAATCGCCCAGATTTCCGATCTGGGTTCTGAAAAAAGTATTTTTTTGGAATGAAATCAGGGGTTACATGCCCACTAGGCATGGATACTCCCTGATGTTGGGCTGAATCGAATTAAAAATGCCCAGGAATGCATTTCTTTAAAACAACAAAATTTATAGCCTAAATGTTTCATTTATGACTTTTGTCAAACATATGGAATGAAAACTTACAACTACACCTCTACATGAGGAAAAACAACCCAGAGTTATGCTACTAATATATTCTCATTGAAATCACACTTTTCTAAATCCACCATATGAGTTCTTGAAACATTTTACCACCCACAAGCTAATTCATTTGACATGATTGACAAGCTTTTTGCACCAATTGCTACAATTTAACAAACACATGGAAGCCCTAAATGCTACAGCCATTAAGGCTTTTTGTCAAAATTCTGATAGTACTATTACAACAACTTGAATAACAAAACATTGAAGAATATGAAACATAAGCCATAACTGAAATTTATCTCCAACTTACCTCAAGCATTTGATCTTCCAAACTATACTTTAGTTGCCATTATTTTTGCATTTTCTTTTAAGGGTTGATTTTGTAATTCCTCCAAGCATATTTTGGGTACATGTCCATTTTCTTACTTCTGATGTAAGCTGCAAGTTAGCACTTATTCGTGCATAAATAAATTTATAACATTACTCATTCACAGATTTTGTCAAACACTTTGAAAACTATCCTAAAACCATTTATAAAATATGCATCTATTAATTACTTGAAACAGAACCATAAATCGTGAAATACTTACCCAAGTCCTTTGGAATTTATTTATTGAAATTACCTTCAACAATATTTGGCTTTCCTTTCTCAAATGCTACAATAACAAGATTAGTACCATAAACTATACCAATAATAACTCCAATATTGAGATCTAAACATCCATACATATAGATTGATCTAGTCTTCATTTTTAACTAATCAATAATATTTTAGATAACATAAGCCTAAACCAAAATTAGATGCTTACAACAATTTAAATGTCTACTTTTTATTTTATGCTAAAGCTATACTATAATTTTAGGACAATGGAAATTATACCTGAAGAGATATTCAGCTCCAATCATTGAGAATATGATCCACCTTTGATCCCTTAACCAACTCATTTGAACCATCCAGTTTTCCACCCAACCATATCCAGGGAGAACTCCTCCCCCTAGAACCCCCGAGCTGTAAAAGCTCACAACCAGTACCAAAATACAACAATAGAGAGAGAGATGCAAGGAAAACTAAGGAAGATAGTTTTCACTTCCTCTAAATACCACTCATGTTCAACCTCAATAGATACTTAGTAGATTAGTAAGAAATTCAGATTTGTTTTGGAAGTAATTGGATACTCTCCATATCTCTCCCTTTCACAATATTCCTCAAGTCTCTTCCACTCTTGGCATTACCCCCTCTCCCCTCCAAATGAGAATACATGAGACTCATATATAGGAGGAGCAACAAATTCTTGTCATAAAGGAGGATTAATATGCATGCATTGTATTCCATTTATAGGAGTGTAACTTATGCCATTAAGGAGAGGTATGCATGCCTTATTTAAGGAGAGTGTAACATATGCATTAAAGTGAGTGTAAGAGGAATATTTTATAATATATATTTAATGAGTGTAAGAGGAATATGCCATTCCTTGATGAGTGCATAAAAGAGAGTGTAATGTAATATTTAAAATAGAGAGAGTTACATAAAGCCATGAGAGTCATGAAGGAGAGAGGTGTGAAGTGATTGAGGAGATATAATTTCCTTTTAATAATAATATCATAGTCTCATAAAAGATAATAATAATATTAATAATATTGAGGATTAAGTCGAGATTGAACTATTACAATTGATTAATCATAAGTTAAGTGATTTTCCTTCAAGTATACTTGTTTACCCATTGATTGGAGGTGATGTACTATTTTTGGAAAGTCATACTTGAAATGGTAGACATGACTTTCTATTTTTAGAAAGTCACTCCAAAATTGTTAGGAATGAGATTATTAAGGAAATTTCATCTATGAGTTGCCCATGAGTGGTATTTTTCTTCCGAATAATAGGGATTCCACACCCCTATTGTATGCATCTTCATGCCTTAGTAGATTGAGGACTCCGCGCCCTTATCTACTCTAAAGATCCAAGATTCCACACCTTGATATTTTTAAATATTCAGGACTCCACACCCCAAACACTTCCTTATAGATTCAAGACTCCGCGTCTTTATATTTCATGGATTTAGGACTCCGCGTCCTAATCCTTTTATCAAATATCCAAGACTCCACGTCTTTATATTTCATGGATTTAGGACTCCGCGCCCTAATTTCCATGGCTTCTCATCTATTCTGCTTTGAAACTCCACGTTTCACCTTAAGGTACTGATTGTGAGCTCATACCCATCTGATGGTTTGTTGGTAAGGTCTTTTTCTAAGACCTGCACACATCACAATCTCATCGATCAAATAAATCAAATGAATTTCATAATTAACTTATTCAAATTTTACCAAATATTGTGCATGACTTCCACGGTCATTTTGGTTTTGGAGAAATGAATTCCACAGTCATTTATAACTTTAGCATCCCTGTTGGCAATGACCAAGTCCCCTGCCACATCATGCTTAGTACGATATTACGCATATATAATCATACAAATCATGTATCATCCATAAATCATAATTAACCATATGTTCCACCTAACCATGATCATCCATGGATTTGTGTCTCAAGTTTGAATCACCATTCATGTCATACACCTATGTCCAAAATAGGATACCAAAAGATAAAACATCGCTAATATGCTCTTAACCAAAATCAATTCTTGTGCACGCAAACATAGATATTATCATAAGCACACAACAACCAAGTGACCCAAACCAGGTCATAGCATATAAGCATGTACATAAGTCTTTCATACATAATATTATATCATTATATCAAAATCACCATCTCTAAGTGTCATCAAAGCTATCTCACTAAGAAGGGACACTACAGGGAACACCCAGTGCTAAACAGCACTGCAACTCTGCTAAGCAACAAAGCAGCAACAAGCCTTGGTAGACAAGAAGAATAATCTAATACATGAAGAATAATGATGCCATCCTCTTCCTTATATAAGATATGAGTTTTCTTGCCCTTGGCCCCACTAAATTAGGTCATCTCTATCCCAAGATACATCTCCCTCCAAAATTGCGTTATTCCTCCTTGGATTCCTCCTCCTCTAAAACTGCGTTGTTGACTTAGTCAAAGAAGCTTGATTTTATCCCTGTTCACACATGGAGGTGATTTATTAGGCTTGAAAGAGTGTCCCCTTTCACATTTGGAGTATTTTATTCCTCCTTAGGATACTTATGGGCTTTTCTTCCCATTTATTCACCGGCTAGAGCTGCTGCTAACTCTAATGTTCCATTTAGCTTGGAGGCTAAAATTTTTGAACATTACAGTCCTCCCCTCCAAAATCTTTGCTTGTCCTCAAGAAAATTCATAAGGAGAACAAAATTTTTCTCCTCTTCCTCATGGGGCCTCCCATCAATAACCTCCATTACTACATCAAGAGAATTTGCAAATAAACTGTAATCCAATGTTTCCTCCCAAGTGTGCAAAACCAAATGGTCCACATCAATCAAAGGTGGAAAGTGTGAATGGAAACTTGCTTGTTGTCTCATGGCCTCCAAAAAGTAGGAGTGATGGTCATCATGGTGAATGAGTGCTTCCTCCACCCATGCTATCATCCAAATGAAGTGAGTCACCCTCCAACATGGTAACTCATGAAAAATCTCCTCCACCTTGTGCTCCGAAAAGGTAGGTGGGCTGAATAAATGAACATGATAGACAAGAGCGCCTATCCCACGTTGTCCTCCTCTCCATTTATGATAAGTGTAGAGGGCATGCTGATCTTGGGCTGCAATATGATTGCCCTCCAATGGCAAGAAAAATATTGAGCCTCCAAGGACTCTTCCTCCACAATCATGAGACATGCCAACCCAAACCATTCCATTCAAGATGAATGGCACATCATCACCATTTGGCATCCAAATCAGAAAAATGCTGAAATTTATGTGCAATTTTGGATGGTAACAAAGGTTCTCCAAGTGGATATTACGCAGTCTCCCCAACTGCTGCTTGAGAATGTCATGTGGCAAGTGGTTCTGCAACAACTTACAAGGTGTATATGTTTGTTCTTCCAACATGGGGAAGTAAGCATCAATGTCTATCATCTGTACATAGATAAAATAACAATACACTTGCCCAAAGTCATGTATATATGGGCTACTATCATCATAAACATTGGCCCTAAAGTGACCATGAAACCCAAAAATACTCTTGCTCTCTTGAGGAGCAATGCACTGTCCAAACATGGTGAGAAAGTACAAATACTCAATGGAGTAATCAACAAGTATAGAAATGAATTTCCTACCATACATAGTGAGTTGGATGAAAGTGAGGTTCATTGATAAGTCCTCCCATGAGAATCTCCTCACAAAAATCTGCAAAAAGAAGGGATACATCCTCTCCTTTGAATATTACATCCATAAGAACATACTCCTATGTGACAGCGATGTGGGCCTTCGTAATAAGGCTCCATGACCTCTCTCTTTGACATCCCATATGCCAAAGTCATCCACCATCATGCTGCTATATGAGAAGATCTTCTTCCTACATGGAAGTCTCTCATGATCCTTCAATGTTGAAGGGTAGCCTCTTTGCACCATGAATGTGCCTTCCTTATTTTTAGAAATCTCATGAAAATTATGGGAAGAATTTTTCCCATACTCTCCCAAGTGCAACCATAGCAACAACAAATTTTGCTGCTCCCTCATCTCTCCCTCATATAAGCCATAGATTAGGATCATGATGGTCAACTTGTATGATGTCCCAACAAACAGTTCAGCCATGAAGTGCCTCCTGAAATTTACATCATATAAAGTGGGGAGAATCATGCTCCCAATGGGCACCTCCAATATCAAGCCCACTCTCCAAGCAAATCTCTCCATGAACATATACATATTATCAATATATGGGAGCAAAGTACAATGAGAACAAGTTTCCAAATGACAACCGGAGAGTGAATCATGGTCCCTCTCATGGAACCAGCGTAGTGCATCCTTAGCTTGCATCAAGATAAGAAATAACAAGTGCTTGACCAGCCACTTGTTTGCTGCCACAATCATCTCATAAGATAAAAACATGAAGTTACAATATGGTGTCAATGGTGCACACCAAGAAACATGTGGCTTCCCCCACAACCATTAAAAAAGATAGCCAGGATCAATGCTACAAGTAGCTGCAAGTACATCATCATACAATATGAAAGAAGAGATGATTCTTCTTGTTACATCATGTTGTTCAAATAAGGAAAATAAGTACAATACAAAATATGAAATTATACCTCCTCCATCATGTACTTGAGGCCTTGAGCTAAAATGGCTCAACTATAAATTCTTCCTCACTCCTAATGAGTAGGAAGGTGGTTGTGACATCCTCTCTATCACCATTCAGGCTATGCATCTCTCCATATGCTGAAATATGTCATGTTGAATGCCCTCCCAAATGAACTCCTCTGCTAAGGCAATATATGCATCAAAATGCATGGAAAAGAAGTCCTCATGTGCTGCATGTAGCAGCTTCTCCTTGAGACTAGAATCTCTAGTCAAGAAGACTCTGCTATGTAAATAGATGACCATATCATCTACCATATGCTCATCATCTCTATCCGAGTAATCTCTAGTCAAGAAGACTCTGCCATGTAAATAGATGGCCATATCATCTACCATACGCATATCATCTACATGTAAATAGATGACCATCATCATCTACCATAGCAACAAATCACTAAGAGTCATTCTCTTAGGCATTCTTCCTCCTCCTATCCATCTCAAGATAGATCTGGGCACTTGACTGCGTTGTGCATCATGGTGTGTAGCTGCATGCTCACACTCACCATGTGCAAATCTAGATTCAGCTCTAGATTCAACCTCCTTTGGAGATCCCATCTCCAATCTCATTTTCTTTAGCTCTCCTCGAAAGCTCTGCATAGATTTTGGAAGAAGATTTGTGAGCTTATCTTCCTTTTTCCTTCCACATACTGAAGCTTTCTGGATTCTGTCCATCTCCCCTTCCTCTGATAGCTGGATCTCATAAGCTGAGCCAGAGATCATGCTTTGATACCACTGTAATATTCCAATTTAGGAACAACTCATGAATCATGAAAAAACGCATTTCCAGCAACATTTGCAAATAAACATTGAAATGGACCCTTGGATCCCATAAAATAATCAATATAAAATCTAAATCCAAGATTAGAGCTAAAACAAATCAAACTAGGTGGGTTAAACAAATCTCCCACACCTAGGATTGCCAAAAAGTGCTAAAACCCCAAGACTACAAAATGCCAGAGTTGCTGCTCAAGGGATTGCACAGTCTAAGAGAGGGTTTACACATAAAATCATAGGAGAAAAATATATCTACTCATTTATTGATAAATAATGCTGAAGAACAGAGATCTAATCTCCTTATACAAAATACAAAAGAAACCGGCAAGGGTTCCTTGTCAAACACTCTTCATACAAATTGGGAAATTCAGTAATTTATTGAATAACCACTGCAACATCGAAGTACATGAGTGTAGAAGGCTGAGATATTTCTGATCTTCTATAGATCCCTCAAGGGCTTCCTCCTATGAAAGGATGAACCTCTCAATCACAAGGAAACACTGCAATGGAGCCACCAAACCATGCACTGAACACTGCCTCCAAAATAACGCATTCCCTAGCTGGAATAGCGCTCGGAATGTATGGGAAATGTGCGGTCTAATACCACAGATCTGAAATTAGCTCTGGAGCTCTCCAAATAGGTCCCTCAAGTGAAGGAAACCTTCCTCTAGTGAGAAACTAGCTCAGGAACCGGGATTCCAATCCCTTCCACTGTTGCACCCAGCAACACTGCACAATCTCTGGCAAAAACTGCGCTGATGAAGATGGTTGAAGCTTGGCCTAAAAACCTGATGTGGAATGATGAATGCAAACTCTCCCAATGAGGCTCCTCAAAGGAAAGAGGTGGGATTCCTGCTCGGGAACACCCAGTGCTAAACAACACTGCAACTCTGCTAAGCAACAAAGCAACAACAAGTCTTGGCAGACAAGAAGAACAATCTAAGACATGAAGAATAATGCCGCCATCCTCCTCCTTATATAAGACGTGAGTTTGCTTTCTCTTGGCCCCACTCAATTATGTCATCTCTATCCCAAGAGACATCTCCCTCCAAAATTGCGTTATTCCTCCTTGGATTCCTCCTCCTCTAAAACTGCGTTGTTGACTTAGTCAAAGTAGCTTGATTTTATCCATGTTCACACATGGAGGTGTTTTATTAGGCTTGAAAGAGTTTCCCCTTTCACATTTGGAGTATTTTATTCCTCCTTAGGAGACTTATGGGCTTTTCTTCCCATTTATTCACCGGCTAGAGCTGTTGCTAACTCTAATGTTCCATTTAGCTTGGAGGCTAAAATTTTGGAACATTACAATTTGGAGCACCAACATGGGAAACGCAGATGCATGATATTGTCAACTGCCACAATATACCATCGAAGAATGCGATGAATATCCGCGCAATATCTCTATCCTGGAATTGGAGGGAGAGCATGCAGTTACGAGACCCCCACTACACATTGTCGATGTTACGAAGCCTCTGAAGCTGCGAGAAGTCAACATTGGCATAGAAGAGCAGCCTAATTTGGCTAAAATTGGGAATTACTGGGATGATGATACAGTAGGAAAATTTGTAGAACTACTCACAGAATATCAGGACTTATTCCCGACAAAGTTTTCAGATCTTAAGGGGATCACAGGGGACCTAGGGGTCATGTGCATCACATTAAAACCATATGCGCGCCCTGTGAAGCAGCATCCTTATCGACTGAATCCTAAGTATAAGAAAAAGGTTAAGGAGGAAATCGATAAAATGCTCACCGTAGGCATCATCAAACTGGTCGAATAATCGGACTGGGTAAGTCCGATGGTGGTTCAAGAGAAAAAAACAAAGGGAGAAATACGGATCTTTTTGCACTTGCGCAAACTGAATGATTGTTCCGTACATGACCCCTTCCCCACGCCGTTCTCAGACGAAATCCTTGACAGCGTGGGAGGGCAAGAAGCATACTCATTTACAGATGGATTCTCAGGCTATCATCAAATCAGAATCACACCTAAAGATCGCAAAAAAACTATGTTTGCTACTGAATGGGGATCCTTTCAATATAATGTCATGCCTTTTGGGCTCGAGAATGCCCCTACCATATTTTCGCAGGTGGTGGTCGCAATATTCAAAGAGTTCATCCACAAGTTTTTGGAAGTGTACTTTGATGATTGGACTATTTTCAGCTTTGTTAAGAAGCACGTCTCGAACCTATGCATGATGTTGGATGCCTATAGAAAACACCAGATTTCCCTGAATATAAAAAAGTGCATATTCTGCGTACCCTTTGGGATCTTGCTCGGGCATATAGTTTTCCGACAAGGGTTGATGGTTGACCCTGTGAAATTTGCAGTTATCATAAATATGGCAATACCTACAATTGAGAAACAGTGGCGTTCGATCCTTGGACATACAGGCTACTACAGGAATTTCATTCAAGGATACATGCTAATCACAACACCTATGGAAAAACTTCTTAAGAATGATGTTTCATTTTTTTGGGACGACGAATGTCAGAAAAGCTTCGAGCTACTCAAGGAGAATATGGTCTCTGCGTCTATTCTCAACTTTCCTGATTGGGTGAAGGTATTCCATGTTCATGTAGATGCATCAGGGATTGCCCTGGGAGTGGTCCTTACACAGCCTAAAGACGGGGACATTGATCACCCCGTTGCATTTGCTAGTAGGAAACTCTCGGATGCAGAGTGAAACTACTCTACCACGGAACAGGAGGGCTTGGCTATGGTCTATGCATTACAGAAGTATCGGCATTATCTATTAGGAGGACACTTTAAAAAATTTACAGATCATTCAGCTTTGAAATACCTGGTGAATAAGCCTGTGTTGGAGGGGAAAATCTGCCGATGGCTACTGTTGTTCCAGGAATATGACTTTGAGATCATTTTCAAGCCGGGGAAGTTGAATGCTGGGCCGAATCACTTTTCCCAAATTGAGAGTGGCGAGGAACCAACCAACCTGCAAGAAGGATTGCCTGATGCGCAGCTATTTTCTATTAAGGTTGTTGATGCACACTTCACCGACATCATCCACTTCCTGACTACAGGCATAGCACCTGCCGAATATTCGGTACAACAGGAGAAAGAGTTGGTAACCCGCGCTGTAGATTTTACCATCATCGCAGGTCATCTATATAAGATGGGGGCTGATGAAGTGTTGTGAAGGTATGTTTTGGAGCATGAATGGCATGCTATCTTGGAAAAAGCCCACGACGGGGTAGTAGGAGGTCACTACGCAAGGAAAGAAACAGCGCAAAATATCTTGAGAGCTATATTATGGTGGCCTACCCTGCATAGTGACTCTCACGACTACTGTAAGGCCTACGATACATGCCAATGAACCGGAAGGCCATCACACAAGGATGAAATTCCCCTTCAACTGCGAATGGCCCTGCAATAATTTGACAAATGGGGCATCGATTTTGTAGGACCTATCAACCCACCCGGAAATAAGACAGGTGCGCGTTACATTATAACTGCTACTGATTATGTAACTAGGTGGGCCGAAGAAAAATCAGTGAAGGATTGCACTGCAGCTACCGTTGCGCACTTCATCTTTGAGCAAATTCTGACCAGATTTGGATGTCCAAAAATCTTCATGAGTGAGAGAGGTATGCACTCTGTTAATGAAACAATACAGGCCTTGACGGAAGAATTCCAGATCTATCATGTGAAAAACACTCTGTATCATCCTCAGGCAAATGGAGCGGTCGAAGCTCTTAATAAATTCTTGGAGCACGCACTGACTAAGGTCTGTAACGTTGATCATAGCAACTGAGACGTGCGCATCCCATCTGTTCTTTGGGCCTACTGAACCACCTTTAAGAAGTTAACAGGGAAAACGCCGTTTAGGATGGTCTATGGTAAGGAGGCCATTATTCCCATGCCATATATTGTTCCTAGCTTTCACATCACAACCTTTACGAATATGGCAGAGCTTGATATCATGGAAGAGCATTTATCGCAACTTGTGGCTTTGGAGGAAGACCGTTTCATTGCTAATTTCCATCAGCAGTTTCAGAAGGCACAGGATAAGGCATGGCATGATCGACATATTCGACAAAAGGTCTTTGCAGAGGGTGAATTAGTCCTACTATATGATAGCCATTTTGCGAAACATCCAGGGAAGTTCCGACAGCACTGGCTAGGGCCCTATGCAGTTAAAAAAATTATGGATGGTGGAGTTGTTCGGTTAGCAACCCTGCGCGGTGATATGCTATAGATCATTCGGCTTTGAAGTACCTGGTGAATAAGCATGTGCTGGAGGGGAAAATCTGCCAATGGCTGCTGTTGTTCCAGGAATACGACTTTGAGATCATTGTCAAGCCAGGGAAGTTGAACGCTGGGCCGGATCACTTGTCCCGAATTGAGAGTGGCGAGGAACTAACCAACCTGGAAGAAGGATTGCCAAATGCACAGTTGTTTGCTATTAATGTCGTTGATGCGCACTTCGCTGACATCATCCACTTCCTGACTACAGGCATAGCACCTACCGAATATTCGGTACAACAGAAGAAAGAGCTGGTAACCCGCACTGTAGATTTTACCATCATCGCAGGTCATCTATATAAGATGGGGGCTGATGAAGTGCTGCGAAGGTATGTTTTGGAGCATGAATGGCATGCTATCTTGGTAGAAGCCCACGACGGGGTAGTAGGAGGTCACTACGCAAGGAAAGCAATGGCGCAAAAGATCTTGAGAGCTAGATTATGGTGGCCTACCCTGCATAGTGACTCTCACGACTATTGTAAGGCCTACGATACATGCTAATGAACCGGAAGGACATCACGCAAGGATGAAATGCCCCTTCAACCGCAAATGGCCCTGCAAGCATTTGAAAAATGGGTCATCGATTTTGTAGGACCTATCAACCCACCCGAAAAGAAGATAGGTGCACGTTACATTATATCTGCTACTGATTGTGTAACTAGGTGGGCCGAAGCACAAGCGGTGAAGGATTGCACTGTAGCTACCACTGCACACTTCATCTTTGAGCAGATTCTGACCAGGTTTGGATGTCCGAAAATCTTTATGAGCGATAGAGGTACGCACTTTGTTAATGAAACAATACAGGCCTTAATGGAAGAATTATGGATCTATCATGTGAAAAGCACTCTGTATCATCCTCAGGAAAACGGAGCGGTCGAAGCTCTTAATAAAGTCTTGGAGCACGCAATGGCTAAGGTCTATAATGTCGATTGCAGCAACTGGGACGTGCACATCCTGTCTGTTCTTTGGGCCTACCGAACCACCTATAAGAAGTTAACAGGAAAAACACTGTTTAGGATGGTCTATGGCAAGGAGGCCATTATTCCCATGGCATATATTGTTCCTAGCCTGCGCATTGCAGCCTTTACGAATATGGCGGAGCCTAATATCATGGAAGAGCGTTTAGCACAGCTTGTGGCTTTGGAGGAAGATCGTTTCATTGCTAATTTCCATCAGCAGGATCAGAAGGCACGGAATAAGGCATGGCATGATCGCCATATTCGACAAAAGGCCTTTTCAGAGGGTGAATTAGTCCTACTATATGATAGCCAGTTTGCGAAACATCCGGGGAAGTTCCAACAGCACTGGCTAGGGCCCTATGCAGTTAAATAAATCACGGATGGTGGAGTTGTTCGGTTAGCAACCCTACGCGGTGATATGCTACATGGTTATGTCAATGGCAGCCGGCTCAAACCATATCGGATCAAAGGACTATATGGCCAGAGTATCTGTATAAAGTGGGTTTTTTCCACCAAGGAAGGTAAGAACAGTAGGTACCATGACATGCACAGGAAGCGGTCACAAGTTTGGAAGCTCAGAGGGGTGCGCCGAAAACGCAAACGTATGTTCAGAATGCAACAGGTGTGCTGGACGCGCAGAAGTGCGTTGGGCACGCAGGAGGTCTACAGGGAGCGTAAGGGTGATTTGGGTACATAGGAGGTGCGAAAAATAGCCGTTGGAACAGTAAAGTCGGGTAAAAATAAAAAGTTACCGTTGATAGGAGTGGCCGACCGGCATTTAATGAGGCAATTTCCGGATATTTTTTACCGTTTACTTGATGGTAAGTTCCAAGTGAGGTTTACCCAACCGTTGGTCGATCGCAAAGGCTATAAAAGGAGAAGGATAGATTAGACAAGGGTTCCATACCGCTTGAATAGTTTTTACTTGGCGTGTTTTTTCTTGATAAGTTTGTGTTGTAAGAGTTTTTGTGCCTATTGTGTCCCTTTCATGTCTGAGAAGCCTACTCGCTCTAACAGTAGCAACCTGGAGTTTACCTTCCGTGCCAGAATGACGGCCACCAACCCTACTGAGTCCTCACAGATAGTAGTCTCGACAGAGTAGGAGTTCGAGGAAGTAGTGGAAGTTGAATCGGAAGTTGAAGAAGTCATATCCACACCGACTCAAGAAAAGAAGAAAGTAAAGGAAAAAGCACAAGGGTCGGGGAAACCTATAGAATGGGCTAGGGTAAATCCCCGCACTTCGCCTTGAATGTGAAATCCCCATGGGGGCAGCCCTGGCAGGCTTGCCTAAACTAGTAAAGCGACCTTTATCTTCTCAGGAAAAGGCCCAGGTAGACCAACCAATCAATTGGTTGCCACCCTTTGTTCGGCCCCGCAGGCCCTCCACACACATGCCGAAGAATCTTGATGGCCTACGCACCTACCTACAGATGCCACTGACCCCGGGAGAGGTCCCCATCATTGGCGAACCCTTTGGCAAGCTTCATGAGGTGAAATTCGATGATAATGACTTGGCCAATTTGGAGGCATTCTCTGAGTTGGTGCCCGAGTTATATCTGGAAAGAGTAGAGTAATATGATGGGATAAATATTATCCCCATGCATTGGGTACGCTGAGTGGCAGGATCTGGGCTTCTAAACTTGCTAAGGATGCTGCATTTCGGCCACTAAAATATCACGGACCATCTGGTACGTCAGTTGCTTTCCTTGGTCCATGATGGATGCTTATGGATCAAGGATCGAATCCCCATTGATGTTTTACTCATTCATCATATTACTGGTCTCCCCATGGAGGGGTCGAACCCTCTGCTGTGCGTTGGTAAGAAGTATGAGGGGCAGATCGCCGACAAAGTGCACAAAGACTACCATGTGGAGCAGAACACTTGAGGCTTCATAATAAAATCCATTAGTGATCCTGGTAATCAGTTGGGTACCATGTTGTTGGCATGCAAGATGATGCAAAAATTCCAGGTGGCCACTATCCCCACCTATGTGATTCAGTTGGCAGGCCGGTGCGAGAAAGGTGTTGGACGGATAAATCGTTCTTGCGGACAAGACCGATTTCCCTAGTACTAAAAGTATCTAGCAACAAATAGCCAAATAAATTAATCTTTCTCTAAGCATATATGATCTATAAAAAGCTCTATAGAGGTGTTAAGGACTTACCATTTTTCCAGTGCTTGTTTGAAGTCGTTGTTGTCCCTCGCACGCTTGAAGGAGTTTTCCTCGTAAACCTGCAGTCACAAACAAACAAAATATTACATAGCACCTGTATAGACATCATCATAAACCATGCTTATCATAGTGATCAAGGAATCTATGAAATAAACCATGAACAGACAGCTTATTGAGAAAAATGAGTATATTTGTATTAATTTCAAAAGAAGGAAAACCTTACAACCTGAGCCTTGATGTTGTACAGGCCTTCTCGGGGTCCAAAGCAAGAGTCTCCTCTACTTTTATAAGCTTTGTACTCCTCCAACCAAGACAAGTAGAGGTATGTAATCTCTCCTCACAAAAGTCTTAGTCAACTGAGTCTAAATCTCAACAGCACTTAACCTCAAATCTTCTTAAGCTTGACCTCCCTTTGCAGCCAGCTACCCAATGCCTCTTTTTATAGTGGAAAAGAGGAGGTTTTCTGTTCCAAGTATAAAGGGATAGAATCCTCCTTCAAAGGGATAATCTCCTCACATCAAGGGGTTAGCTCCATAAGGTAAGGGATTCATGCACCTCACAAGAGCGGTTCTTCCACCGCAAGATCCATTCTAGAAGCTTCCAGAATTCACTTTAATTGAGATTTTTGGAATTTACTTGCACCTTTTTAATCTTACAGGGGTCCACACCTTTAACACAGATAAAGTGCGTTCAGGTACGCAAGAGAGTTGAACATTAGGTGCGGAACCGCAGGCAAGATAGCGAGAAAGTGCAACACCAAAGTTTAGGAGATTTTTAGGAAAATTTCTCTGATTTTCAAGGCTTGACATGAGGAACTGATATGTTAGACTTGCAAAGGGAGAAGTATGAGTAGTAATGAGCTTATACACATAGCAGAATGTCAGGATGACAATTTTCAATGTAACAGATTGCCCCCTAAAGTGCAAAGTCTGGAATAGATGATGCCGAAGTCTGTCATGTATGAAGAGTGCAATACTTTATCATTTCAAGGATCATCCTGTGGACACCCCAGTCAGAACCTGTAAAAAACATTCAATGAAAAATATATATATGTGAACATATCATCGCTGAGGTAGGAATTCCCATACTCAGATCAAAAATAACTAGAAACTGATTCAAACTGTTCTAATACAGGAATAATTTTGAATACATCATCAGTATAGACATATGTAGACATAGTATGGACGCAGCCATATGTTTATGAATATTCCACTATATAAATGATAAAAAAATTCCTTGCAGCCTGGATGGTAGAAACTAGATCCAAGGTCTTTATTTCCGCATCTCGAACTAATACGATTCTATCCATGTGAATGAATGTGTCGAAGTCGAACATGGTAGAAACCACTTGATTACTAGTCAATGATGCAAACTGTTAACAAGTGTGAGAGAAACCACCAGTAATTTCAATGGCTCTAAAAGTAATCAGTACAATCCATGAAATATGAATGAATGAGCTGAAGTTGAACATGTCACGGAATCATTCGATCGAAGGTCAATGATGCAACCTGTCATCGAAGGCGAGAAACCTACCATTGAGGCATGCAGATTTCAAGGTACTGATGATTTCTGGATCAACTTCCTAGATAATGAGCTGTCGTCAATAGAAAGTGATCTGTCATAGGCAAGCCCACAACATGAAATCATAGATCAAGTTTTGAAAATATATCGGCAAGGACTGACTCAAGGATGGTCAAAAATGGATGACAGATATTTTTCAGATGAATGGTTTATTTGAATTGTCCTCTTGAACACATAACGACACTGCAACTGACTTGGTAACAATTTACCCATAGCTAATACCCAGAAACTGGATGAAGATTTTCAAATGAGGTTTGATTAACTGTTAGACAAAGGATTTCCCAACCCAGGTGATCGAAAGTGTCGTGTTCAAGAGTGGTTAACTAGATTTTTGAAAAATCAAAATACAACAGATAAGTCATTTTTCTCTCTTTTCCCCCACCACTTCTGGCAACTACCTCTTTATTTTTTGACAAGCTTGAGGAGGATAACATTTTCTTGTTTATAAGCTCATCCTTTGGATGAGTCCAACTTAGTTTAAGATTCGAACCCAAAGAAGGAGTGGTTCGTTCCTATTTAAAAATTGAACAGGTCCTTTACTGTTAAATTTTAACGAGTCCAGTATAGGAGAAACTCGGTGTTTTTCAATTTTAGGGAGTCAGAAGAAAAAACTTAAGAAAACTCCGTGGGTGTACTTTTTCGTAAATTTAGTCTCTCGAGCCCGAAAAAGGATAAAATAATGCGGGAGAGAACTCTATTGACCATAATTAGTCAACGTATACCTTTTTCGTAAATATTCCATTTCAGTCCGTAAAAGGGGTAAACTTATACTGAAGGGACAATTATTCATTTACTTTAACGAGTTCGAATAATCAAGTGCTCGGCAATATTTTCATGTTTAGAGAGTCTGAAAAGGGCTTAAAAGAGAACTCAAAATTTCACTTTTTCGTAAGTTTTAACGAGTTCGAAAAAGGGATAAAAATGTACTCCTGTGGCCGACTTTCAATTTAATTTATGAGCAGGAAAAGATGGAAAGAACTCGGCATTTTCATGTGTTTTACGAGAATGAAAGATAGCAAAATAATCTCGGGATTTTCATGAGTTTTAACGAGTCTTGAAAATAACCGAAATTGACTCAAGATAGGTTTCATTTTTACAAAAGCTTGAAACGGAGAGAAAACTGTGTTTGATGCCCCCTAAGCGTAACTGCTAGAGCGCATGCCCCCCCAGCTTCATTTCATTCAACTAAGTACACTGCTGGTAATTAATAGCTGGATGGAATGAAGGTTCATTTATGAGATCATATGAAAGACCCGACCTAAAACTATAAGAAAATTATGCAAAAAAAACTGAAATAACTAACCTAAATATATGACTTAACATTTACGAGACTAGTCAAAGACTCGACTCAATTAGGGGAGGATTTGTTTCATTTTTCAACGAGCTTGACACAGGAAAAGAACTATGCTCATGGCAACGTGTTTCATTTTTTAACGAGGTTGACACAGTAAAAGGAACTTTCCTCTTATACATGTTTCATTTTTTAACGAACTTGACACCATTAAAGAAACTATCCTCGTATCTACTTTCTACAATCTACCTATATAACCTACTGATTCATTTTTTAATGAGGTTGACACAGGAAAAGAACTGTCCTCATACCTGATTCATTTTTCAACGAGGTTGAATCAATAAAAGGAACTATCCTCTCACCAACTGATTCATTTTTTAATGAGGTTGACACAGGAAAAGAATTGTCCTCATACCTGATTCATTTTTTAACGAGGTTGACTCAGTAATAGGAACTATCCTCAAACCAACTTATTTCTAATAGGAACTATCCCCAGTGGAGTCGCCAATTTGTTGGATGGATAAATCGTTATTGCGGACAAGACCGATCTCCCTAGTACTAAAAGTATCTAGCAACAAACAGCCAAATAAACTAATATTTCTCTAAGCATATATGATCTATGAAAAGCTCTATAGAGGTGTTAAGGACTTACCATTTGTCCAGTGCTTGTTTGAAGTCGTTGTTGTCCCTCGCGCGCTTGAAGGAGTTTTCCTCGTAAACCTGCAGTCACAAACAAACAAAATATTACATAGCACCTATATAGATATCATCATAAACCATGTTTATCATAGTGATCAAGGAATCTATGAAATAAACCATTGATTGAAAGCTTATTGAGAAAAATGAGTATATTTGTATTAATTTCAAAAGAAGGAAAACCTTACAACCTGAGCCTTGATGTTCGAAAGGCCTTCCCGGGGTCTAAAGCAGGAGTCTCCTTTACTTTGATAAGCTCTGCACTCCTCCAATCAAGACAAGTAGAGGTATGTAATCTCTCCTCACAAAAGTCTTAGTCAACTGAGTCTAAATCTCAACAGCACTTAACCTCAAATCTTCTTAAGCTTGACCTCCCTTTGAGGCTACCCAATGCCTCTTTTTATAGTGGAAAAGAGGAGGTTTTCTGTTCCAAGTATAAAGGGATAGAGTCCTCCTTCAAAGGGATAAGCTCCTCACATCAAGGGGTTAGCTCCATAAGGTAAGGGATTCATGCACCTCACAAGAGCGGTTCTGCCACCGCAAGATCCATTCTAGAAGCTTCCATAATTCACTTTAATTGAGATTTTTGGAATTTACTTGCGCGTTTTTAATCTTACAGGGGTCTGCACCTTTAACACAGATAAAGTGCATTTAGGTACTCAAGAGAGCTAAACATTAGGTGCGGGACCGCAGGCAAGATAGCGAGAAAGTGCGACACCAAAGTTTAGGAGATTTTTAGGAACATTTCTCTGATTTTCAAGGCTTGACATGAGGAACTGATATGTTAGACTTGCAAAGGGAGAAGTATGAGTAGTAATGAGCTCATACACATAGCAGAATGTCAAGGTGACAATTTTCAGTGTAACAAAAGGGTCTGCTTTAATTGGTCTCAATACTTGTGCAACAAGTTCCTAACGAATGTCCGCGAATCCCAAGAACATGGACACTCATTTTGTTATTCCTGGCTACTGCTGCTCATTGTGTTGGTCACTTGGGAAGCACCTGAGGAAACAGTCCTCCCTATTCTCACCCCAAACATGTACGAGGGGGCTCGATATACGAACTTGTGGGACTCTAAGGATGTGCAACGCATCGAGGAAAACCAAGTATTCTGGGTATTGTTTCAGAGTGGGCTCACAGCTGCTATCAACTGTCGGTCGCGTCTCTCACTAGACATCTACGATAAGTATAAAAGAATTGCTACATTCGAGGTAACTATGCATAATATACAAGTCAGAAGCCGCAAGGATCCTGCATGGATTTCACTCCTCTATATGGTTGAAAATAAAGATATTGACCAGTCGATTGCACAATGGCCTCCTCAGTGGATGCTTGGCTTCAAAACAAGCACAAAGAGTGTTGAAGGAATGAGCACCATGGAGGTCACCCCATAGGTCATCACCAAAGAAACTAGGGGACAGGGCACAAGCACAGGGAAGGGCACATGAGCCACATCACAGAAGGGTTCGCAGCCGGGTAGTACGGGGAAGGGTGCAAATGCAGCATCACAAAAGGGGTCGCAGCAGAATATAGGTATGGAAGGGAAGGAGGTAGGAGGTGCTGACTCTCCCCGCAAAGCAAAGAAAACTAGTGAACTGGCTAAAGGGCCATGAAAGAAGCAGTGCTCTCAACGAACAGAACGCGATAAACTGTTACACTGATAGAAGGGGACCTTGAGCAAATCGTTGGCGCGGTCACTTTGGCTGCCGAAGAAAAATGGTTGGCTCTGGAAGAGCAGCAGAAAGCCATGGTCGACACACTTTAGTCTGAGCTCCGAGCTCTGCAGCTAAAGATAGACACGCTGTGAACAAACATGATTCAGGTACGAACAACCTCAACAACTAGCAGGCAGCACTTGTGATAGAGGAAAGTTGCCTTCGTTCCCTGCCTGGCACAACCCTCATGATCATTCCACCCGACTTAGGAGCGTAGGTCCAAGCTTGTGCAGAGGTACAACTGGATTTGGCCATATTTCCACATGAATCATTTCAAATACTTCACACCTCCTTGTTCGAAGAAATTCAACATCGGGACCATCGAGTGAACCAGCAGCTCAATGTAGTTGAGTAGACAATTGAGGAAAAGAATGTTGAAGTTTCCCAAGTACAGGTTGCGTGTACCCTCGCCACAGTGCAACAGACGAAACTGGAACACCTCATTAGTAGGCTCTGCGCAGACGTTTCTAAAGATATTCCAGCCTCTGCCACCCCCCAGGCCAAGATTGAGGGGTTTATCGCAACATTACGGGCCTCAAGGACCGAGATCCAGGCAGTCAAAACAGAAATGGAACAACAGATCATAGACTTGCAGGCCAAGTTGCAGTGAGAGACACCACCGGAGGTACAGGCCCAGTGAGTTGCATTGGTTATGGCGGCCACGAATGTGATTACAGGACATATTACTCAGGGTGCCCAATTGTTGGACACGGCCATGCAGTTATGGACCAAGATGCAGCGTGACCCGATCCTGCGTGAAATCAACCAGGACTTGCAACAAAAGGAAGAAGTGTTCGAGCAGCTGGAAGCTACAATGCCTACTCTGGTTCCTGCTCAACGACTATCCTGACTATGAACTAGCCATGCCCTTCAGGATGATATCGATGAACTTCGCCAGAAGAAGAAGACTCTCAGTGACCGTCTTAAGCCATGGGTTGATGAAGCCCTCAAGCTCTCCCAGGATATTGATTTCGATGTTAAAAAATTGAACCAGACTCTGGAGAGCGTCATAGCCGCGATGGAGGGACCAACTTCACAGAAATTGGTGTATATTTCTCAGAATGCTGCTGCTCAGAGTGAAGGAGTGCTACCCCCATTATTTGAGGTGATCAAACTACTGCAGGCGCAGGTGGAGACCCCACCATCGTAGTGACTCGGGACAAGTCATAAGATTGTGTTGGGGGACTATTGGAATAGGGTCCCCTAAAAGCTACAAATTTTGTACAATTTTGTATATTTTTGGTCTTAATTAGTCTAACACAGGGGTTTTTGAGGTGTGTCAAAGCCTCGAATGCATTGTAATGGGTCAAGGGTAGACCAAGAGTCTGCAAACCATGGTCTGCGGACCATTGGAAGCGTAGGCTAAGTCGATATAAATAGATGAACATTTTGAGTCTTAAGGTAGGCAACAATTAAGTCGAATGCTAAGTGCGAATTATTAGATCTGTTGTCAGGTCATTTGGGTAAAGACTCCTACTGGTTGTGTGCACGGAGATCCTCAATCCTTCTATGTGCGGACCCTGCCAGTTGTGTGTGCAGGCTGTGTCGGATTGTATTGGGTTTTGGATGCTAATATATGTGGATATGATTAAAGTATTCCTGTGTTATCTGATCTGATGTATTACTTTTGATGCGAACTATTCGGATCTGTTACAAATAGTGTTGTGTTATCTGTTTATGCCGCGAATCTATTTGTGTTATGGTATAACTGTAATCTGCTGATGATGCGTTATGATAATGTGTGCAAAGGATCCATCTGTGAAAGGAGAAGACTGAACAGGAAAAAATCGAGGTCGGTGGCTAGCTTAGAGTTTCCTGTAACTGCATCTTGGGGCGCGTGGGGTATGTCAAGGAGGCAAAGACACTTGGTGGGCTACCCGGTGCGGCAAACAATCAGTTTTTGTGGCCTTAGCACATTTGCGTGGAATGGGTGCTCTCTTTGGCACTGGTTTTACTCTACTATCTCGATGGACGACCCTGGAAATACCGACGAAAATCTCGACCTCTGTCTTTGCGGCGGGGCGAGGGTTCATCACCCTTACCAAATTCTAGGGATTTCGCACTACACCAGGCTCCTAAACCTAGCCCACTATGTTTCGAGTGGGATGACCGATCCCAAACCTACGCCGATTGTGCTCTGCAGGGTATGGACGCTGTCTCCTATGCCCGTTACTGTGCTCTCTCATGGGCTTGGCGGTGGTGGTACATTCGACATTCCTGCTCTGGGATTCAGATTACTGGACACCTGATGTTCTCTGCCCACACTACCATAACAACGGGAAAAAATATACCACAAAGCTACCTCAGAAATATAAAACAAGGTAAAATCTTCCCCTCACCAGATTTTCATAAAGCTTCCAGAGGGCAATAGTTGTTTAGTTTGGATATAGGAAAATGGCAGGGTTTCTAAACTGAAGCAAATAATCAGAGCTAGCTCTGGCTACTCTTGTCATTATTAGTCATTAATTTATGGAGGAAAATCCTTACAAGATCCATGTGTTGTCAAGATTTATTCCATTGGTCCTGGATCTACCATCTACCTCAACCTTCAACTAAGGGGAGGCAAAGCAGATCAGAACATATCCCATGGCCCCATTAGAGGTGCTAGTACTTCCAAACCAGAAACTCCTATAGGACTCTCATATAGGAACATCCTGTAGGGGAAAAAAAGAGCAACAACAGTAACAGAACCAACATAGAGTTGCCCCAAGCCATACATTTTCGAGCAACAAATTTGTGTGCCTGAATTAAACATAGATGTTCTAGAGATAGACAGGCATCGATCCACTTATGAATCCCAAGCAATAATATGCAGATTTAATTGCTTTTGGCCTAAACCTATGGAGCTTTTTCATTGGATCTTCAGCAACTAGACCATGGACTGTGAAATCCATCTCTGTTCTAAAGGCTTCTTCATCGTCAAGCTCACATCATCGGAAGCCAGAGATACCATCTTGAGGGATGGATCGTGGTTCTCGAGCACTACCGGACTGTTCATCACTCCATGGTTCCCTGAATTTGACGCAAACACAATGGAAGTTACCAGAATGTCGGTTTAGGTCTAGCTATATAACCTCCTGCTTCATTTTTGGCAGGAAAGTGTACTAGCAGGCATTGGAACATCCTTGGCAGATATATAAAAATAGATACTCAATGTCTGGAGGAGCGCATCTACACTTTCGCATGTATTTGTGTGGAAGTGGACCTTAGCAAAGGTCTATCAGAGAGCATTCATCTGGTTCACAAACAGAAAAGATGGACGCAACATTTAGATTATGAAAACACAACATTCAGATGCAGAGTATGCAGGAATACTGAACATCTACAAAACACATGCTTGGAGGCCAAAAGAGATAATAGAAAAAAGAAGAATACATGGAAATTTCTGTTAGATAACCCAGAGCAGGAGACAAACGAAGAAGAGGAAGCCCCCATCCCAAAAGAGAGAAAACAAACAGCTACCCCACCGAGTGCACAAGAACAAGAAATGCAATATTTATTTGACATCACCACCACGGTACAGCCGACAATGGATCCAGGAGCACCAGATAGTGGGGAAAATAAAATACAACACTCATCAAATACATCGAACTCAGATAAGGACAATGGAGCACTCACAGAGGAAAATCAGCTCGCCCTTATATCAGCCACGCCAACACAAGGGGGTATCGATCCCGCCGACTCGAGCCTTCTCACCTTCGATCTGGAGAATTTTACTCCCCGGCTTCCACATCAAATCGCTTTGGTCATTCAAGTCGGGATTAACAGTCTGAACATTCATAGGGCCGTCGTAGATGAGGGTGCATCTACCTGCGTTATGTCCTCCGCTTGCTGGAAGGCCATCGGCTCTCCAGCCTTGTCGTCATCTCCCAATGCCCTTGAGGCATTTGATGGTCGGGAATCTAAACCCCTGGGAGTTCTCGAGAGTCTTGCGATCACATTACAGGGAAAAACTGTCAACGTGGAAGTGGAAGTGGTTGACGCTAAACTCAACTACAATATACTTCTCGGCCGCAGCTGGACCCATGCCATGCTCTGCGTGCCATCTACCGTCTTTCGATTCATTAAGTTCCCTCACGAGGGAAAGATTGTCACGGTGGATCAGTTGTCATTTTTCACCTCTAGCTCTGAGAACAACGTGCCATACGTGGATCAAATTCCGAATCCCCCAGACAGCATAGGACCTGGTCTTTTCAAAGACCCAGTCCTCATGGGTATATTCCCCGCACCGCCACCGAATACTGCTCAAGTCAACTTGTTGTCCAGGACTGATGACCCCTGGCTTATTCCTACACCTGAGCAGGTATATGAGTTTGGAGAATCCATGCCTTTAACGCCAGTAGAGATCAGCTACTGTGAGATTGTTGCCGCATCGGACCCTCCACCTCCTCAGCATGCTCCGATGAGCATGGCTCTTGACGTCTACTCGCAATTCCCCTGGCTTGGTCAGGCTGATTCACCTGATCCTCTTAGAGAGACTTTTCCTTCAGATGAGGCTATCGTTGAAACTATGTCTCTCGAGGAGCTGCCCTGGGGCGATGGACATCATCGCTCCTCGTTTATGCCCAGCTTGGGGGCAATGACTGATTGTCTGGAGCGTTATGCTACTCAGGTTCCTTCCCCTCCTCTTCAAACACCGATCTTAATGCACGAGGTCTTTTTCGGAGGGTAATCTGAGTAACATTACTCAAACTGTTCCAATCAACATCTCCGTTAAACCGGGGATTGTTGAGAACATTCATGTGGGTGTGACTTGTTCTTCCGAGGAGATCCAAGTCTATACGGAGCTTTTCAAAGAATTCCGAGATGTTTTCGCATGGTCTTACGAGGAAATGCCGGGTATTGATCCAAGTATTGTCGTGCACGAGATTCCAACCTACCCAGGTGCGAAGCCCGTGCGCCAACGCTTATGTCCCATGCATCCTCGGAAAGCCGCCGCCATCAAGGCAGAAGTTGAAAAACTTCTGAACGCGGGTTTTATTTATCCTATCCCCCTTACAGAATGGGTGTCCAATATCGTCCCTGTTGATAAAAAGCAGGGTACAATTCGAGTCTGTGTGGATTATCACGACATCAATCGCGCCTGTCCAAAAGATAATTATCCCACTCCGTTTATCGACCAGATTATCGACGAATGTGTCGGGAGTGAGATCTATTCCTTAATGGACAGTTTCTCAAGCTACAACCAAATCAATATTGCACCTGACGATCAACATTCATCTGTCCGTGGGGCACTTTCGCGTACAAAAAACTCCCGTTCGGCTTAAAAAACGCTGGCGCCACGTTTCAGCGTGCGATGTCCTACGCTTTTCATGATATTCGCCATATTGTCCAGCCTTATCTGGACGACTTGCCAGCCCATTCGGGTAAGCGAGAGGACCATCCTGAGCATCTCCGCCAGATATTCCTTCGTTGCAGACGCTACAATATCAGGCTCAACCCTCATAAGTGCGTCTTCTGCGTTGAATCTGGCCGTATTTTAGGCTTTATAGTCTCGAAAGACGGAATTCGCCTCGACCCTCTAAAAGTTGAGGCCATCGTAAACCTCCCATCACCCTCCTCCCTGTATCAGTTACAGAGTCTACAAGGGAAAGCGAATTTTCTTAGGCGCTTTATCCCGAATTATGCCGAGGTGGCCAAAGGATTCACTCGTTTGTTAAAACAGAATGTTCCCTTTCACTGGGACGAAATTGCTCAGGAATCCTTTGAGAAGCTGAAGACATTGCTAGTCAATGCTCCGTTGCTTCGTCCTCCGGACTACCACTGCGACTTCACTTTGTATCTAGCCGCCGCATTTAGCACCATCGCCATGGTCTTGGTGCAGGATGACGATAACGGTGATGAACATGTTGTTTATTACCTGTCTCAGAATCTTCTCGACCCTGAAATGCGTTATGCACATGTCGAGAAGTTGGCCTTAGCAGCCGTACACGTCGTACAATGCTTTCGCCATTACATCCTTTTGCACACGATAACAGTGGTTTCAGACTGCAACCCTATGACGTATATTCTTTCTAGACAATTACTAGGGGGCAAGTACTCCAAATGGATCGTGATCCTACAGGAGTTTGATTTGGAGTTCACCACTGCCAAGTTAACGAAATCAATGGTCTTCGCGGATTTGATATGTTCTCTCCCTACAGACTCTGTTCCCTCACACTCTGAAGACCATATACCGGACGAAACGCTGTTTCTTATCGATACTCGTGATCCTTGGTACGGTGACATCATAGTGTATCTTCAGACCGCGACATTTCGGTCTGAGTTGGATAAAACTGCCCGCTGTCGGATTCGGCACCAGTCCCAACCCTACCGTATAGTGGGAGATACCTTGTATCACATTGGAGTAGATTCGGTGCTCCGACGATGCCTTACCTTGGAAGAGGCTGAGAAAGTCTTAAATGACTACCACAGTGGCGCCTGTGGCGGACATATGTCCGGGTATGCTACTGCCCAGAAGATTCTACGGGCAGGTTATTTCTGGCCTTCCATATTCAAGGATTGTATCATTGCAGTCTGAAAATGTCATCCATGCCATATTTTTCAGCGCAAGATGCGCGCGCCGCCGTTGCCATTGCTTCCCGTTATTACCGTCGGCCCTTTTGCGAAATGGGGCGTGGATTTTATGACGTGTAACCCTCACTCGGCCGGGGGGCATGCGTATATCATTGTCTCCGTCGACTACTTCACTAAGTGGGCCGAGGCGATGCCTACACTAGCTGCTGACGGGAAAATGGCTGCTTCATTTATATTCAACCACGTTATTGCACGGTTCGGGGTTCCTCAAGCCATCGTCACTGATCATGGTACTCATTTCCGTGATTACATGATGACGGAGCTGACTTCAGCGTTGGGCTTGCGTCACGACAGCTCAACACCATACTACCCTCAAGCGAATGGTCAGGTTGAAGCGGTGAAAAAGGTTTTGGTCACCATGCTTCAGCGAACAGTTGGGATTCATAAATCCAGTTGGCATCTCCAACTGTTCTCAGCTCTCTGGGCATACCGAACATCTGCTAAGAGTGCAACCGGGTTCACACCATTCCAATTGGTGTACGGTCTGGAAGCTACTCTGTCGGTTGAATGCGAAATCCCTTCGCTTAAATTAGCTGTGGAGCTCTTGCCGGATACCTCTCCTGAGGAAGAACGCCTTCTGTATCTCGAACGGTTGGATGAAACCCGTCGACTAGCTGCTTTGATCATCGAAGCACAAAAGAAGAGGGTCAAGTCTCATTTTGATCAAACTGTTTCTCCCCGTTCTTTCATCGAAGGAGACCTCGTCCTCTTGTACGATCAGGCACATGATAAGCTTGGAGCCGGTAAACTCCAGCCTATGTGGCACGGTCCCTATATAGTAAAGCGCGTTTTGAAAAATGGGGCCTACGAGCTTATAGATTACGAAGGAGTTCCGCTGGCGCAGCCCATAAATGGGCTGTACCTTAAAAAGTACTACGCCTGAAGTGATTTCTTGGTGTGGTGTGTGTACATAGGTGTGTGATTGTCATTTGTGTGCATAGTGTGGTGTGCTTTGTAAACATCTTTCTGCTGATCGGGTCTTCCTGGTTGTGCAGATGTTTATTCATCCATTTGTTGGTTTCGCGGATGGTGCCTCCCGCAGTACCAGGAATCTGTCTTCCGCAGCCTGGGTAATCTACGATCCTGCTGGTGAGTTGATTGACCTGCAAGGTGTGTGTTTAGGACGTACCACGAACAATATCATGGAATATAGCGCCGTGTTGGAATTATTAACCGAGCCAGTAAACCTTGGTATCCGTGAATTGCTCGTGTACCTAGATTCACAACTTGTAGTATTACAGCTGAACGGACACTATTCAGTAAGGAACCCGTCCATCTTACGTCTGTATTTGCGTATTCGATTACTGGAAAGGAATTTTGACTACATTACATATCATCATATACCCAGGCATTTGAATACATTAACAGATGCAGTAGCAAATTTGGTATTAGACAGAAATTTGCGCAATTTATAAATCATCATCACATGTAAAGAAAGACTCATCCAGAAATAGATATGTATATATATAGATATCGAAATGTTTACATAGAGTGTGTCACATAAAACTCAAAAAATATACATAGTCGTCTTAATACATCTGGAGACGCTATGTCTCTCAAAAAATAGATGTGGTATAAATCCTAAGGACTAATCCGCATGGTGCTCATGATAGCACGTGACTGCACGCACTAGGCGCCTCAGGATTCGGTGGATCCGATTCGGAACTCCCACCGTGTGGCGCTGGTATGCCATCGGTACGTCTGCTAGCCGGGCATAGTCTGGGATCCCGTGGGCAATCCCCTCGAGGTTCTGGATCAGTTCATCTCCTCCGGTGCCTTCCCCCTGAATCTCAGGGGCGAGTTGTGTTCTCCGGGAGATTGGAGACATCCCGGCTGGTCTCTCAGGTCCTACATCTGCATGCATATATAATTGTGTTAAGACGAATGTGTATTAACAAAAAAACATATAAACATAAAATCAAAAAATATGAGGTCTTACCCAGTTCCTCGTCCCAGTCATCTCCTTCTGGTAATGGGAGATCTGGGTCCCCGGTAAAGTCAGTTCCCGAATAGGGCCAATCTTCCACGACGATCAGCTGGCGCCGTAACCACCTAAAGAACTCTGGCCTCCAGGACATCTGTTGGCCACCTCCATATCTGGGCATCAGTGCTGCCCAGCGAACCATTCGTGGCTCTCGTGGTATCGGACTTTCCACTGCGGCTCCTTGGCCCTGGAAGATTGGTATGCGTTCCAGAATGAACGATACCAAGATGGAACCATAACCGAACTGTTTCAGTTTCCCCGGTTTGCACCTTGTGAGCTGCCTTTTCATATTGATAGTTACTGCTTCTGCCCAGTTGAACAGTAAGGGACTCATGCATTCTGAGGCCAGTAGGAGTTGGGTCTTCGTGGCCTCGTGCGGAGCCTGCGACCCAGCAGCCCGCGTAATGGTATGGAGAACCACTCTCAGTGCCAGATCAGGGACGGTGTGGATATCCACCTTCTTGCTTCCTGATCCTGTTTGTGCCCCTCGGCACACCCGTGCCATTACTTCTTCCATCTTTTCCCCAGATGGTCTGCTTCCGGTCAGTACAGGGATTGGACCTCTGCGGGACAATCCAGTGATGAAATAAACGTCGGTGACCTCCAGTTCTAACACCTGGTCTCGTAACTTGAACACCTGTTCCTGTTCGTCCTAGATACTGATTAAATACTGGAGGAGCTCGGGCTGAGCTCGTAAACATGGCGTGAGGAAGAACTTTTTCAATCCACAGTTTCTAAGTGCATTCATGCAAGCTTGGCTTTGCATGGCCTATTCATCCTCTTCTCCGTGCTCTCGTTCCTTCCATTCGATTGCCATTTTGAGTGATTATCTGCATTCACATGGTCAAAAACCCTTAGTTAGATCTTTGATGAGCTTCAAATTCCAAGCAATTTGGTCTAAATGTCGAAATTTTGGGCGAAATTTAAGGTTCGGCCGCTGGCGCGGCTGTTTTGCGAACAGTCGCGCCATGTGGCGCGAGCCCTTTATAAAAAAGAGCTCATTGGCGCGGGTCCGTGCCCGATACCCGCGCCAATGGGCGCAGCCCTAAAATTCAAAAAATGACCATACAAAACTGATTTTTAAGGGAAAATCATTAAAAAATGAATGAAAATGTAGAGCAAGGGAGCGCCTTTTACCTGTGACAGACGAGAAGCTGAATGGTTGTCTGGATTGGTCGCAATCACCGTCAGAAGTTTCTGCTCCAAAAGGACCACTGTTTCTTTCCACAAGGTAAATAGTAAAAAGTAATTTTATTTTTACCAATTAGACATATTTATAACTTTTTCAACGTTAAATGAGTTTTAAAAGTTATTTTTATCAAATATTTGCATATGTTATGTCGAAAATGGATTTTACGCTTGCTTGGTATGTGCAGCAGCAGGTTTTTTGCGACTTAAAAGATGGAAACGAGTTGTATTTTATACTTTTTCGGGCTCGGTAAATACACGAAAAAGTCACTGTGGATTCATCTTTCAGCTCTTTTCTGACTCTCTAAAGATGAAAAGATCGTCGAGGCCCTTGTCGTTTCGATCTCGTTAAAATGGACACGAATCGACATCCACCCAGTATAAGTTTAACCCTTTTTCGGGCTGGGATGGATTGATTACGAAAAAGGAATACCCTAGTCTATCGCGACTAGGAGGTTTTCCCGGATATTGTTTTCTACCTTTTCGGATCTGGGGAACTATTTACGAAAAGGGACCTGTGGAGTTTTCTTTTCCGCTGTCTTTTCAAACTCTCTAAATATGAAAAGACGCCGAGTTCTTCCTTTGTCAGACTCGTTAAACCCTGATGACATCGGATCTAGTCGATATGACGTTCTCCGAGTTTCTCCTTCCTAGGACTCGTTAAATGCACTAGGATGGATTCGCCCGAAGGGCGGACTTATATCGCAAGCATATGCTATCCCCTTCAAGCTTGTTATTAAAAATAATTGGGGTACTCGCCAGAAATGGTGGGGGAAAAATGGAACCATCGTCGTTGTCGTCGGCAGTATGTCGCTCTTGAACATGGCACTTGTCCGCATTCGTGTCGGGTTGGGGACATCTCATCTCGTTGCTTCACTTTGCCTCCATGGGTTTGGGTAATCTCTTTTGACCTCTCATCTGTTCACTGCCTCGTCACCATGACCTCTGATCCGTTGATGTCAAATACTGCCAAGTCCATTGTCGTGCCGTTCATGTGTTCAAGAGAAGTTGGCCTCTGCAAATATCAACCTTCCTTTGTTTCTCATATGGTCCTGATTCACAACAAAACATTATGTTCCTCTGTCTCGTGTCGATGATGTGGGAATCATTATGGCCCACCTTCGATCAAGGTCACTTCCTGTCGACTTCAACTCATTATCCAGGAAGTTGTTCTAGAGACTCCTGATGGTACCTTGGAGCCTGCATGCCTCAATGGCAGGTTCGTCGCATTCGACGTGAGGTTTACATCATTGACCTCCGATCGAGTGATTCTGCAGGTGTTCGACGTCAACTCATTTATTCGCACGCCGTAGATTGTACCTTAGTACCTTGAGGACCATTGTCATTATTGGTGGTTTCTCTCGCGTCTGTTAACAACTTTCATCATTGGCTGGTAATCAGACGATGTTCTTGCATGTTCGACTTCGGCTCACATATTCACATGCTTGAACTTGTACTCCGTTGGGTCGAGATGGAGCGCAAGACCCTGGATTGTGTCTGTTGTAATCCAGGCTGCGATTGTGGATTATTATCATTATGTACATGACTCATTGATTGGATGGCTGCGACCATACCTGAGTCTATTTGTTTGATCTTAGTTGGATGGTTGCGCCCATACCCTGGATCCGGATTATAGCATACTCTGTTTCGGATGGCTGCGTCCATACCACTTATACATCATGTGCTTGAGATATCAGTTGTATCTTTCTACGCAGGTTTTCCGACGGCGGGCCTTCAGTTGAACATGTTCTCGTAAAGCTTTTCACCCCTCTCTCTCTCGGGCCTCATACTTTAGGGGGCATCTGTTACACAGTAATTTGTCACCGTCCCTACCATTCCCCGTCCCGCATAATGGAGGACCCATTTCGTGACCTGTGAACATTGTCATGCCTTGAAAACATCATCAATGCATTCCTCTAAGCATGAGCTTTATTTGCCCTTGAGACATCTCCTTGCAAAAATCATGAAAAACATCCCTTTTGGCATTGGCGCGGGCAGGCAGTTCAATACTCGCGCCAGTGGGGAAAATCCTGCAAAGAGGTCGCGCCAACTGGCGCTCTGTCATAGAGCCGTAGTCGCGCCACCCAATTTAGGGACTGTTTTTTAAATAAGGATGGCGGAAGTTGAGTTCCAACAAACTCACAAACCATTGCCTATCTTGAGTTGGGAGGTTTGGTTGCGAGAGTTCTATGGAAGGGAAGTGGTTTTGCCACCTCCCATGGAACCTTCCTTGTTGATAGGGCCAATCCCATAATAATAGGGATCCCAACTCCCTCCTTCCCCATCTATAAAAGCCTGCTCAAATCCATGGCAAGCTAGTCTTGAAGTGCCTAAGCTCTAAATCTCCATATTCCCAAGAGCCTTTGTGTTGTAAAGAACTCTCTCTTTCCCTTAAGGCTGACTCAAGTAAGGAGACCATTGTCATGAGACTCTGGAGAGGTTTTTCCTTTCCTTGGCGAGCTTTGCGAGACGTGGACGACTGGAGACTCGTCCGAAGGAGACCGCGACGTCAGAACTTGGTTGTAATCTCTCTTCGCTGGTTATTTAATAGATGATTATGATTATGGTTCCACTCTGTTTTCCATCATGTTAATGTGAGTAACGTCCTTTCTGACTGATATTTAGTTATGTATGCTGGTTTCTATGCTTGTATCTGTTCGTTTCTTCCGTGTGCAGGTGTTCATCCGCGGAGATCGTGGAGGGATTGTGATCTGCCAAGGCTGAGGAACGGGGACGCTTCTTCTTCAGATCCTAGCATTGGAATCCAGGTAGGCTTCTATCTCCAGCCTTTTCATTCATAATTAGGAACTTGCGTCATAACATTGTTTGATTGTTGCTAGACCCCTGCTGGCCTAGTAGGGATCGCCTCTGTCCGCAGAGGGGATTTACCTCCTCAACAAATTGGCGACTCCACTGGGGATCCAGCTTGTTGTTTGATTTGTAAACTATAGACGGAGCCTGAAGTACAGCCAGATAGCCTTCGAAACGCTTTTTCCCTGCATTAGCGGA
The DNA here is from genome assembly GCA_034641835.2 of Pinus albicaulis. Classification (NCBI taxonomy): domain Eukaryota; kingdom Viridiplantae; phylum Streptophyta; class Pinopsida; order Pinales; family Pinaceae; genus Pinus; species Pinus albicaulis. The sequence continues at coordinate 1,188,406,118 of CM076577.1, forward strand.
GTAGATCAACGCTACTTCAGTCAATCTCCGGTTTGGTTTACGGACTGGACAACTTGGAATCTTTGTCTTGCCTTGCCGTTTGTATCTTGATTTTCCTTGCTTGATGAACCTTCTGGGTTGGGTTCTTTGTTTGTTTTTGCTTCTTGGATTGCTTAGCTTGCATTGGTCTATTTCTGGAGTAGCTTGTTTTTAATTTTTGGCTGAGAAACTCGACTGGCGCGGTTTTTAACCCGACAGTCGCGCCAATTGGCGCATGTTGCCTTTGTCCAGCGCGCGCCAATTGCTTTCTGGCGCCAGTTTCACACTTACAGTCGCGCCACCCCTGTAAGTTTTTTGAGTTTTCTCATTTTTGAGCTCTCTGAAGTTGATCAGTGTTTTTCTTCTTGATTTTCCGACTGCCTGAGTGTGTTGGAGTCTTGTTTGACTGGGAATTCACCTCTGTCCTTTGGTTGTTTGCTTCTATCTACCGATTTCACGTTTTAAGCCCTAGGGCATCTAGTGGCTTAGTGCATCGAGCCCTCCTTGGGAGTTTTGGTGTTTTGATTGTCCCGTCGACTATCTGATTGATTCTCCACATTCTCTAAGCAGTTGTTCATTGTTTTGTTGCGATTTTTGGGTGATTATTCATTCCTTCATTCGAAATTCGTTTGGTCTTGCCTTGGACCTAGATCACACGGTCCATTGGAAGCTTTTGAGTCTTTTCTTCACTTTGAGAGACTTTGGTCGATTTGGGGATCTGATTGCTTGTGTTGTTGAGTGAAATTTGTTTGTTTCACCCCCTTGGAAATAATTTCTCAAGTTGTTTCGTTTGTTTTCAAGATTGTTTAGTGCATATTGGCTCTTAAACATTGAAAATCAAAAAAAAAAAAATCTCTTTTTCTTTTGTTAATTAGTGCAAATTGTGATCTTTTCCATATCGCTGGTGATTAGTGTTTTGAATGAAAAGTTTTCAATTGCATTAGTTGCATTAAAGATATCATTGTTTGTTTTCCGTTCATTTCGTTTGTGTAAAAGCTCTCAACTCTTCTCTAACTAGTTTTCATCGAACGAAATGTTGCACTGTGGCATATAGCTTTGCATTTAGGAGTCTTTCGAGACACTACATACGATGGGGCCTGAAAATTGAAACTTAATTGAAGATCAACTGTAAAATTTATTTCAATTAACCTAAGGCAGCATTGGAACTTAACGAAACATATTTAGAAAGTCTAGGCTAGAGACGTGTTCCGGCGTCGTTAAACCTAGCAGCTGTCGCTCGCCGTTTGGCTTTAGACAGCGCTAGTACGGACTTGCGCTCCCCGTACCGTCGAGTATATAAAGGGAGACCCCTATAGGTTTGCAATCCTTTATCCACAGGAAGCCGAGTCTGCCGCCCTATACCCGTGATACACCGAACACAGCATTCGGGGAGACTACCTGCACGTACGGAAAGTCCTTGGTCGATTTATGTTTCATTTTTGAAACCAAGGTGTATATTGCAGTTCACGGATATTTGGTACACCCTTTGTGCCTAGTTTTTCCTGAGCAGTCATTTGGTCTTTTTTGACTCCCTAAACTTGAAAAGACCGTCAAGCGCTTGTCCTTTCACGCTTGTGTCAACTCTGAAAGAGACAGAGTCATCTTTTTATCGTTTCTCGACTCTTAAAACATGAAACGGTAGAATTTCTTACTTTCCAATGTGGTAAAATTAATTGCCCACGATTACACACCTGTTTAGACATTGCTTGTTGACTGTTTGATCGTGTGTCTTAACTCATTTTCAGCCCGTGTGTGTGTTTGCTCTTTTCTTCTAGTCTTTTGCCATAGTGGCGGAACCATCGGTTTCGTCTACTGGTAGTCCTTACACGGACGATTCTTCAGAAGCTTCTCAGCCTTCTGTTGGACCACAGCAGCCTGTTGTTTCCGAGTTTCCTGACGGGGGACCGGTTCTCGCCGAGCAACCCTTTGGAGGACCACTTGAGTTCAACTGGCCCTTTTCGGACCCTGTGTCTGAATTGAGATTAGGAGCTGATTTCCTTTCTCTTACATCGGGTTCATCGTTTGTTGCTGCTATTTTTCCTCCTAGTCCTCGCCGTCTTTTGCGTGATTTAACGGCAGGATCAACCATGAGTGATTCTGGTGAGGAAATTCCGGTGTCTGATGACTATCAGCGCATCCCTCGTAGATTGTTTGAGGGAGACGACTCTGAGCTGGCTACCACGTCGTCAGCCAGTCCTTCTTTACCACAGGGATACAGATCTCTGGGTCAGATCATTTCAGCTGCAGCCTCTATGGGGATATCATCTCCTGCTTCGAGGCCAGCTGTCACTACACCTGGGGTGTCCCCTTCGACGCCCGTCACTTCTGTTCCCGTTCGGCCCACTGTTTGTGTGGGTGCCTCTTCTTCTGTTGTCTCAGCATCTGCTACCAGGGCTGGGCCAACTCCTGAAGACATTTACCTAGCTACTGCTATACCGGAGAATATCTCTCCGGAGGAGTATCGGTTGTTTTTGCAACAGCCGAACGCTGGAGCTGGACAAGTCCCCCAAGATCCTTACCGATCCTTCTTTTCGCACTACGCACAAGATGGCACTCTCGTGTATGCGTTCCCAGGTCAGTTTGACGAGCACGGGGAGGTTTTGCGCCTTCCTGCTCCTGAGGCTTATCTATATGCTCAAGGTTTACCGTACAACCAGGCTTACAACCCGCAGGGACAACCCTTCCAGGGCCAACCTGCGGGCCAACCTGGCTATTTGTATGACCCACAGGGACAGCCCATCCAAGGCTACCCTGCGGGCTAGCAAGGGCCATTGTACAATCCGCAAGGACCATATTATAGCCCTGCTGGTCAACCTGCTCAACCTCAGCTAGGGTATCAACCGGGACAGGCCTATGGTCCTGGGGGCAAATCCAGCCGTCTTTACCAATGCAACCGCAGTATCCTGCTGTTTCTAATGTTGCATATCAGCCAGGACCACCCTATGGTTCTGCTTCAGGTCAAACTGGTTTCCAGCAAGCACCTGGTCCTGTTCCTCCACCAGGGCAGCCGGCTCATCCGGTACAGCCCGGTGTCCCGCCTCCAGGCCAGCCGACCCATCCGGCACAACCTGGGGCTCACTTACAACCAAGTCAACCTGCGCAACCAACACCGCCTGGTCACCCGGGCCAGCCTGGTCATTCAGGCCAGCCCCCTCACTCGGGTCAACCTGTTCATTCAGGGCAGCCCTCTCATTCCGTTCACTCTGCTCAACAGCCTGTTCATTCAATGCCGCAGCCAAATCAACAGCTGCGCCCTACGTACCAGGCTCCGCAGAGTTCCACTTATCAGCAGCCTACTCATCCTCGGAGTGGTTATTATCCTCATGGTCAGTCTCAACCGAACTATAACCACTCTGGAGGCTCTCAGTATCATCCTCCTCCACCCGGTTCTACCTACGCTCAGCAGCCAAATCCAAACGCTGCTTATACAGGGCAGACGCCTAATCAGGGCCCGAACCCTGGTTATCAAGCCCCGCACTATGGTTACCAGCAGCCAAATCAGTATGGTTATACGAACTATGCCCCCTACGGTCAGAATCCTCAGGGACAGAACCCATGGGGGCAGGGATATTCACAACCATCGTGGAACGCAGGTACCGGACCTTATCCTGGGACTGGCATGGTAGTTAACCCTCCATTGCCGTTCCTGGCTACCTTGGAACTGCCGGACGTTTCAAAGTTGACCAATGATCCGATTTTACATAATCCATATTGGCCTCCGGTTCCCACCAAGATACCAGGAGATTGTCCCAAGTTTGAGGGCAAAGCTGGCGAAGACCCCCAGGCGCATGTGATGACGTATCACCTCTGGTGTTCGTCTAACTCTTGGACTGACGATTCGGTTCGTTTGCGTCTTTTCCAGCGTACTTTAACAGGAGCTGCTGCTAAGTGGTACATAGAGCTATCCCGTGGTATTTTTCAGGATTTCAACTCGTTAGCTATGGCTTTCCTCACGCACTTCCAGTTACCGGTCCGGTATGAGGCCGGGACGCACCTCCTGACTTCCCTGAAGCAGGACAAGGCTACTCACATCTCAGATCACATTCATGAGTGGTGGCGCCGTCGTCGACTGATCAAGTTTCACATACCTGATCAGATTTTGACTCACTGGTTCACCACCTCCTTTGTGAATAAAATCGCTCAGGATATCGCGATGGGAGCGTGTGTGACGGAGGAACAAGCTATCGTGCGTGCCCAGTACTTGGATCTTGTCTATTCGCAGTCTGGCACGCTTTATGACATTTTGACTGATGCTCCACGGCCCGGAACCACTAAGGCTCCGCCTACCCCTACGGTGGATGGTGTCATTGGTTCCGTTTCTCAAAATTCGAAGAAGTCTTCGAATGGGAAGCAGAAGGCTAATTCTTCCAACAATACCTCTGCTAATTCCCCCTCATCCGATTCTGGTAAAACCGCGGAGGTGAATGTCGTCCAGGCCAATCCTACAGACAAATCCTCCAAGGGGAAGAAGAAGGGAAAAGGCAAATCAAAATCTGATGCCTCGAAACCAGAATCTAAATCTCGGACTGAGGATGGCTCCCAATGTAAGCCGAAATTCCCTTGCCTCATCTGTGAAGGTGACCATTACACTAAGGATTGTCCACGACGGTCCGAGGTTAGTCAACTTCTTAAAAGTTCTAAAGGGACTCCGGCTGTTTTAAAAGAGCCATTTCCATCTCAGCAGACCCAGATGGTCGAACAGGCGTCACCATCTGCACCGTTTGGGTCTCAGGTTTTCATGATGAAGACTAATGCACCTATCACTATCGCTACGCGGTCGAAGGATTACAGTGAACCGCAGCAGGCACCCGGGAAGGCAGTTGCGGAAGGGCCGCCTCCCCCACCTGCCTCTGGTCCATTGGAAATCGAGAAGCCGACTCCCGAACCCGTTGTGAAACCACCTCCCAAGGGGGTTCTTCGAAGATCCTCTTACAATCCAAATGCTCGTGCCGCTCAACATTACAGTATCGTTGAGGATCTGGCACAGGCGCCATGTGCCATGTCTGCACTTGAGGTTCTTCAAAGTTGTCCTTCACAACGGAAGGCTTTACAGTCTGCAATCGGTGGTATCGATCCCGCCGACTCGAGCCTTCTCACCTTCGATCTGGAGAATTTTACTCCCCGGCTTCCACATCAAATCGCTTTGGTCATTCAAGTCGAGATTAACGGTCTGAACATTCATAGGGCCGTCGTAGATGAGGGTGCATCTACCTGCGTTATGTCCTCCGCTTGCTGGAAGGCCATCGGCTCTCCAGCCTTGTCGTCATCTCCCAATGCCCTTGAGGCATTTGATGGTCGGGAGTCTAAACCCCTGGGAGTTCTCGAGAGTCTTGCGATCACATTACAGGGAAAAACTGTGAATGTGGAAGTAGAAGTGGTTGACGCTAAACTCAACTACAATATACTTCTTGGCCGCAGCTGGACCCATGCCATGCTCTACGTGCCGTCTACCGTCTTTCGATTCATTAAGTTCCCTCACGAGGGCAAGATTGTCACGGTAGATCAGTTGTCATTTTTCACCTCTAGCTCTGAGAACAACGTGCCATACGTGGATCAAATTCCAAATCCCCCAGACAGCATAGGACCTGGTCTTTTCAAAGACCCAGTCCTCATGGGTATATTCCCCGCACCGCCACCGAATACCGCTCAAGTCAACATGTTGTCCAGGACTGATGACCCCTGGCTTATTCCTACACCTGAGCAGGTATATGAGTTTGGAGAATCCATGCCTTTAACGCCGGTAGAGATCAGCTACTGTGAGATTGTTGACGCATCGGACCCTCCACCTCCTCAGCATGCTCCGATGAGCATGGCTCTTGACGTCTACTCACAATCCCCCTGGCTTGGTCAGGATGATTCACCTGATCCTCTTAGAGAGACTTTTCCGTCAGATGAGGCCATCATTGAAACTATGTCTCTTGAGGAGCTGCCCTGGGGCGATGGGCATCATCGCTCCTCGTTTATGCCCGGCTTGGGGGCAATGACTGATTGTCTGGAGCGTTATGCTACTCAGGTTCCTTCCCCTCCTCTTCAAACACCGATCTTGATCCACGAGGTCTTTTCGGAGGGTAATCTGAGTAACATTACTCAAACTGTTCCAATCAACATCTGATTTAAGCTTAGGGATTGTTGAGAACATTCATGTGGGTGTGACTTGTTCTCAGGAGATTCAAGTCTATCTTGAAAGACTTTTCAAAATTGAGAGATGTTTTCGCATGGTCTTGCGAAATGCGGGAATTGATGCGTATTGTCGTGCAATTCCAACCTACCAGTGCGAGCAGTGCGCCAATGCTACTTCCCATGCATCCTCGGGCCATAGCCATCGAGGCGAGGAAGTTGAAAAAATTCTGAACACGGGTTTTATTTATCCTATCCCCCTCACAGAATGGGTGTCTAACATTGTCCCTGTCGATAAAAAGCAGGGTACGATTAGATTTTGTGTTGATTATCACGACATCAATCGCGCCTGTCCTAAGGATAATTATCCCACTCCGTTTATCGACCAGATTATCGACGATTGCGCCGGGAGTGAGATCTATTCCTTAATGGACGGTTTCTCAGGCTACAACCAGATCAATATTGCACCTGAGGATCAACATAAGACCACATTCATCTGTCCGTGGGGCACTTTCGCGTACAAAAAACTCCCGTTCGGCTTAAAAAACGCTGGCGCCACGTTTCAGCGTGCGATGTCCTACGCTTTTCATGATATTCGCCATATTGTCCAACCTTATCTGGACGACTTGCCAGCCCATTCGGGTAAACGAGAGGACCATCCTGAGCATCTCCGCCAGATATTCCTTCGTTGCAGACGCTACAATATCAGGCTCAACCCTCATAAGTGCGTCTTCTGCGTTGACTCTGGCCGTCTTTTAGGCTTTATAGTCTCGAAAGACGGAATTCGCCTCGACCCTCTAAAATTTGAGGCCATCGTAAACCTCCCATCACCCTCCTCCCTGTATCAGTTACAGAATCTACAAGGGAAAGCGAATTTTCTTAGGCGCTTTATCCTGAATTATGCCGAGTTGGCCAAAGGATTCACTCGTTTGTTAAAGCAGAATATCCCCTTTCACTGGGACGAAATTGCTCAGGAATCCTTTGAGAAGCTGAAGACATTGCTAGTCAATGCTCCGTTGCTTCGTCCTCCGGACTACCACCGCGACTTCACTTTGTATCTAGCCGCCGCATTTAGCACCATCGCCATGGTCTTGGTGCAGGATGACGATAACGGTGATGAACATGTTGTTTATTACCTGTCTCAGAATCTTCTCGACCCTGAACGCGTTATGCACATGTCGAGAAGTTGGCCTTAGCAGCCGTACACGCCGTACAATGCTTTCGCCATTACATCCTTTTGCGCACGATAACAGTGGTTTCAGACTGCAACCCTATGACGTATATTCTTTCTAGACAATTACTAGGGGGCAAGTACTCCAAATGGATCGTGATCCTACAGGAGTTTGACATGGAGTTCACCACTGCCAAGTCAACGAAATCACTGGTCTTCGCGGATTTGATATGTTCTCTCCCTACAGACTCTGTTCCCTCACACTCTGAAGACCATATACCGGACGAAACGTTGTTTCTTATCGATACTCGTGATCCTTGGTACGGTGACATCATAGTGTATCTTCAGACCGCGACATTTCGGTCTGAGTTGGATAAAACTGCCCGCCGTCAGATTCGGCACCAGTCCCAACCCTACCGTATAGTGGGAGATACCTTGTATCGCATTGGAGTAAATTCGGTGCTCCGACGATGCCTTACCTTGGAAGAGGCTGAGAAAGTCTTAAATGACTGCCACAGTGGCGCCTGTGGCGGACATATGTCCGGGTATGCTACTGCCCAGAAGATTCTACGGGCAGGTTATTTCTGGCCTTCCATATTCAAGGATTGTATCACTGCAGTCCGTAAATGTCATCCATGCCAGATTTTTCAGCGCAAGATGCGCGCGCCGCCGTTGCCATTGCATCCCGTTATTACCGTCGGCCCTTTTGCGAAATGGGGCGTGGATTTTATGACGTGTAACCCTCACTCGGCCGGGGGGCATGCGTATATCATTGTCACCATCGACTACTTCACTAAGTGGGCCGAGGCGATGCCTACACTAGCTGCTGACGGGAAAACGGCTGCTTCATTTATATTCAACCACGTTATTGCACGGTTCGGGGTTCCTCAAGCCATCGTCACTGATCACGGTACTCATTTCCGCGATTACATGATGGCAGAGCTGACTTCAACGTTGGGCTTGCGTCACGACAGCTCAACACCATACTACCCTCAAGCGAATGGTCAGGTTGAAGCGGTGAACAAGGTTTTGGTCACCATGCTTCAGCGAACGGTTGGGATTCATAAATCCAATTGGCATCTCCAACTGTTCTCAGCTCTCTGGGCATACCGAACATCTGCTAAGAGTGCAACCGGGTTCACACCTTTCCAGTTGGTGTACGGTCTGGAAGCTACTCTGTCGGTTGAATGTGAAATTCCTTCGCTTAAATTAGCTGTGGAGCTCTTACCAGATACCTCCCCTGAGGAAGAACGTCTTCTGTATCTCGAACGATTGGATGAAACCCGTCGACTGGCTGCTTTGATCATCGAAGCACAAAAGAAGAGAGTCAAAACTCATTTTGATCAAACTGTTTCTCCTCGTTCTTTCATTGAAGGAGACCTCGTTCTCTTGTACGATCAGGCACATGATAAGCTTGGAGCCGGTAAACTCCAGCCTATGTGGCACGGTCCCTATATAGTAAAACGTGTTTTGAAAAATGGGGCCTATGAGCTTATAGATTACGAAGGAGTTCCGCTGGCGCAGCCCAGAAATGGGCTGTACCTTAAAAAGTACTACGCCTGAAGTGATTTCTTGGTGTGGTGTGTGTACATAGGTGTGTGATTGTCATTTGTGTGCATAGTGTGGTGTGCTTTGTAAACATATTTCTGTTGATCGGGTCTTCCTGGTTGTGCAGATGTCTATTCATCCATTTGTTGGTTTCGCGGATGGTGCCTCCCGCAGTACCAGGAATCTGTCTTCCGCAGCCTGGGTAATCTACGATCCTGCTGGTGAGTTGATTGACCTGCAAGGTGTGTGTTTAGGATGTACCACGAACAATATCGCAGAATATAGCGCCGTGTTGGAATTATTAACCGAGGCAGTAAACCTTGGTATCCGTGAATTGCTCGTGTACCTAGATTCACAACTTGTAGTATTACAGCTGAACGGACACTATTCGGTAAGGAACCCATCCATCTTACGTCTGTATTTGTGTATTCGATTACTGGAAAGGAATTTTGACTACATTACATATCATCATATACCCAGGCATTTGAATACATTAACAGATGCAGTAGCAAATTTGGTATTAGACAGACATTTGCGCAATTTATAAATCATCATCACATGTAAAGAAAGACTCATCTAGAAATAGATATGTATATATATAGATATCGAAATGTTTACATAGAGTGTGTCACATAATATACATAATCGTCTTGGTACATCCAGAGACGCTACGTCTCTCAAAAATAGGTGTGGTATAAATCCTAAGGACTAATCCGCATGGTGCTCATGATAGCACGTGACTGCACGCACTAGGCGCCTCAAGATTCGGTGGATCCGACTCGGAACTCCCACCGTGTGGCGTTGGTATGCCATCGGTACGTCTGCTAGCCGGGCATAGTCTGGGATCCCGTGGGCAATCCCCTCGAGGTTCTGGATCAGTTCATCTCCTCCGGTGCCTTCCCCCTGAATCTCAGGGGCGAGTTGGGTCCTCCGGGAGATTGGAGACATCCCGGCTGGTCTCTCAGGTCCTACATCTGCATGCATATATAATTGTGTTAAGACGAATGTGTATTAACAAAAAAAACATATAAACATAAAATAAAAAATATGAGGTCTTACCCAGCTCCTCGTCCCAATCATCTCCTTCTGGTAATGGGAGATCCGGGTCCCCTGTAAAGTCAGTTCCCGAATAGGGCCAATCTTCCACGACGATCAGCTGGCGCCGTAACCACCTAAAAAACTCTGGCCTCCAGGACATCTGTTGGCCACCTCCAGATCTGGGCATCAATGCTGCCCAGCGAGCCATTCTTGGCTCTCGTGGTATCGGACTCCCCACTGCGGCCCCTTGGCCCTGGAAGATTGGTAAACGTTCCAGAATGAACGATACCAAGATGGAACCATAACCGAATTGTTTCAGTTTCCCCTGTTTGCACTTTGTGAGCTGCCTTTTCATGTTGATAGTTACTGCTTCTGCCCAGTTGAATAGTAAGGGACCCATGCATTCTGAGGCCAGCAGGAGTTGGGTCTTCATGGCCTCGTGTGGAGCCTGCGACCCAACAGCCCGCGTAATGGTATGGAGAACTACTCTCAGTGCTAGATCAGGAATGGTGTGGATATCCACTTTCTTGCTTCCTGATCCTGTTTGTGCCCCTCGGCACACCCGTGCCATTACTTCTTCCATCTTTTCCCCAGATGGTCTGCTTCCAGTTAGTACAGGGATTGGACCTCTGCGGGACAATCCAGTGATAAAATAAACATCGGTGACCTCCAGTTCTAACACCTGGTCTCGTAACCTGAACACCTGTTCCTGTTCGTCCCAGATATTGATTAGATATTGGAGGAGCTCGGGCTGAGCTCGTAAACATGGCGTGAGGAAGAACTTTTTCAATCCACAGTCTCTAAGTGCATTCATGCAAGCTTGGCTTTGCATGGCCTGTTCATCCTCGTCTCCGTGCTCTCGTTCCTTCCATTCGATTGCCATTTTGAGTGATTATCTGCATTCACATGGTCAAAAACCCTTAGTTAGATCTTTGATGAGCTTCAAATTCCAAGCAATTTGGTCTAAATGTCGAAATTTTGGGCGGAATTTAAGGTTCGGCCGCTGGCGCGGCTGTTTTGCGAACAGTCGCGCCACGTGGCGCGAGCCCTTTACAAAAAAGAGCTCATTGGCGCGGGTCCATGCCCGATACCCGCGCCAATGGGCGCAGCCCTAAAATTCTAAAAATGACCACACAAAACTGATTTCTAAGGGACAGCTATTAAAAAATGAATGAAAATGAAGAGCAAAATAGCGCCTCTTACCTGTGACAGACGAGGAGCTGAATGGTTAACTGGATTGGTCGCAATCACCGTCAGAAGTTTCTGCTCCAAAAGGACCACTGTTGCTTTCCACAAGGTAAATAGTAAAAAGTAATTTTGTTTTTACCAATTTGACATATTTATAACTTTTTCAACGTTAAATGAGTTTTAAAAGTTATTTTTATCAAATATTTGCATATGTTATGTCGAAAATGGGTTTTACGCTTGCTTGGTATGTGCAGCAGCAGGTTTTTGCGACTTGAACGATGGAAACGAGTTGTATTTTATACTTTTTCGGACTCGGTAAATACACGAAAAAGTCACTCTGGAGTCATCTTTCAGCTCTTTTCTGACTCTCTAAATATGAAAAGATCGCCGAGGCCCTTGTCGTTTCGATCTCGTTAAAATGGACACAAATCGACATCCGCCCAGTATAAGTTTACCCCTTTTTCGGGCTGGGATGGATTGATTACGAAAAAGGAATACCCTAGTCTATTGCGACTAGATGGTTTTCCCGGATATTGTTTTCTACCTTTTCGGATCTGGGGAACTATTTACGAAAAGGGACCTGTGGAGTTTTCTTTTCCGCTGTCTTTTCAAACTCTCTAAATATGAAAAGACGCCGAGTTCTTCCTTTGTCAGACTCGTTAAACCCTGATGACATCGGATCTAGTCGATATGATGTTCTCCGAGTTTATCCTTCCTAGGACTCGTTAAATGCACTAGGATGGATTCGCCCGAAGGGCGGACTTATATCGCAAGCATATGCTATCCCCTTCAAGCTTGTTATTAAAAATAATTGGGGTACTCGCCAGAAATGGTGGGGGAAAATGGAACCATCGTCGTTGTCGTCGGCAGTATGTCGCTCTTGAACATGGCACTTGTCTGCATTCGTGTCGAGTTGGGGACATCTCATCTCGTTGCTTCACTTTGCCTCCGTGGGTTTGGATAATCCCTTTTGACCTCTCATCTGTTCACTGCCTCGTCACCATGACCTCTGATCCGTTGATGTCAAATACTGCCAAGTCCACCGTCGTGCCGTTTATATGTTCAAGAGAAGTTGGCCTCTGCAAATATCAACCTTCCTCTGTTTCTCATACGATCTTGATTCACAACAAAAACATCATGTTCCTCTGTCTCGTGTCGATGATGTGGGAAACATTATGGCCCACCTTCGATCAAGGTCACTTCCTGTCGACTTCAACTCATTATCCAAGAAGTTGGTCTAGAGACTCCTTATGGTACCTTGGAGCCTGCATGCCTCAATGGCAGGTTCGTCGCATTCGACGAGAGGCTGGTATCATTGGCCTCCGATCGAGTGATTCTCGCGGGTGTTCGACGGCCAACTCATTTATTCTCGCACGTCGTAGATTGCATCAAGAGGCCTTGAGGACCATTGTCATTATTGGTGGTTTTCCAGGCCTGCAATGTTTTCATCATTGGTCATAATCGCACGATGTTATTGCATGTCTGAATTTCTACTCACATATCTATGTACATGCTAGAACTTGTACTTGTTTGGGTCGAGATGGAGCGCAAGACCCTGGATTGTGTCTGTTGTAATCCAGGCTGCGATTGTGGATTATTATCATTATGTACATGACTCATTGATTGGATGGCTGCGACCATACCTGAGTCTATTTGTTTGATCTTAGTTGGATGGCTGCGCCCATACCCTGGATCCGGATTATAGCATACTCTGTTTCGGATGGTTGCGTCCATACCACTTATACATCATGTGCTTGAGATATCAGTTGTATCTTTCTACGCAGGTTTTCCGACGGCGGGCCTTCAGTTGAACATGTTCTCGTAAAGCATTTCACCCCTCTCTCTCTCGGGCCTCATACTTTAGGGGGCATCTGTTACATAGTAATTTGTCACTGTCCCTACCATTCCCCGTCCCGCACAATGGAGGACCCATTTTGTGACCTGTGAACATTGTCATGCCTTGAAAACATCATCAATGCATTCCTCTAAGCATGAGCTTCAATTGCCCTAAAGACATCTCCTTGCAAAAAATCATGAAAACATCTCTTTTTGCATTGGCGCGGGCAGACAGTTCATCACTCGCGCCAATGGGGAAAATCCTACAAAGAGGCTGCGCCAACTGGCGCTCTGTCATAGAGCCGTAGTCGCGCCACCCAATTTAAAGACTGTTTTTTAAATAAAGATGGCGGAAGTTGAGTTCCAACAAACTCACAAACCATTGCCTATCTTGAGTTGGGAGGTTTGGCTGCGGGAGTTCTATGGAAGGGAAGTGGTTTTGCCACCTCCCATGGAACTTTCCTTGTTGATAGGGCCAATCCCATAATAATAGGGATCCCAACTCCCTCCTTCCCCATCTATAAAAGCCTGCTCAAATCCATGGCAAGCTAGTCTTGAAGTGCCTAAGCTCTGAATCTTCATATTCCCAAGAGCCTTTGTGTTGTAAAGAATCCTCTCTTTCCCTTAAGGTTGACTCAAGTAAGGAGACCATTGTCACGAGACTCTGGAGAGGTTTTTCCTTTCCTTGGCGAGCTTTGCGAGACGTGGACGACTGGAGACCCGTCCGAAGGAGACCGCGACGTCAGAACTTGGTTGTAATCTCTCTTCGTTGGTTATTTAATAGATGATTATGATTATGGTTCCACTCTGTTTTCCATCATGTTAATGCGAGTAATGTCCTTTCTGACTGATGTTTAGTTACGTATGCTAGTTTCTATGCTTGTATCTGTTCGTTTCTTCCATGTGCAGGTGTTCATCCGCGGAGATCGTGGAGGGATTGTGATCTGCCAAGGCTGAGGAACGGGGACGCTTCTTCTTCAGATCCTAGCGTTGGAATCCAGGTAGGCTTCTATCTCCAGCCTTTTCATTCGTAATTAGGAACTTGCGTCATAACATTGTTTGATTGTTGCTAGACCCCTGCTGGGCTAGTAGGGATCGCCTCTGTCCGCAGAGGGGATTTACCTCCTCAACACACCCTAAAGAGCAGTCCAAAGAAGTCATTGTAGAAAAATCTCCCAGGACCTTTAACCTCTAGAAAGAACTAGAGAAGGTCAAGATCTCGGTTCCCCTGATTGAGCTCCTAAAACAACCTTCATACAAGGCCCAAGTGTCCCAATTCATGCTGCCCCATGGCATAAGCCCTCTGTCTAACAACCTCAATCTCCAAGAAGAAAGACCCATGGTAGTTTTTGGACCTCATGTAGAAGAGTTGGACTCAGCCACTCCCCCATTCTATGTGACTCTAGTTATACATGACGTGTTACTGCACAACTACATGCTAGATTCTGGGGCTTCACATAATCCATTGCCATTGTCTGTCATGGAGCAGTTGGGGTTGCAGATTACTAGACCTTATAAAGATCTGTATTATTTTGATTCCAAGAGGGTAAATTTATTGGGCATGATAAAGGATCTAGTAGTAAACTTAGCCCAGATTCTGAACAAAAGTGTGGTAATGGAAATTGTTGTAGCTGATATTCCAGCTCGGTTTGGAATGTTGTTGTCCAGATCCTAGGGATCCAAGATTGGAGGATCCATAAAACTGGACCTCACCTACGCCACTATTCCAGTATTCGGTGGGGAGGAGAGAAGATTATACCGTGAATCCAGATTCGTGAAGATGGTCACGAAATCCGATGGTTCCACAAATTCCCCGGTATATGATAAGGAGGGTGAATTCTCTTATCTTATGCTTGAGGAGGACAAAAATTTCCTGCAAGAAACGAAGATCTATCCTCTAATACATAAGAATCCTATGAGAACAGAGGAAAATAAGATATGGACCTTGCAATTTGATGGAGATTACTCACGAGAAGGAAATAGGGCCGGGGTACTCTTGATATCACCAGAAGGATGCTCGATTCCCCTCTCTTTTAAGCTGGAATTCGAAGCCACAAATAATGTGGTTGAATATGAAGCCCTGATGTTGGGATTGCAGGCAGCACAGAACATGAACATACGGAATCTCAAGGTGTTTGGAGATTCAGAGCTTGTAGTAAGACAAGTCAGGAGCCAAAGCCAAAATAAGCACCCGTGGCTCAGAGCTTATAGGAATGAGGTATGGGATTTAGTTGAGAAATTCTTTTCTGCTTTTAACACTCATTTCATGCCAAGGGATAAGAACATAATGGCATACTCACTAGTTGTGGCTGCTAGTAATTCCCGCCCCCTGAAGAATCCTTTGCTTAGATATGAGGTTGAAGTGTGATACCGCCCTTCCATTCTGGACAACATAAATCATTGGCAAGTCTTCAAAGATGAAGAGTAGGTCCAACGTTTTATGGAAATGGTGGGAGAGTTCTCAAATATGGTGATTGATTCAGTCACTTAGGATGAGAGTGAAGAGCCAAAAACAAGGTGGGAAGAGACACAGGCTGGACACCATGTTTTGCAATTAAAGGAAAATTTCATCCCCAGGGGGCTTGTTCCATTGGAGAGATTGTTTGAAAAGAATGATATCCCAGTAGACCCCAGCAAAATGACCCTCAACGAGCCTATCAGGGATGTGAATATTGGGACAGAAGAAGATCCGAAGGTGGTGAAGCTATCCAAAGGGGTTCCTGAAGAATACCAAGGTCGGTATCTCAGTCTGTTTCAATCATATAAAGACGTCTTCGCCTGGTCATACCAGGATATGAAGACTTTTGACATGGACATTATACAACACAAAATACCTCTGAAAGAAGACACTAAGCCTCATAAGCAGAAGCTAAGACAGATCAACCCCCTTCTTCTCCCAGATATTGAGAAGGAAATAAAGAAGCTGTTGCATGCCAATATCATTGTCCCTTTAAGATACTCTGAATGGGTTGTGAACCTGGTGCCTGTAAGAAAGAAGAATGGTAAAATCAGACTTTGTGTGGATTTTCGCAATCTGAATAGAGCCTCACTCAAAGATAACTATCCCCTCCCAAAGATGGACCACATCCTGTAAAAGGTGGTGGGATCCTCCTGAATTTACATGATGGATGGTTTCTCAGGATATAATCAGGTGGAAATACTCTGGGACGACCAAAAGAATATGGTGTTCACCACGCCTTGGGAAACCTTCATGTACACCTGAATTCCCTTTGGCCTGATAAATTTTGGTGCCACATTCCAGTGTGCGATGGACATTGCTTTCATAGGAGAGAAAGATATGTTTTTGGTGATTTACCTAGATGACATCACCATATTTTCAAAGAGTGACGTTGAACACATAGAGTGCCTTCAACGAACCCTTGATAAATGCCGCAATTATGGCCTGTCTCTGAATCCTCAAAATCCCATGTTTGCCTTGGAGGAAGGAAAGTTATTGGGGCACATAGTAACTAAGTAGGGAGTGAAGATCGACCCGAAGCGGGTAGAGGTGATAAACAACATTCCCCTACCAAGGAACAAAAATGAAGTACAGGTGTTCCTGGGAAGAATAAAGTTCCTTAGAAGGTTCATTCCCAACTATGTCGAGATTGTCTGAAACATCACCGGGATGCTGAAGAAGAATAGTGAAGTTAGATGGATTCCGGAATCCAGAGACTCTTTCAACAGGATCAAATAGTCCTTTGCAAAAGCTCCAGTGCTCGTCGGTACAGATTATGGGAAGTCGTTCATGATTTTCTCTTTTGCCTCTCCTCACACAATAGCTACAGTAATTTTACAGAAAAATGCCTAAGGTCATGAACAACCAATTGCGTTCTTCAGCCAAGTCCTGCGAGACGCCGAACTGAAATACGATATCTTGGAGAAGCAAGCTTACACTCTGCTCAAATCTCTAAATTCATTCCGGGTGTATGTGTTACAATCTACCATAACCGTCTATGTTCCTACAGCAGCGGTGAAGGATATCCTGGTGCAGGGCAACAGTGAAGGAAAAAGGAGCAAGTGGATAGCCAATATTTAGGAGTACGAATTGGAGATAAATCCTACCAAGCTCATTAAAGGCCAAGGGCAGGCAAAAATATTTTCTAAATCCAACTGTCAAGCTTTGGGGATAAATTTGTCTATGACAGGAGGAGAGGCACAGGAGGATACAAGTGCACATCAAGCCATAGAATCTTCCACTCAAAAAACACATGTGAAGTACCTTCTATCCTCATGGTATAAAGATATAGTGGAATATATTTTAATGTTGAGATGCCCCCCTAACTATGATAAGGCCAAGTACCGCACCTTGAGGCTAAATTCTCAAAAGTATATCATGAAAATGGGCAACTGTATTGGAAGGACCCAGCAAGGATCCTATTATTGTGTTTAACAGAGCAAGAAGTTGACCAAGTGATGACCGAATTCCACGAATGAATATGTGGCAGACATTATAGCTGGCGATCCACTACACACAAAATCCTGAGGGTAGGTTTCTTCTGGCCTAAACTGTTTGGTGATGTACATGCTCATGTTCGGGCCTGCGAGAAGTGTCAGACATTCGCTGAAAAGCAAAGGTATGCACCTCTCCCATTGATCCTAGTACATGTTGAATAAACTTTCAAATAGTGGGGAATTGACTTCATAGGAGAGATTCACCCAGCCTCTAGCAATCAAAATCGATGGATCCTCACTGCTACAGATTACTTCACCAAGTGGGTAGAAGTCGTGCCCGCAAGAAATGCTACAGATTTGGTGGTGATCAAGTTCGTGGAGGAGAACATAATAGCTAGGTTTGGATTGCCAGTTAAAATCATTACAGATAATTCCTAGGCTTTCAAGTTGGCTAAATTTGTAAATTTTTGTCAGCATTACAACATCTTTCCAGGACACTCCACTGCATACTACCCATAGGGCAACGGGCTGGCAGAATCATCTAACAAGACACTGGTGAGGATCTTGAAGAAGACCATCAATTAAAATCAAAAGAACTGGGATTCCCAGCTCAAGTTTTCACTCTGGGAAAATAGCATCACCACTAAAATATCCACAAGAAAGTCCCCTTATGAGCTGGTGTATGGCAGAGCTGTGGTCTTCCCAATTCAGCGTGCATTAGCTGTGGCCCGATTCTTACAAGAAAGCGAGGAGGAGCCAAATGACCTTATCTGAAGAATGAATCATTTGGTGGATTTGAATGAAACCCGGGAACGGGTAAGCCTCATACTAGCAAAGTATCAAGAAAAAATGAAAGGTTTATTTGACCAAAGAGCTAAATACAGAGAAATCCAAGTTGGGGATTTGGTGCTGCGATGGGATATCAGGCGAGCAAACAAAGGGAAACATGGGAAGTTCGACCCCTCTGGTAATTTGGTCCACTCAGGGTGGCAGAGGTCAGAGGAAACAATACTTTCACGCTGGAGAACTTAAAAGGATACATACTTGAGGCGCCTGTGAATGGGTAGTTCCTCAAGTTCTATTTTCATCACTGATGAAGGCTAATCCAATTCACTATATATATCATTCTACTGTCTATACTCCATTTTGTTTCCTCCACTGTTTGCATTTCTCCCATTTCATCTTCCATATCATCTTCCATTGTTCCCATTTTGTTTCATCCACTGTTGGCATTTTCCATTTCACCTTCCATATCATCCTCCATTTCATCTTCCATTTTGTGTCCACTTGACCATTGGTATAAAAATTTGTCTTACGGTATGCATTTGCGACTCCATGATCCCAATAAGGCACAAGAATTCAGGTCTGCAGGTTCTCAACGCGCTAAGAACAAGAAGTTGTCCCCAAATGGAGCCAATGTTGGCTTGTGACCGCACACAAAGTGGAGAAGGAGAAAGGAAAGGAAATCCTTACTGTTAAAGAGCTTCAAAGGAATCAATCTCCATTTTAGTTTGGTAGAAAGGGGAAAGTGTAGTTGATAAGGTTTAATGGTGAGAAAACTTCATTTCCACCCTCATTCATCCTCTTTACCTTCATTTACCCTCTTTTACCCTTCATTTTTCCATTTCTAAGTTCCCATGCTATATTTATTTATTCGCAGCTCTACCCCCCCACTTTAGACCGCACCTTACCCCTTTCTTACCTTCCCCCATCGCAACACTGCAAGATTCATTCTTATCGTAAACAATCCACTCCTTGCCATTCAAAACTGTTATCGGCACTCAATTACCTTTGCACACTACCAACCTCTCCGCTCATCGCAGTTTGCACTCCGTAGAATATAACCTTTACCCTTTGCTACTTCCATGAAAACCTTGCGACATGTGATCTGTGGGTGCAGTCCCACCATCGTCCGTGCCACGTCACCTTCCCCGCACTTTGCACATCGCACTCTTTAACATTTACCTTTCGCCGCGCGCACATATAATTTGTGATATGCGATCTGCGGGTGTGGTCCCACCTCCATCTGCCACGTCACCTTCCCTGCCATCGCACATCGCTCCTCGTAACTTTTAACATTTACCACCCACTCCTCCCAGCTAAACCTTGCGACATGTGATCTGCAGGTGTCGTCCCACCTCCGTCCATGCCACATCACCTTCCCCGCCCACCGCACTTTTCACTTTGTAATATATAACGTTTAAACCCCCGCTGCTCCCAGCGAAACCTTGTAACATGTGACCTACGAGCGCAGTCCCACCACCGTCCGTGCCACATCACCTTCGTTGCACTACGCACATCGCATTATTTACCGTTTAGCTTTCGCTGCGCGCACATAAACTTTGCAATATGCGATCTGCAAGTGCAGTCCTACCTCCATCTGCCATGTCACTCCCACCCATCGCACATTGCTCCCCGCAAGATTTAACCTTTACCTCCTGCTGTGCCCATATAAAAGTTGCGATCTGTGATTTGCGAGCGTGAGTCCCATCGCCTTGCCACGTCATCAATAGCCCTCACATGGCCTATCTTCTGCCCATTTCACTGTTAATTAGTCCCTCTAAACCCACTTCCACTTTTTCCATCCTCGCTTCAGCTACGTTGCACGCAAATGCATCGGACAGCCCACAATCTATTTCGCAACCCCTCCACCTTCTAAAAGTTAATGCCAAGGGGGGGTCCAAAATGGTCAATTTCTAATACCGCCTTCGATGCTACGTGGCAACTTGTAGTGATTTCGCACCCCCCCCCCAAGCCAATACCACAAACTGTCCATGCCCCCTCCGAAATAAGGTTCCATTTTGCAATTCAAAACACAACATGGGATTTTGGGTGGAACATGCAGTATGGTTTATTCAGTTTGCTCAGGATAACTTCCGCTAAAGAGTTCAACACGCACAACACAACTGGCTATTCCACAATAGGAAATGGAAATCATGAGAATTAGAGAGTGGAGGTATTCAAACAGTAGGAGGAATCATATGATGAAGGCCAGACCGCTCCCCTGTTCTCAGCCACTTCTTGCCACTCCTTTGAAGATTCTGGAATTTGGCCTCCCTGGCCAACTGTTTTGTCTCTTTTTAGTGATTAGATAGTGATGTTTTGCTGGTAAAATCCTGATTTTACCCAATTCTGTTTTGATTTTTCTGTTGCAGGAGTGATTGCTTGATGCACACTCTAATAGTTTGTTAGGATATTTTGGTTTCACCTGTGTGGGTCGATCATGACAAAATATTCGATAGTAAACCCTCAAGGAGAACTCTATATGTAGTGAGTTCTAAGATGAAAGAAGGGTTCTAGAATTTTGAATAAGTTTGTTGTAGTTTTGTATGATTGTGCTCCCTATGCTCTGAGATACATATTTGGGAGAGATGTTTAAACTTAATATGATATAGAGCTATTATTTGGATTCCATATGGAGCAATGAGTAGTATGTATATGTTTCCTTCTATTATCAGTAATATTCTTCTTATGTGTAATCATATTTCATGCTATGCTGCTTTGATGGTCTGTGTAATGTAGTTTCTGGTATCCTGCTATTTTATTCATGAATTCGTGTTTGTATAACGCTCGGGTGTTAACGCTCATGTTTTAATCTTGCTGCAATCCCTTAATTCACGCTCCACGGACCTTTGTTTTTGTCCATATCTCATTCATACTCGCTTCCTCTGAGTTCACGGGGGACATATTCTTAATCTTCTTAAGCATGTCTATTGTGGGGTCCTTCTTAGTTGTCTCTCAAAGCCTCTGCATATTTTAAAGCTTCTTCTCATTGTTTTATACTTGCCCCATTTAAAATCCAACAAGCCTCACAGCCTCTTGAGCCCTCTCACCATATAGGGAATTCACATGAATCGACTCCAAGGTCTTCTCCATTCATGAACCATCATAACCATTGTTCTCTTATTCCATATTTTATCAGAGGCATTTATACAATTTTTCACATTTAACCTCTAATTTTAAGATGTCCTATGCACTGGTATTTTGCAACTGAAGGCTGTCTCTAGGAGCCACAACGCTTCCAAAGGCACAAGACCCCTTGGAATGGAATTTTCCTTCACCTGTAACACTTCTAATTCTATCGCATTAATTCCCTGATTATCAAAAACATCATCAATATGACAAATGGCAAACTCCTCCTCCATTTGCAGAAAATTGTTAATTTGCTTATCATCTTGAAACACTTGCCAATGTCGAAGGTTATCTGGAACAAGGAGGCGATGCTTAACATTGATCTCATACTTTTCGCTGGGATGTATCGGAATTCTAAACATGCTTGCTACAGTAGCAAGAGAGTCAGCAATACAATTCTAATTTCTACGAATCACAGATTAAGTTTATTCAAAAAATGTTTTGAGAATATCTAAGACAACATTGTGATATGCTCACATCCTTGAATTTTTGGCTTGGTATTCCCCTTTTACCTGTTCGATAATCAACTCAGAGTCGCCATAAACTGAAATCTTCTTAGCCCCTAACTTCTTAAGAATATTTAACCTGGTAATCAAGGCTTCGTACTCAGCTTCATTATTTGAAAAATTCAAAGCAAGCTTATATGAACAACATATGACATTAGGAGGAATATTACCTGACTAATTCATTGGGCTATGAATCCAAATTCCTATTCCATATCCTTATTTTCCCACTTCTCCATCGAAATCCATAGTCGAAAGGCTCTTTTTGTCACCTGGAAGCTCAAATTCAAATGGTTGATTTATTTTATTTTATTTTATTTTTTTATTTTTTTATTTTTTTATTTTTTTATTTTTTTTAATGGAACTTTTGTCTCAACGGGCTATGTTTCTTTCACTGATTCTATTGGCTGCTTAGCTAATGAAGTTGGCTACAAATCTATTTCTTTCTATTCCATCTTTTCTGCACAGAAAAATTCTCCAAAACTACATGAAATTTCTGAAATTTCCTCATCTTCTACTAGCTGACTATCTACATCAATCAGAATATCATCATTAAACAAAATTAAAGACTCTAAATCAGTATGTACAACGTGTATAGGGTGATTATTAGGTTTCTCTTTGCTGGTAATCATGTACTTCATCTTTTTTTCCCAGTACAACTTTCTGAGCAGACCAAAAACTGGTATAGTAGCATAAGAATAATCAAGCTGCAAAGTACCTTTCAACTTTTCTCCCCATGATCGCGAGAGAAACATCCCATACCTTGGTGGAATATTAGCCACTACCACATCCATCAATACATTCTTTTGGGGAATCTGATCAAGAGACACTACTAGGCGTTTAATAAAACTGGGACACATCAATCTACCAAAATCAAAGGGATGGAGGTCGTGATATGGGTGAGTAATGTCTAATCCCAATTTGTCCTTTACAGCTTTCAGCATGAGATTGTGAGATGCTCTAGAATATTACATGGCATTATGAAGGATGAAATCATGAACTCTAAGACTGAGGTAGAATAGTGGGACTTCACTATCAGGTAAGTTTCCATCTACGGCTGGGCCAATCAACAACTCAGGGTGATCATCACTGACATTGACCATATCATAAGTTTGGTCTACTTTGAGCATGTTAGCTATGTGAAACTTATATTAATCATTATTTACAAGTTTAGTTAAAGGAATGGAAACTTTTATCTTGGAAATTTCATTCTCTAAACTAAAGAGATTAGGATACTTTTCTACTTCTTTGGAAGTGTCATCCTTCCTTTCGGGCTGATCTTTGGCAGGAATACCCTTTCTCTGACCTGATGTTTTGGTTTCCTTATCTTTCTTTGGATTGATGGTTGATGCTTCGTTGTTCCTCTTCTGGTTTGTAGCAGCACGATCCTTGTCTTTTTGTTGATTTGTAGAGGTCTATTTTTGGGGATGAGTATCCTTTGGAGAAGTTGGATTCTTTGGATTTGAAGTGATAGACATGTGTCTGTTTCTCAAGGTGTATTGCCTTTCCATAGGGCTAGGGGCATTTTGGAAACCTCGTTGATAATCTTCCGTATCTGCTGCTATCATATCATCATTTGGAGGGACAAATTTCGGATCATCAGATTGATCAGATTCAAGATCTTGAGTGTACTCTTCATATTCGGTTAAGAAAATAGGTTTCCCATCATTATCAAAAAGGTGATTCTCTTCAAAAATCTCAGTTTCTTCCTCATCTGCCTGAGCATAGTTTTGTTGAAGTGGTGTTCTAATTTTCTGTTGAGCTTGCTAATCCTAACCTCTCTGCTCTCTTTTCCTGATTCTAAGATGAGGTTGTTATTGTTGTTGTCCTCGGAAACTGGGATTATGGATCTGATTTTTTGCCTGCCTATCTGATACTATCATCCTATCCATCATTTTCTCGATATTTCTAATCAAAGAGTCCAGCTTACCTTCTGAAGAAGTAGATGGATCCTCCTTAATTTTTATCCTTCTTTCTGTCTTCATTTTTTACTTCTTAATCATCAAATTTGCCTCCACACTTACTGCATTTATATGCATCTCCTCAAGAGTTGTAGGACTTATTTCCCTCAACTGATAAGCCATGTCGAGATCGAAGGCATCTAGATAGTGTAGCAAATCCAAGCCAGGAGGAGGCTTGATATCATTTGGAACTGAATTATAAGTCTTATTGAAACGAATAGTGAAATATTGGACGGAATCATTGGGATGTCTTCTCAATGCATAATATTCAACAAGAATCTGAAGTGGATTCTTATTTTGTTCCCATTTGGATAAAAAAAAATCAGTCAATTGATGTGGATTTGCAACTAAATTTGGATTTAGATTACAAAACCATGTCTTCACATCCCATGAAAAACTTTGGGACATTACCCTCATCTTTGCATCATCCTTATCGATCTCTTCAAGATCGATGAAATGAGTGACCTTCACCATATGGTTCAGGGTTGTTACCTTTGTACTTCCATCAAACAGAGGGAGCCTTTGACCATACCCTTGAGGTAGATCAGGTAGGATTAAAGGGCCAGAACTTTGATGAAGGTGGTGCAGGAGTAAAACTAAGAGCTGTTTTTGGAGGGAGTGATGAAGAAGGTGTGGAAGATGTTGTAGTAGCTGAATGAGATGATGAAGGTAAGGATGAGGCAAACAAGCTTTCTTGTTGATACTGGATAAAGGCTTTATCAGTCGTATACTAAAAGGTATTGGCTAATTTTTTAGGCTTGTGGAATTGTGACCAAACCTTCCTATCAGTTTCTGATGCAGACTCTAAAGCTGGTGGACCCAATGAAAGTTTTATAGGATCATATACTATTTCTAAAAGTGAAGTTTCATATTTAGTTATGAACAATGAAAGCTCAAACTTGATGTCGAAAGGTAAATCTTGTAGAGTAGTCAAATTAGAAGGAAGTGAAATAGATCTTACCAGTGATGGTGAACTTGAGTAAAATTGTTGGAGTTATGACCTTTTCTTCTTCAGAATCCTCTCAAGATCTTCAACTGGAGATGGTGGATTAGGATCAGGGTTTGATCTTGTGAACTTCTTCTTGGGAGTCAGTTCTGAAAATTGCACTTTGGCTCTACAAATTTGAATCGGCCTTCTTGAAAACTAGGTCCTATCACCCACAGGTCTAGATCTCAATGAATTTTGTCATGAAATCCCAGGAAAGATGTAGTCTTTCCTTCCCCGACAATGACACCAAAAATGTTATCCTCCACAATGTCCCAAGGTCGAGAATGGAAATCGACGAAGGTAACCTCAAACCACTTGGGATTTCATAGCTAGCCCTACCAAATCAAAGAGAGCTCTCTCTATGATCTTACAGTTAAAAGATAACTGAATAAGGGTAAAGATATTAGGCTAGGTCTAAGCGCTAGGTTTTTTAAAATTTAGGCTTTTTTGTTGGATCAGGAGGAGAGGCAAAGGAAACTAGGCCAGATCCAAAATATTATAGTTGCAGGGATACAAAGGGGCATGGAAGATATGTTCAATGGCACTTAAAGGATTTTCAATTATAGTTTAGGGTGGAAAATTAGAGGATCAAAATGAGCATGAAAAGCATGAGTTCATTTATCAGAAGATGACTAACATAAACATGAAATTCCTACCAAAACAGAGCATGAGCATAAAGAATTATGTTTAACATCTTATAGGAATATCACTGAAAAGCATAGATATTGAAATAAGATGAATCAATCATTCATAAAAGTGAATTAGAGTAGAAAAAATATGCCACAAAATCATACCACATTAATCCCCATATATTAGCTGCAACTAAACTTGTATTTTTGTAAATGTCAATTGTACACAAGACTCCAAACCTTCTACTCTTTGATGTCCAACCTTGATTCTAAATGAAAACTAGATACAAATATACCAAAACCATCTTCCCTTATCTCAGGGGTCGAATACCTCAAGATATTATTAGTTTACATAAATTTCCTCAACAAAACCTAAGACTAGGGAGGTTAAAAGAAACACCTCCTTTTAGCCTTTGACTGACCTATCCATCATAAATGAACCTCAAAGTTACATCAAAATGTCATTTACAAGCCTATTTGAATTAATATACCTCATATCAACTCAAAAAAATATTTATTACATCATGAAAATCCAAATTTGACTTAAGAAACTCGAAAAATTGACAAACAAGGAAAAGTGCAGCCCCACCAGGGAAAAGCGTAGCGCAATCTTGCAAGGCACTTTTGAATACCTTCTTGAGCTTCAAATCTAGACCTGAAGGTACCATGGGAAAGCTTAGGATGTATATTTGTCATTATACTCCTCAATCAAGAAAAATGGCCTCTCCAAGGCTGATAAAAATGTATTCTCCCAAGGTCACTCCAAAAGCGCAGCGCCTGGGTAAAAAAGGTGGTAGAAAGTGACTTTTTGGCATGTTTTTTGAAATTTTCTCCCAATATATTTGTTGACATGGTACAAAAAGTGGATAGCTGTAATTTTGAGGTGATTATATATTATTTGATGTATAGTTTTCCTCATTTATACCTTTGAGCTTTTGGTTGAACTGGTTTTCCTGTGTCAAGCCAAAAACATCAAAAATTCAAATTTTTCGAATATTTGTTCAAATTTGTCCCAAAATTGCCCCATGAAGCTAGGAGATGATGTGTCAATCATTCAGGGAGGCCTCAGCCAACAAATCAAGTTTTTCCTTCTCCTTTTGCCTCGTTAGGGTTTGCTTCAATTTCTTCTTCAATTGCTTGATTCTAATTTGAGAGATCTTATTTCTTATGCAATAATGAGTGGCCATGTGCCTCTGAAGTTTGTTGTTCCTCTTAGCCCTTTTAATATGCATCTCCAAGTGGAAATTGACCTTGTCAAGCCAAAACTCCTTATTTTTCTCAATTTCTGCTTCAATTTGGTCATCAAATTCCTCTTGACCTAATGGTAGAGATGGTTCTTTTTGTTGTTTTAGTTCCCTCTTGATATCTCTTGTTTTTGGCCTCCTTGGTTTGAATTGCTCTTATTGATCCTCTAATTCATAAAAATCAAAAACTACCTTACCTTTTCCATCATCCTTCTCCAAATTTGTCTTGGGCTTGCTAAGCAACAATTGTTTGACATGGAGTTGTTTGTTCTCTTGCTGAAGGAAAGTGATCACGAAGTCTGCCTTGGAAAACTTGTTCTTTAGCTCTCTAATCTCAACCTCTTTCTCCTGGATTATATTCTCATATGATTTGACCTCCTCATGTACTTCTAAATATTCCATATGAGTATCAAATTGTACTTGTGCTTCTTCATGAAATGGTGCCTCATGTACTAGTGTATCTTCAACTGTTGTATTAGGCTGAGCCCTTTCCACACTGGAAGGAAAAAACATCAGCCTATTCCCTCTAGTGTAGGTTTTAGTCACCTCATCCTTAGGTGTCCTTTCTATAGGTTGTCTTGTGGAACCCACCTCTTTTTGTCTTGGTGAAGTCAATGGTGTAGAGTGACTGATTGATTGAGTTGGAGTAAGCAAGAGTGAAGATGAATGCATGAAACCATCCCAATGCAAGTTTACTTGTGCAAGCTGATGGAAAACAAGGATTTTCACCAAGCCATGATGGAACAAGCTAACATGATGATCCTATCCTTTGTTATGTACCTTCTCTGACATTTTGACCATGCTTCTATAGAGATAGTGAGGTAGATTGAGGGCTTTTATACTGGTGAAATGCATGAGTAATCTCACATGATATTGATATAACCTAGAGAACCTACCCTCACATATGAAATATTTCATGATAATTTTCATGAGAGGGGCATACCTGTCAAGCAGTGTCTGAATGGAAATATGTGCTTTGGAGCAACTTTGTATGAAGGTTTCAAAAACATCTTGTAGTTTTCAATGTCTAGGTCTCTTTTCTTGAACCAAATTTCTCCATTGTTTGGGATCCCTGTAGCTATGGAAATAGCCTCTGCTAAAAGAGTGAAAACAACCCCTGCAATGGTCACCTTATCTCTACTTAGACTAGTGGAAAAAGTGCTTGTGAGCGTGTCATTGAAACCAAGTTCTTCAACCCTTTGACAAAAGTCAAGGCAACCTGCATCTTGGAATGTTTTACTAATAAATGATGTAGTCATAACATACTATGCTCTAGTGGGTTCATACCTGATTATTTGACCTCCCTTATGCCTCCTTTTCTCTGTAGTCTCTGAATCCATAGTAAACCCTAGCTCACTAGTAGGGGAAATTAGGGTTTAGTGTAGGGAAAAATAGGGGATTTTGGGAAGTTTTAGAAATGGAGGGAGATGAAGGAGTTTATGGGAGTGTAAATTCTTGGAAAAATTTAGTGGGGTAGGGATAGATGTTATGGAATTTAGGGAGGTGGAATTTGGGGAAATGAGTGAGGATAAGGGGTGCAAAATGGAAAAACACAACCCTAGCCTAGGAAAGTGTAGTGCAACCTATGGTTTGGAGGAAAATGATGAA
This sequence comes from Pinus albicaulis, assembly GCA_034641835.2. Taxonomy (NCBI): domain Eukaryota; kingdom Viridiplantae; phylum Streptophyta; class Pinopsida; order Pinales; family Pinaceae; genus Pinus; species Pinus albicaulis. Next base: position 1,188,434,274 of record CM076577.1, read on the forward strand.
AATTATGGATAGGGGTGAGGGAAAATGTTTAGGAAGGTGTATGAAAGGTGGGGGAAGGTGAGTGAGCTTGAATGTGAGGGTTTTTTTTAACAAATTGACCAAAGAGACTATGAGACCAAGAAAATGCAGCAAACCCTAGGAGAGGGAATTATGAGCTATATAAGCATGCAATGAAGTGAAAAGAGGTAGATAAGGGACTCAATTACTTGTTGTGATGAGATTAAACCTGTATTTGATGAAGAAACCACTGAAAGAGAGGAATTTTCCTTCCTGAGGAAAAGCGCAACAATGGTGAGAATGCACAACACAACAAGAGAATCCTCCTTTCCAAGGCAAGAAACTGATCTCCAAGGGGTGGCAAGCCCCTGTTTGATGAATTGATTTCTTGTGAGAGATAACTGAGAAAAGATGAGCTTTTTTGGTCTTTTTATAGGCTGGAAATCGATTTTTCTTCTTAGTGGTGATGTGGCCCCACCTTGTATTTTCATCAATTGATTTTATGGCTTGTGTGCTGCAGCTTAGAAATTTTTTTACATATATTTACATCTTTCTAAAGATAAAAATGCACTTTACAAATCTTTGTTTATCACTTTCCCCTATTACTACTCCTTAAAATTATGATTTTGATGGTGAAATGACCTTTTTTCATGATTTTAACCCTATAACCTAATGTTGACACTACATGGAAGAATGAGTTGAATGATGACCAAGCTGACCAAGACACTTTTACATGAAAGTAATGACCTGAACGTGATAATGTTAATTGACCATGGGACTGAAAGGAGTATTAATGACCTAGGTAGACTACCCAATGATCAAATTTTATTTGAAGACCTACTGAAACTATGAATTTTTTCTCTATGACCCTATCAACCATATGAAAGAGCATAATTTGATCACTGGTGACTAATAGGATTGACAGACATTGACAAAACCAAAAGAAAAGCAGATTACCCAACCCAATAACCACAGAGATGAAGAGGAAGAGTTTCATGTTCAAGAACAACTCACTACTATTAGCAAATGGAGTACCCTTTTTTTCTTAATTTTCCCAACCATACTGGTTAGTACCTCTTTATTTTTTAACAAGCTTGAGGAGGATAACATATGCTTGATATGTAAGTTCATCCTTCGAATGAATCCCTACGAGTATGTTTAACAAACCCTGAGAAGGAGTGGTTCGGTCTCGTCATGTTCGACAAGTCCATCGTTGTTTGATGTTTTCACGAGTCCAACAAAGGTAAAACTAGACATCTTTTTTCATGTTTAGAGAGTTTTAAAAAGAGGAAAAAAAGAAAACTCCAAATGTTCATTTTCATAGTGTTGGTTCTCCTTTTTGATGCCTATAATACCCTATATTGTCCTCTATTTTTGACCAATTTCACCCGAAACCTATTCACCACTTGCCTCCTTCCAAAACATAACTTTTAACACCCTTATGTATCTATCAGGTAATTTATATTTCAAAGCATGATTTTTATGATTTATTGTTAGTAGAAATATAATTATTAATTATGTATACTCTCTAATTATTTGGATTGGCTCACATAGATCTTTAGACTATGTTCCTGCTCATCCAGTACCAATGTTATTCATCCAGTGCTCATGTTCCTGCTTATCCGGTACGTGTGCACCTGCGTTAATCCGGTACATGTGCTCATCTGATAACCATGAACCTATGTTTATCTAATACCTGTGTTCATCTGGCACCGATATTATCCATCTGTTACCTGTGTTTGTCCTGCACTGACTGTGTTCATCCGGTACCAGACCCAGCTTTTAAGATTTGGTGGTTGAGTGAACTAATTATGATGAGACTGAGGGAACTATTGGTCAAAGGAATTACTTTTTTATGGAAAATCAAGATATGCTTCATCCAGTCATGAGGATGAAGCCAAATATGTAAAGAAACTGAACTATAACATTTTTATAATGATTTGGTAATATCCTTTTAAGATTTGTATGTAACGACCATTCAACTATAATAGAAGGCTCATAGATGATAGGTGTAGAAGGAATTGAGACATATATTTTTACAACACTGTTATGATGGAGATTTAATTTTGTAATTTTTTTTTTGTAATCAATGGTATGAGCAACAGTTGATAAATATGTTGTGTTAATATAGTCTTTAGTTCTATATTTTTCTATTAGCTTTCCTTGTTAGCTCAGCAAGGGCCCATCGAAGCCATCAAGGTAAAGTTTTGATTATAATTATTATGAATATAGCTTGGTTTGTGTGTGAAGAGTGACTTAGTGTTATAATATGTTAGTTTTTTTAATAAGAATTCATTAGTTTTGTGAATGCATTTTTCAGGTTGTATGTTTAATTGTAGTTTTCTATTTTGAAGTATAGGAAAATTTAACATAAGAGATCTCACCATTCACCTTCATGTGATGTTAAGTGAAGACTCTTGCTACATTTTTTGTATAAGAATGCATAGTGTTCTTCAGAACTTGTTAACATATGAATTATGTTTTACATGATATTTGAGTGCAGCAAGTTGATTTTAGTTCAGTGATTGAAACCAGTTGCTACAAGAAAACAAATTTGAATCCATATTTTCATTTCATGAGACTATAAATGGACAGAATCATTACCTAAGAAAGAACCTTTTGATCACATGATTTCTGAGATTTTAATTATGAGTTTTTTATCTTTAAACTGTGTGAAGAAGTTGGATTGAAAATTGTGATATGTCAAGTGCTTCTTATCTAGGCTGTACTCCTCAGACATAGGCACTGATTTGTTATCGACACATATAATGAATCATCTCTACTAATTACGATTCCCTGGTTGATAATTTATTTTTTTAGCGTATATCATTCATATAATTTCCCCAACATGTAGATAGTCCCTTGAGTCTGAAAAGGCATAAAACAATACCCAAGAGAACCTCTGAGCCATGTTTTAATAAGGTATTCCTTTTCGTAAATAGTCTATCTCATTCCGGAAAAGGGTTAAACTTATACTGAGCAAGCGTCTTTTAATTTACTTTAACAAGTTCAAAAAGACAAGTGGTCGACAATATTTTCATATTTTGGGAGTATGAAAAGAACTAAAAGAGGACTCCAAGGGGTTCGTTTTTCATAAGTTTATGGAATCTGAAAAAGAGATAAAAGTGTACTCCTTAATTAAAATGATCTGTGAAAACACGAAAAATTTTGTTAAACAACTGTCGACCTACTCAAATAATCACAAAAAGGATCAAACATACATGTTTCATGATAAGAATGGACGATTACTAGGTCAAAACATTAAATATGATAAAATAATCAAAAAACGACCATAAGCAATGAAAATGACTATTCATTTTTACCATTTTACATTTACCTTCAAAAATGAGTGCTTTGAGCCCTTTTTTTCCCTTTATCTTATGAAGTTTATTGTGGCCAATCCGATGGATCATTTCAAGTGTCTTCACTTCAAGGTAGGAGCCAAGACCATTCTCTTTCATTTCATGGTTCCATTTTTTTATTTCATGCATTTTTTAGGAATTTTGAGAGTCCCGAGGTTTTAAAAATTCACCCTAGGACCAATGCAAGCCCTCCTTGTCGAAAGGGGCATTGCACCTAGGTGTCAATACACTACAAGCAGGGCTGAAATGCTTTATCTTACCTTCTGGGGCAGCATTAGGCACAATTACCATGTAAAAGTTGTCAGTTTTTCTCAAAATTTGTCAGGTTTTTTGCATGAAAAGGATCCTAATGAGTCTCTTGTTGATGTCTCGAGTCTTAATTAGAAAAAAATGGCCTTTGTTTAGAGATAAAGAGAACATGAAGAACATGACTTGAATGAATTAAATGATCCTTCCACCATTCATTCACTTAAAAACTATGGATTATTAAAATTATTCAGGTTACCTAGGATGAGGCAACGAATGGAATTACTTGAGTTCCTTGTCCGTTCATGGGATGTGCAAGCACATGCATTCAGGTTAGGGGAACATATACTTTCTGACAGGTTTATCCATGAGTGGTGCCCCCATTTCCCTCCTAGGTGGGATAAAGGGTGGACAAATAGTGAAATATTACATTACCACTTATTGTAGACCTCGAGCCCTGTCGAATAGAGATGGGAAGATCAACATTAGAGATGTGACTCGTTTGCCTCTAAGAAAAATCCTATTTATCATCTCCAGATTGGTTGGTAGTGCAACACTTCATGTAGCTAGCAGATCATACATGCAGTATCATTTAGATTGTTTGTAACCAACAGTATTCAACTGGAGTAAGGGGGTATTGGTCGATATGAAGGAACATCTATCTAAAGCAAAAGAGAGAAAACTGAAAAACTTTGGCTATGGTTCAATTATTATCTCTTTTGCCCTGTATCAGGTTCCATTATTACAGCCTCAACATATCACGCCTGAACTGATTGATCGAAGGGTTCCACATATGAGGAGGTGGATAGATTTGATGTCTCGACATGCAGGTCCATCGGTGGTCAGCTTCACACCAGCTTTTTTCAGGTGGCTACGTAAATAGTTCATTATGATTGATGATTATCCGTACATAGGGGTGGATTTTTGTGATGACACTAAGCTCATGCTTCCTAAGGGTGAGCAATGCGGTGCTATGGGTAAGACATTTTAACCATTTTTTTAATTTATTAAGAAGTTTTACAATTATTTTTGTGTTTTTTGATGTTTCTAAGACTAAACTATTCATTAGGGGAATTTTGAGGTCTAAAATGGACCTCCTAAGAAAAATGTACAACCAAAATAAATTTTATCAGAACCAATAAGATTCAATATGATGATGTCAACCATGGGGGATGATTCACCATTTTTGGAGTAAAAAAGTAAAAAGATAATAAAATAATAAAACTACTTTTTCAACTTGTATTTTCGACTTATCTCCCTAATACTTTACTCAAATTTTGAGCAGGAGTACTCATTGGATGTAAAATTTAATTTCGCATCCAAGGGGTAGCCATGTTGCATACTTTCGATGGAACCTACTACTCAAAAAATGATAAATACATGAAAAAACGTGATTGCAATAATGTTTTTCGCGTAGCAGGGTTCATTGAAAGTATGCAACATGGGTACTCCTTGGATGAGGAATCAAATTATACATCCAACGAGTGTTCCGACTTGAAATTTGAGTAAACCCATAGGGAGATAAGTTGAAAATACAAGTTGAAAAGGTAGTTTTTCTTTTTTCCCTCTAAAATATGATGATGTAATTTAATCTTATTTTATTATTTCCACTATTGTTTTATAATTTCCTTAGGAGGCCCACTTTAGACCTTAAAATTACCCTAATGGATTTATTCATGCAGATGTTGGGCTTGTTTGACCTCTAAGTGCTTCATATCTCTAGCATACAGTAGAGCCACAAGAGGTCGTAGTACCAGCACCGATTGTTGTAGTAGGACGAGATGCACTGCATGATCTCAATGTAGCAGAGACCCAAGCAGAGTTGGAGTGCCACATGGAGGGGTTGACACAAAATATTGATGAGACCGTGGTTGATCATATCCCTATGCGACTTTAGTAGTACACTATTGGAGTGCCTAGCCATATTGGTCAACTAATGCAGGAGATGGCTAGTGTAGTGGCACACTATCATGAACAATATTAGTCTATTGGGGTTTATAGTCTTATCTGCATATATTTTTTTAATATAGTTCGTGTTGCCATATGTGTATCAAGAATTTTTTTTTGTAAAACCAATATATATATATATCTTCCGTGTTTCTATGCTCCTATTGTTACTTTTAATTGATGTGATGTGTATTGAAACTTATTTATATTAGTTGCAAATTTCTATCTAAAACATGATTAGCTAGCACATCCACTAGTGTAATTATATTTCATTAAATATGTTGATACTGGATGAAATCAAAATGTCTTTCTAGAAGGAGAACTCTTAAGAACATACGAAGTATGGCGAGACTCTTGACTGAATATACATTAGCCAATTGTAGTACCACAAGTTGTGAGTCAAGTCTGATGACTAAATGGCAGATACCATGTGAAGTAGCATCTGAAAATAGGTCGATCACTACGTTATACTCAATGATGTTGTTGGTAGAGTGACTAATACAAATCCCTTGTAGACTCACTAACTCACCATTTGGAGAAAATATATCCCACGCTGCGGAGGATAGGTTCTAAGTACTACGACTAACACCATCATCATAATCATTATATGGTTCGAGGGATGCCGACATCTGCAAACCAAATGTAAATGTTATCAACAGAAACTGTAGGAAACTATAAAGAGACACACTTCAAAATCACTCATCACACCTATACACAGTTTAATATGCATGAGATCATGCATAGTATTTTTTAAGGTACAACCCATTTCTAGGCTGCGCCAATGGGACTCCATCAAAATCGACTAACTCGTAGTCTCCTTTAGCAAGAACACGCTTGACAATATATGAGCCTAACCACAATGGTTGGAACTTTCCTTCTCCTAATTTGTCAGACTATTGGTCATATAGAAGGACAAGGTCTCTTTTCGAGAAGACATGAGGCTTGAAAAAAATTTCATACTACACTTTGATATGTTTCTTATAGGCTTCATTGGCCATAACAACATCTCTTCAAGTTTCATCTAATCGAGACACATGTAAGAGGCGTTCCTCTTCTATGGAAGTGGCAGGAAGAAGTTCTATAGCTAGTTTTAGTGATGAAATCTCACATTCAATTGGGAGGATTGCTTCTAAACCATAAACCAATTCGAAAGGAGTGAATCTAGTAGCAGTTCTAATGAAGGTTCGGTATGCCCATAATGTAGCATAAAGAAGCAAATGCTAGTCTGATTTATGGGCCCCTATCATGCATTTAAGAATTTTTTTAAGAACTTTGTTAAAAGCCTCAACCTGCCCATTATTCTGAGGGTAGTAGGGAGTGGAAATTTCATGAGAAAGTCTCAACTTTGCAGTTAATTCGGTCATCATATGATTTCGAAAGTGCTTCCCATGATATGTGACTATGGCTTTTGGAACACCAAACCGTGCGATAACATGATTGAAGAAAAAATATGCAGCCATTTTCGCCAGTATTGTCATATGTAGGAATCGCCTCGACCCATTTGGTAAAATATTCTACCGCTATAATTACATAGCCATGCCACCTGACCGAGTGAAGGTTACATGTCATGAAATCGATACCCCATTTCGAAAAAGGACCTACAATGATAATGAGATGCAATGCAGCTAGCAGAGCATGGGTCTTATGATCATAAATCTGGCATGCGAGACACTTTTGGTCACAAAGGATACAATCATGAAATATGGTGGGCCAAAAGGAACTAGCATGTAAGATATTTTGTGCTGCAACATATCCAGATAGATGACCGTCGCATATCCCCGAGTGTCATTCATTAAGGAATTTCTTGGCCTCCTCATGTGTGAGGCACCTTCGGAAAACCGTATCAATACCATGACGATAAAGAGTGTCACCAACGATGATGTATTTCTTGGCTTGGTATCGAATATGTCACTGCTCGGAGTGAGAGGTATCAAACTGGAAAGTATGGGTCTGTAGATATATAAGGATATCCCCATACCATGGATAATATGGTGATATCATAAACAACGACTCCTCTAGGATGGAATCCTCAGACGTCAACTCAAAATCAAGAGAGGGAAGGTCGTATATTAGCTCAGCAAAAATTAAGGATTTCTTCGATTTGGATTTGATGAATTCCATATCAAACTCTTGCAGGATGACAATCCATTTAGAGTACTTGACCCCCAACAATTGACATGACAAGATGTATGTCATATGGTTGCAATCATAAATGAACTTAGTTTTCTGGAGCAATATATAATGATGAAAACTTTAGACGGCTTGAACGACCACCAAAGCTAATTTTTCCATGTGAATGTACTTGATTTTGGTGTCGTTGAGATTCTGACTCAAGAAAGAGATGGAATGTTCAGTCCCTATATCATCTTCTTGGACCAATACCATTGCTATAGTAGCAATGGAAGCAACAAGATATAGTAAATAGTCACGTTGATAATTAGGGGGATATAAGAGAGATACTTGTTGGGTGATTTAATGGTTTGTTAAATCCTTGTCATTCAATTGTCAAACCAGAGTTTCATAAACTGACGAGGTATACATGTACTATATGTACTAGGTGGTTATATTTTATGTTAGATTAATCTAATGCAATTAAACTAATTACAAAACAAATTAAATCAATCTAATTCAAACTAGATCAAATCAAACATAAAGAAATTGAAATCACACTTGCATAAAGGAAATCACACTTGCATGAAATTGAAATCACTCTTGCAGAATTTAAATCACACCATACTTGCATAAATAAAATCACACCACACTTGCATAATTGAAATGTTATGAAACCAGCTCAAAAAATAGAAAAAAAGAGAGATCAACGCCTTAGAAATAAACCACTTCGAGGTGGTATCCTCCTTTACATTACATAAATGAACAATTCTTGGATGATACAAATGAAAAAACCTCCTTATATATATAGGAGTCCATGGGGCCACAATATAATCTTATCCGACCTAACAATAATAATGTAAGGGCACAATAATAACAATATTGGGGTTATAGGGTTACAACAATAACAATAAGGGGGTTACAATAACAACAATAAGGTACTATACTAGTAATATAGGGACCTAACATGCCCCTCTCCTTCAAAGAACTTTTGTCCTCAACACTTGAGTAGCTCTAGGTGCATCTATATAAAATTCTCATCCTCCCATGTAGAACCTTCAGTGGGTAAGTTCTTCCATTTGATGAGATACTCTGAAATTGATCGATTTCGTAGTTGTTGAGTTCTTGTTTCCGTGACTGCTTCAGGTTCCAATATGATTTTTCCTTCCTTATCAAGTTCTAGCAATATTGTTTGAACTGGAATTTTGTCCCCTATAACCTTCTTTAAGCATGAAACATGGAAAACTGGATGCACTCACGAAGAAGCAGGAAGCTCCAATTTGTATGTCATAGTACCAATCTTTTGCAACACCTTGTAAGGACCATAGTACTTTAGCGATAATTTATTATCCTTCTTAGCTTGCTTGAGGGACATTTGTTTGTATGGTTGTTGCCGTAAAAATACCTAGTCTCCTACATCAAAACTTCTCTCACTGCAATGTTGATATGTTTGATGTTTCATTCGATTTTGTGCCAAATTTAGGTTATCCTTTAAGAGTTGGAGAAATTTTTGTTGATGCTCGATGTGATCTTCCACTGCTTGAACCTTAGAATTTTCTCTTAAAGAAGATGTGATAGACGGTGGATGATTTCAATAAAGTGCCAAAAATTTGGTCATTTTTGCTACAGTATGGAAGGAAGTGTTATACCACCATTTAGCGAGAGGTAACACTTGACCCATTGTGCTTTCTTATCAGATAGAAAACAACGAAGATATCCTTCCAAACATTTATTCACGATCTCAGTTTGACCATCGAATTGAGAACGATAAGATGAGCTATGAGCTAGTTGAGTACCCAAACAAGAAAATAATTTCGTCCAAAAATTTCCAGTAAAAATGGGATCTCTGTCACTTACAATAATCTTCTGGTTTCTATGTAGCTTTTGAATATTTTCCATAAATGCAATAGGAACTGTACTTGCTTTAAATAGATGAGATAATGCACAAAATTGTGCATACTTGGTAAGTCTATCAACCACCACCATGATGACACTCTTTCCTCTGGACTTAGGTAAACCTGTCATAAAATCCATTGAAATCTCCTCCCAACGTTCACTTGGAGTGGATAAATTTTGTAGAAGACCCAGGGTCTTAAATGTCTCAACTTTATTTTGCTGGCAAACCAAACATTTTACCACAAACTTTTGAATATCAGATTTAAGGCCATCCTAAAAAATTTCTTTCTTCAAACTATGGTAAGTTTTTAAAAATATCGAGTTTCCTCATAAAGGAGAAGTGTGCAATTCCAAAAGAATATTTTGTTTTAGTTGGGAATTATTGCAAATATATAAGCGATCTTTGTACCATAAGGACTCATTTTTCCAACTAAATGTATCAGATGTCCTAGGATCTTGCTGCAACTTTTGAATGAGTGTCCACAGTTCTTCATCCTTCTTCCATTCATCCCTTGCTTCGGTTATCCAATCTGGTTGGATAATAGAAATGGAAAAAAGCAATGTTTCCACCTTTTCATCCTTTCTTGAGAGTGCATCTGCAACAACATTTAGCTTCCCTTCTTTGTAGATGATATCAAAATCATAACCCAACATCTTTGTGACCCATTTTTGTTGCTCTTCTGAAGATAGTCTTTGTTTAAGACTATCATGATCATTTTTTACCTTGAAGTGTCTTCCCCTTAGGTAAGGTCTCCATTTCTTTAGTGCATGTAATATTGCCAACATTTCCTTCTCATAAATAGCTTTTTGTAAACACTTTCCTTTGATTGGACGACTTTAAAAATCAATGGGTCTTCCTTCTTGCATTAAAACAACACCAATTCCATTTCCTGAAGCATCACATTCCACAATAAAGGTTTTTATGAAGTCTGGCGTAGCTAAGACTGGTGCTAGGCACATTGCCTCTTTAAGATGTTCAAAGGTCTTAGTTGCTTCAGGAGTCCATGAAAATTCATCTTTCTTCAATAATGTTGTTATAGGTGCTGTTATTCTCCCATAATTCTTAACAAACTTGCAATAATACCCTGTTAACCCGAGAAATCCACGCAACTGCTTTATGGTTGTGGGGACTTTCCATTCCTTAATGGCTTTAATTTAGTTAGGGTCTACCTTAACACCCTCGTGAGATACAATATGACCCAAATATTCCACCTCTTGTAATCCAAAGAAACATTTGGATGTTTTTGTGTATAATTGTTTCTCCTCCAATAGTTTGAGCACCCTATCAACATGTTGAACATGATCCTTCCAAGACCTGTTGTAGATTAGTATGTCATCAAAAAATACTAGCATAAATTTTCTAAGGAAGGGTTTGAAAATGGAATTCATCAACCCTTGAAATGTAGAAGGTGCATTGCTAAGGCCAAAAGGCATGACCAAAAATTCATAATGACCCTCATGAGTTCGAAATGTTGTTTTTGGAATATCTTCAGTCTTCATTCTAATTTGATGATATCCTGAACGAAGATCCAACTTGGTAAAATAAATTTCTCCATGTAATTCATCCGATAATTCATCAATCATAGGAATGGGAAATTTATCTTTAATGGTGAGCTTATTGAGCTCCCTATAATCCGGACACATTCGCCATGATCCATCCTTCTTGTGTACCAATACTACAGGAGTAGAGAAAGAACTTTGACTAGGTTGAATTATACCCGCCTCTAACATTTCTGCAATCATACGTTCAATTTCACTCTTTTGTACGTAAGGATATCTATAAGGCCTGATGTTTGGAGGAACACTTCCTGGAATCAAATGAATAGCATGATCATGATCACGAATAGGTGGGAGTCCTTTGGGAGTTTCAAACACCTTGAAATGATTGTCCAAGACTTGTTGGAGATCTGCAGAAATAGATGATTTTGATGTCGGAACTTCTAGTGAGCATAATTGTGCAATTACGCCTCGTTGTTCTTTCTTTAGAAGCTTTGTCATGAAATTAAAGCTTATTATCCTTCCTAGCTTCCCTTCAATACCCCGTAATTCGACTTCCTTTCCTTCTGAAAAAAATTTCAAGAAAATTTCTTGAAAATTAAAAGCTACCGTCCCCAAAGATTGTAACCATTGTACTCCTAGTACAACATCAGCACCTCCCATAGGAATGGAAAGCATTGGACTAGTCAATACATATTCCCCCATGGTTAACTTGATATTATGGCATTTTCCAGAGCAATTTATAGTTCCTCCATTTGCAACCTTCACTTGACATTCTGGTGCTGGGTATAGGAAACAATTTAATTCCTTGGCTACCTTACAATGAATAAAATTATGGGTGCTACCTGAATCAATCAACACTGTTACCTTTTTCTTCTTGATTTGTCCTTCTATCTTGAGAGTTTGAGGAGTGGTAATTCCTGCCAGTGCATTACACGATATGGTCGGATTCATTTCTTCCTCTTCTAGGGTTGGTTCCTGGTGTATATCCTCTTCTTGTTCATTTTCTTCTTCCTCTTCACAATCTATGTAAGATAATTTATTCTCAGCACACTTATGACCTTTAGTGTATTTGCTATCACAACTGTAGCAAAGTCCTTTTGCTCTTTTTTCTTCCAATTGTTGTGGTGTCAACCTTGTAGGTTGTGGAAATCTAGGCGTAGCAACACTTCCTTCTTTATAGAAGTGAGTGGTAGGCTTCCTTGTCGCCATAATTTTACATTCAATTTTTCTTGCCAACCTGAATGCCTTCTCCAATGAATCAGGTTCCCAAACTTGAACTTCATGTTGGATGTTATCCTTTAAATTCCCTATGAAGACATCAATCCTGTGTTCCTTTGGAATATCAGTTACCCTTATATTCAATTTTTGGAAGTCCTCAATGTGCTCCACCACTAAACCCTTTTGTTTGAGATTTATCAATTGGCTAAAGAAGGTGCGCTCTTTGTATTCTCATAATGTGCTATCATTTACTCCGTAAAAATTGACCAAGTGACAATTTTTTTACTGGAGCAAAGCCATATATACCATAAAAATGTATTTTGTTATAAATGTAAAGTTGAAATGTGTACCTTTTATTGAGATCAAAATATTGCTCCATTGTAGTATCCATGTTACGGGATCCTTGCCATCAAAATTCCTCATATCCATCTTTGGAATATGGTGGTTCTTCAATCCAACATTAGAGTTTATGAAATCACGATTAAAATTTATTTTGTTCTCATCATGAGTTTACTCTAATATATTACTGTCGTTTGGAATCATTTCTTGTATTAACCTTGTCATCAAACCTTCCATGAATGATTTTAGATCATTCTTCGTGTCTTCCATGTTGTCTTTCATTTTTTCATCGATCTTAGCTTCCATGTCATCCATCTTACCTTCCACGCCATCCATCTTACCTTCCACGACTTTCTTCAAACCATCCATCTTAGATTCCACGCCTTTCTTCAAAACTTACATTTCATTTTTTGTTGATCTTTGCGAGAGCGAAATTTGGTTCACTTGCTCTTGTAATTTTGACATATCATGTTGCAGTTTTTCGTCTTCATGAGTCACATTAGAGCCTTCTGAAGGCTTAATGGGTGTTGAATTATTTTTAGGTGGAATTTTAGAACCCAATACTGATATCTATGCTTCAATATTCCCTTGGAATCACTTCAAACTGATTTTTCACACAAGACTTATACAATTCGAAAAAAACAAATACACACCTTTTTCTTGCTTTTGAGGAGCTCGATATTGAAACTGAATTATCTCTGTGATTTCAGATCTTCAATATCTAAAATTTTTCCCTGTAGTAGCCCTCTGAATCTTCTTTCGAATGCCACAGGTCTGACCTAATTTAGACTCTTCAAAACAAAGTTATGCCCAATCTCCCACAATGACCTAATTATGGACTAGTTCAGTAGAGCGAACTTGTACGACGTGCCACATGTAATTGTTTCCTCCTTCGGCTCTGAAATTACTACACAGAAAACTAAAGTCCATGTACTTGTAGCCACTCTTTACATAATTCCAATCTGATGCTCAGAGAGAGAGTTATGACAATTTTTCCATGGCCACCTCTTTGCGATGAAATTTGGGAGCCTGAAAAAACCCTAAATTCCACGAAACCTATCTCTGCAAATATTGTGAACCAAGATCTGAAATTTTTACAGGAAGTTCCTCAGGATTTCGGCTTCGCTCTGTAAAACTTCTGAACCTTCGTAGAAAATAAGTTATAGCGAAAATACCACGATGACCTGTTTTAGGTGAAATTCGGGAGCTTGAAAAAGTCCTAACTTCCACAGATCATATTTCCAAAAATATTGTGAACCAAGAGGTGACATTTTCACACGACATTTCTCAGGATTTCATCTTCTCTCTGTAAAATTTTTAGCTTTTTAACCTTCGTATAAAAACAGTTATAGCAAAAATTCCACGATGACATGTTTGGAGCAGCGAAACCCTAGAAGCCAAAGGCTCTGATACCAAATGTTATGAAACCAACTCCAAAAATAGAAGAAAAGAGAGATCAACACCTTATAAATAAGCCACTTCGAGGGGGAAACCTCTTTTACATTACATAACTTAACAATTCTTGAATGATACAAATGACAAAACCTCCTTCTATATATAGGAGTCCATGGGGCCACAACATAATCCTAGTCGACCTAACAATAATAATATAAGGGCACAATAATAACAATAAGGCACTATACTAATAATATAGGGACCTAACAAATCACTCCTCTTACATAATTTAAATCACACCATGCTTTCATAAATGAAATGTTGAATTGAAATCACACTCACACCTGTTGAAAAGTAAATCACACTTTGATGAAAGGAAAAACGCACTTTCATAAAATGGAAACAAGCTTGCTAAAAATAAATGAAATAACATAAATAAACTATGTTACCAATATGTACAAAGGCATGAAAACTAGGGTTGATGGGGGCCCTCCATTCCTCAGCAAGCACGCTGAACATCTATCACATCTTGGAGATAAAGGTGGCGGTATGTATTTCATAAAATGATTACAAGATATTACAAGAATTCTCTCTCCTCACTTTACAAATCACATCTTGAATGGAACTTGTAACCTCCAACTATTAACTAGCCACTAGTTACCTCTAATCTCTAACAACTAACAATTTACAACCAACCATTTTCTACAATTTTTACCACCCTTTGTATAAATGGTGCACTTATATTTATACAAAAATTGAAGATAACTATAAATCTTCAAATCTCTCATAAATCCACATTTATCTCATGTGGTTACAACCTCTCCTAAAAATATAAGATAAAAATCCTCTCCAAATTCTCTCATAGTTTTGATAAGGACACATATCAAAACATCCATGATTCTTCTCATTTGAATTTGCTTAGCTTAATTATCCATATCTTCTTCAAATATTCTACAAATCCTCATGAGTTGGAATTTGAAATTCGAATTTGTAGTTAGGAGGCCAAGTAGGACCCTTCTAGAATCTCCAAGTGGGCCTACAATATCACAAAATTTATACCACTTTTATGTATATATGAAAACATTTTAATTTTATAATATTTAATTACAAATTCACTTCAAACATTTAAAATAAATTACTTTGGAAAATATAACGCTAAACCCATATGATCATGAAAATGGTTACATAATGTAGGGTTATGTAGCTACAAAATTACGGAATGAGGGAAATATGATGGAAATGTGGGTAAAAGTGGATGGCATTTTGGAGATTCAAGATACCCCGCAACTGAAGATATTGCATGTCCTCATGCAACTATTCCATTGATTCCCTTAGTAATAAGTTAGTCTTCTTGAAATGTTTTTTTTTCTTTATGAACTTTGGCTTTGTATTGATTCTCTTTTAACTTTGCATAATCATATCATTTGATACCATTATTCTTTTTGCAAAGTGTAGTTTGAAATATATTTGATTGCAACATATTTTTTATGGTTGGTTCTTGTGTGACAACCAAAATTTTATGAGTATTGGTTCTTTTGTAACAATACTTTTGTTATTTTTTTTAAGTCCCATAGTGACCGTGAGCCATTTATTGTGCTCATCAATTTGCAAAAAATATAAACTTTTTGGAATCAAAATGCAATAATAGTTTATTGGGAAAAATATGTTGGTTAGGATGAAATGAAAAGTGACATGTGGCATGAAATATGACTATCTCTTCCCCCCAAATTAAGATGTTTTTAGTTTTCTTGCAAATGAGAAAGGGAAAATGAATGTGGTGAGGGATTTTCCAATATCACAATTTTAGAATTTAAGGTATTACATGATTAAAGATTAGAAAACACATACCTTCACTTACCTAAAAAGTGGACAAGCTATGTATAGAGTGTAGTTGTTGTTGTTGAAATTGGAATATTTATTTCTACAGATGTTGAATTGAGTCTTGCTGCAAATTTCCGAAATCATCTAGTCTTCATTCGTTCCCTCTTAGTGGAATAATTCTTATCTATGTGAATAAGTGTGTCGATGTTAAACATAGAAAAGAAATTTTTGGATTACTAGCCATTAATGAATTCCATTAACCAACACAAGACTACTCACCATTGATGTCAATGAGATTCAATATGGATAAGTACATCTTACTAGGTACAAATAGATGTGTCGAAGTCGAGTCACCTAGAAGATCCGACAAACATGAGACATTGATGTATTCTAATTGTTTGTTGGCGAGAGAACTTGCCATTAAGGCATGCAAGCCTCAAGGTACTTGAAATATCTCTAGTCTTGATCCCAGATGATGTGTTGGAGTCGATGGGTCAAAACTTGTTAGAAGGGAGGCCTTAATGAATCCTCCATCATTCGACGCAAGTATAAAATAATAATTTGAAGGAATATGGATGAAAATTTTGCATTGGAGAAAGGTTTATTGGACATGAATGAAAAGGAAAATGGGGTGACTCGGCTTTGTAAAGAAGTTGAAATAACTTAATTTTTGGGAAGGGTGAGTTAAAATGATGTAGGAAAGTATGACGATTGTGAAGGAAAATGAGTTTTTGGTAGTAGGGATGATCCAAGAGGATATAGACAACCCAAGGAGCACTATGAAGAAGATATACTCATGTTAAGCCTGGGTTGAGGATGTCTTTATTTTTAATTAAATGTGCTCAAATATTTGTAAAATAGAAATTGAAAATGTTGTGAGGATTTTTCCTCAACAATTCAAAAATTAAATTTCTAATTTCATATTGAAGTTGATAGATTATTCTCATCCCTAAGGTGTTGGGGATAATGCCCTTGAAAGTAGAGATTGAGATATTTCCTCCATAGAAATCTCATGAGAAAATTTTAAGGGATATGAGAATTATTTCCTCCTTAAAATCAGAGATAAGGAGATATTTCCTCCTTAGTTTTGGGCTCTTAAGAGCTATATAATGCCATTCTATGTACAGGAAAGGTAAGGAGAAAGAGAGTAACGAGAGATTTTGAGTGCTTGAAAAATTCATTTTCAAGCAGAGCTTGGATAGCTCATGAGTCTTTTAGAGTATGGATGTATATTTGAGAGTTCTTGGCTGGCCACCTTGATGTAAAAGTCAATGTACATTTATCTCTATTCAAAAAGACAATAGATTGATTCATCCTGTTGGAGACGAATCCGAAGAGGTAGCCCAGGGGAAGGGGTGAAATCCGTTATCAATTGTGTTGTTCTCGTTCTTGTGAATGTTTTCTTATGTTATTGAACATTTTATTAAAGCATTCAATTAAATGATTTTGTTAATCATTTGTCTGTATACATGTTTTAAAGTTTAATCTGAATTGGAACTAAAAGTTCAATTTCAAATCAAGTGGTATCAGAGCGGTTCATTATCTGGCTTGGTGGGTACATCTTCCAGTTTCAGCTCAGGCAAGCAGAAGAAGGAGAAGGTAAATCATTTTGATTCAAAATGTCATCTCTTGATTCCTTTCTTCAACAAAATTGGAAAACTTTCTTAATCATGAAAGACATGGTAGAAGAAATGTACAAGGATTTTCAGTTGCATAAGCAAATAAATGAATTGGAAGAAATTAATTCAGCACTTCGAGAGGAGAATCTCAAGCTGAAAAGATTGCTCAAGGCCATAAAGGACAGAGATGTTTTGAAAGAGCCATTGAAGGATTCTTTCTATCAGCCATGTGAGAAACGTAGCTCTCATGGAGCATCATCTTCTACGTTGTCATCGACAAAGAATCAAGAATATAATCAAGTGTCCGAGGAGGTAAGAAAATTTTCATTTTCTATACCCTATAATAATGATGTTAATGATGCATCGTTTGCAAATTTTGAAAATCATATCAAGGGGATTGGCATGAAATTATTGACCAAGATGGGATACGATGGAAGAGGCTTTGGGGTTATTGGTCAAGGTATCATTAATCCAATTGAGGTGAAGGGACAACCTCATATGGCAAGACTGGGCTATACAAATATTGGAGAGAGTTCCAAATCTGCAGAGGCAAGAAAGTCAAATCATTGTGGTAATGGTCATGGAAAGTAGTCGCCAGAAAGATATGAGCACTTCAAGAGAAGAGCTAAATCTTGTTCTCATGATCAAGGTTTGAAATCATTTCTGCCAAGGAATCGACGAGTGCACTTTTGTGTTCATTGTGGAAGAAATGGGCACCAGAAGGAGAATTGTTGGGATCTACATCCAGAGCTTCGACACAAGCAGAATAAACAGTTCTTGCAAATATATCTTCTGAAGTTGCGAAAGGAACCTGCAACAAAAGCACAAGCAAACAATATTCGTGATGAAACAAAGCCAATCAAAGAAAATCCATTCACCTAGCTTGGTAAGCAATGGATATCGTTTATTCTTAATTAATTAAAAAAAAAAATCTTCTCAGAATTGTTTCTGCATGAAAAGTCTATTGAAACTATGATATTATTGTGATATCCATACCTGTAGCAAGGAATGAGAGAGAAAGTGTATAGATTTCTTTGCAGCCAAAATTTTCTTGGACTGGCAATGGCAATGCAGGAAATTTGCAAGTTCATTGTTCGGATTTATGTTCTAGTTTTGGTTAGAGGCTTGAAGCTGGGAGATGTTTGACTTTAAGACATGTGGTACCAATTCTTGGAGTACCTGATGCACTTGTCCCAGTGAGATTACCCAGTGCACGGATTATCTTGCTTCCTGGAGAAACTTCCACACTGTGGGTTTCGGTGGATGTTCCTTCTACATAACAACCTGGGGTGTACGAGGGGGAAATCTTCATCACCGATGTGAAGGCTGATGCAGACTCTACAGTAAGTGACATTGACAAACATGAAGTTAGAAGAGGTTTGGAGGAGAGTCTCTATATAGTTGAGTCTTTACATGAAAAAACACAGGAGGAAATGTTAGAAGGACTAAGAGAAATCACTACTGGATTAAGGAGGCTCCTTCAAGCACCATTGCTTTCTGCTTCCAGTGAAAATGGCAGTATGGACATGGATGGGGATGGTCAAGAAGCTTCTACGATACATGTGAAACTCAGCGTTATTGTTTGGGACTTTGTCTTGCCAGTGACTCTCTCTCTGCCTGTTGTCTTTGGTATATTTGAAACTGTGATTGAGGACCGATTTGGATTGGAACATGGAAGTGAAGACTGGTATGGTTCATTAGACATGCATTACCAGTGGTTACTCCAATACATAATAAGATTCTTCTTTTTTTGTAGATGGGGTGATAACATGCGTGTTCTGACGTACACCTATCCCTGGCCTGCTGATCATCCAAAATCAGAAGAATATTATTCTGATCCAAGATTGGCAGTTTATGCTATACCCTACGCACCTGTTTTTTCAAGTATGGATGCAACAAAAAATGTATTGAGGAAAGAGCTTGAAATTCTGAAGACAAAACCTCATTGGAAGAAATCGTACTTTTATTTATGGGATGAGCCTTTAAACTTGGAGTAGTATGATATGATTCGTCGCATGTCTGGTGAAATAAGGGAAATTTCTCCAGATGCTCGTGTTTTAACAACTTATTATTATTATTTCCCTTAATTTCAAGCTCATTATGTTGGCAAAAGGTCGAATGCATTAAGTTGGAGGAGGCCAAGTCACTCGTTTGATGAGAGATGAATTCATTAAGTCACAGGGGGCATATTCATTGCTTAGCAGAGGTTGAGTTCATTGAATTCGTGCTCTTCGATTTGTTGTTAGACTAAGGCCGAGTTCATAAGGGTTGTGTGAGTTAATCTATGTTGACAAAGATTCGATCAAAGAAAAAAAGCACCGAAGGCATAATCAAATTGCCTTTCCAAATTTTTGGAAGCACTTTATTCAAATTCATTGTCGAGTTTGGCCAAGGTTCCACGATTTCATCAACGGAATGAAAATTCTATGGCATGATTAGCGGTACGTCTAGATGTTGAACTCCACAAATGTTGGAAGTTGATCTGAAAGGCAGGCCACATCTACGAAGAAGAAGAATCGAATGCGTGAAATATGCAGAAGCTGGAGCATATGCCAAAAATAGCTCCGGAAATAGTTATACAGTTGTTGGTGTCTTTGTTCTCGCAAGCAGTTATTTTGGGAGCAATGGTAGCTATCACGAGCCAATCTCTCTCTGCATGACGGAAATGATCTATGACTTCATGGAAAATGGGGTAAAAAACTCATACTGTGGTCGTGCTCGCTGTAATTGGTCCAATGGAATTTACAGTGGAGACAATCCTAAATCTACTTTTGCACCAAGTGAAGTCTGTGATATTCTTAAGAGTATTGCACCCTGTGCTAGTGTATGGGAGAGGAACCTTTTGGCAGATGCTTCAAAGCTTGTAGAAGCAGTGACTCGTGAAGGAAATATTGTTTGCAAGGACAAGGATCACTGCACAAGAGGTTGCGTTAGATGAGCTGTAATGAATCGACTTAGTTATTCAGGATACAACGCTGCAGTATGAAAATCAAGATGGGATCATGCCAATGGATATCCTTCAGGAGAATATGAGTACATTGAAGTTATTGTTGAAGGATCGATGGAAAAATATGAGAGACTGATAGTTGATATTGATTTTCGATCACAGTTCCAGGTCGCCTGATCCATAGGGCATTATAGTGCTATGTTGAATATGCTTCCAGTTATTTTTGCGGTGAAAGAAGATCGGCTGCAAAAAATTGTTAGCATTGTTTGTGATGCTGCCAAGAAATCCTTAAAGAAAGAAGGGTTACACATTCCTCCTTGGAGAAGGTTCGAGTACATGAGAGAAAAATGGTTGTCCTCCATACAGAAGAACTACTAATGAAGCCCCTCATGCTCCTTTCAGTGCTAATGAAGTCCCTCATTCTTCTTCTGAAATACCTGATATAAATAAAGAAGTAACATCCGTTACCGTCAAAGGCTCGGGATGGGGTTTGAGGTTTCCCAGTGAGTTCGAGCTACAGTTTCGTAGTAATGGAATTTACAAGGATGTTAAAGATGACCATTGAGTTCCCACCCCGAACGATCAAATAACTGTTGTCAAGCCAAAAGCATTACATAGAGGGGGTAAAAAAAAATTTGTTGCTGGATTGGCATCCATGTTAAGAGAAGTTGGCCTGAGTTCCAAGTCCTAGAAGCATATTTCGTTCTAGCCTAAAGTTCTGACACAACAGTTCGATCTTCACAACGGTTTCCAAATTCAGGATGGGCTGTGGTAGCTCAATTTGCAGGTAGCTGGATTAATGGTATGGGCTCTTGAAACGAATTTATGGACCGTCAAGGTTGTTTTTCCAGTATGATTCCAGCATGACAAATTCAATTTTCATATTCCTTTTTGGTTAAAATTTGGTGCAACATTCAAAGCATGTTATGGAGAATCAATGCAGAATTCCAACATCGATTCCACCAAGGTAGCATGCAAGTTACATCAAATACAAACAAAATTGTTCCCAAAATTCAAAGGAAGAATTGACTTCATTCATAATCAACTTCAATATTTAAAATCGAGAACAAATTTGTGGTGACAGAGTGCGAGAAAAAATTTGTGGTGACTTTAACTCATCATAAACATGACATTTTAACACATTTATAACCAGAACACAAATTCCTAAAGGACATCAAGAAGAAGTCCTTTGACCTATAATAAAGCCTTGCTCATGAAACCCATGAAGCAAGCATGCCAGAAATATATATTATTATCTTTGCCTTATTTATAAAATCATAATTACATAGTCAATATGAAGACTGAACCTAGTTACACTTTCCAACACTCCCTCTTAACTAGGGAGGTATTCATAACGGTACATGATCACTTTCAATCTTAAGAATCTCATAAGAAGAATCGGATTGGTAATCGCATCTGTATAGCATCATATCAACCATCATTGTGCTAGTGCAAGGCATTGACTAACAGCCCCGTCTCTCAACGAGACAATGGGCTACAATGTCGGTGAGACACATGACTTATAGACACCATTGTCATTGTCTCTCCAAGGTACATACTCCACCCGGGTATTCCCAAAGTATGACCTTATTGGACTATTGGTCCACGACTACTCTTATCTTGAATTCCCTTTCTCATTCTCAAAGATTATCGGATGCCATATGATTACCCAATCCTCCATTCTGTCTTCCTAGTTGAAGACCGGAATTATGTGTCTATCCACTCTCTCTACATGGCTTTCACTAAGACTTACAGTTGTTAGTCTTGGTCTAGTGCATAACACATGAATTAGAGAATCGTATATGTCACTCCCTCTTAACTTAGGAAGAACATACTCCAAATTTCTTCCAAGTAATAAACTTACCACCAAGCTCCCTCTTAATCAGGTACATACATTAGCAATGATGAGACACCCATCTGCTCATGAAGAATTCCTCTCCTTGATGTCATGGCTTTCGATCTTTAGGAATCTTCAATTTTAGATTCATAGGATGCAGATCATCCATCACTTTCATCCATGAGTCATGTCATCTAGCAGAAAGTGATTCATTAGTTTTTCTTATCTGATCCACCTTTATGCCATGTTGCTTTCCTTCGAACCATCTCCCAAGGATCTTACATCCTTCTACATGGTTGGCAGCCCTACATAAACTTATTCAGATAAACATATACATAAGAACTTTTAAATCAAAAGTTACATCGGTGATGATCTTTCACCATGACATCTCCCTGTAGGCATTGACATACTTTATTCAGATTGACACATCTCCAAAAAATATGCATTGTCAAGGGTCTTCTTCTTTACCAGACTTCTATCATAGTCTACATATCTTTCCAGGATATCTCCTAGTCACATCTTCTTGGCTTCTAGATGATAACCGCCACTTTGACATGGTTGCACTTCATGATCTCTTCCTCCACATAGCTTCATTCTCGAGACCTCATATTCCATATGAGGACATATTATGTTAATTTCATATGTTAATGATAACTTGTGTAATGGAAGAGATCCTCCTTTCTTTGATCATACTTATAAATATAGAATTCCATCAACTACAACCATAATACATGACTCCATAGCATCCTGCGTTAGCATATAAATATATATACATCATAATTTCCCGTTTGAGTCATCCTGCAGCAATTTCCTTAGAATGAATAACTTCCTTCCCTTGACCTGCTTCATCAATATGTCATCATGTCCTAATCCCATAGTTTTGTAAGATAGAATTCCCGATGAAACCTTTTTTCTTTCTTTCTAACCAGTGAATCCATAGAGGATTCCATTCGAAAATGTCAGCACTTGTTTCCATATTGATTATTGAATGATGACCTTTGATCTCGATGACTGCCTTCCATCAATGTTGTTATCAATGAGGTTTCCAGGAGCTACTTTTTCAAGTGCTCCTTTCATGCTTCTAGATGTTATTAATATACATTGCTTCCTATCATACTACTTTACAACCGACAAAAATCACTTAAAGAGTAAGATGATCTAAATCATAGTAGAGATCTTTCACTTCTTCTTTCTTAGATTTATTTGCATCAAGTTCTTCCCTTACTTCTGTGACATGGCCTTCTTCCTTTTCCTCTTGTCCTTCCCAGATTTAGTACAATCCCTTTTTTTTATAATTCCCAAGATCATTACATCCAAAGCATCGTACCCTGTCCATATTTTTTTTATTTTATTCTGAGGACCCATTTTTCTGAATCTTCCTTTCTTCCTGGACATGGTTGTAAAGGCTTGATTCCCTTCACTTGATCTTGTATCAGCTTTGGCTTTCAAGCTTGTTTCCTCTATTTTACATAAATACCACAGATCCTGGATTGGTGTTGCTTCTTTCCTACGTATAATATTGAAGTGAAGCTTCCCCATTAATCAAGTAGAGCATTTAGCACCGATGTAGACATCTCATTATCAGACATTACTTCTCCCGGTTCCTGTAGTTGGTCTCTTATTTCAGAAATCCTCATAAAGTATGAAGTAACTCCTTCCTCTCTTGACAATTTCATCTTGTATAGTTCTTATCACAGAGATATTTCTTCTCTTGCAGTGCTCACAGAGAATAGCTCCACCAATTTCTCATATATTTCTTTTGCAGTTTCGTGTTTTGACACATAAGGTATGAGAGAGTCCTTAATGGATTCTATGAGAATCCTCCGGGCTCTGATTTCTCCTTTCATGTATTTGGCATGAGCTGGAGCATATTATTTTGAGGGTTGAATTATGGATCCTTTGATGTAGCCCATAACTTCATCTTCGGTTAAATTCAAATATGTCTCTTCTTCCATGCACTAAGGTTTTATGACCCAACCAATTTGTTTCTTTCTTTGTAATAAGTCATTTTAACAGATTTAGATGAGGTTATAGATACTTACTTGAATAGGGTGACTTACTCCTCCTAGCAGCTTCCTTGATGATGATGAATATGAAGGTAGGAACTCCCTCTTAGAATGAATTCTCCAATGTATATGATGGATTCAAAATGATGATGTCTTTAAAGGTGTTGGAGCTTGATGATGTGCCTTCCAACAATGTCTTCAATGTTATAAATATTTGATGGCAAAGATTATCTGCTTGATAATTGGCTCCTTTGAATGATATTGAAGAATCTTCCTTGCAAACTGATTTGACCTTTTAACACAACCTTTTGACCTTGACATTGATTCTTTCTTTCTTGAGTGTCTCTTTGTCAAGTAGCCCTTAGCTTCAACACCTTAGCTCTGATACCATGTTGATAATTTAGTAGGGCAATGGATAGTTCGAATGCCTTCAAGACCTTGTCACTTCTTATTCTTGATGTTAGGTCCCTATATTACTATTGTAGTCCCTTACTGTTGTTAGTATAACCCCCTTATTGTTATTGTTGTACCCCTGTAACTCCAATGTTGTTATTATTGTGCCCTTACATTATTGTTGTTAGGTCGACTAGGATAATATTGTGACCCCATGGACTCCTATATATAGAAGGAGGTTTTGGTCATTTGTATCATTCAAGAATTGTTCATTTATGTAATGTATTGGAGGTTTCCCCTTTAAATTGGTTGATTTCTAAGGCGTTGATCTCTATTTTCTTCTATTTTTGGAGTTGGCTTCATAACATTTGGTATCAGAGCTTTGGATTCTAGGGTTTTGTTGCTCCAAACAGGGCATCGTGGCATTTTCGTTATAATTTTTTTTCTACGTTGGTTCAGAACCTAAAATTTTTACAGAGCGAAGCCGAAATCCTGAGGAACGTCGTGTAAAAATTTCAGATCTTGGTTCACAATATTTTCGGAGATATGATCTATGGAAGTTAGAGTTTTTTTAGGCTCCCGAATTTCACCTAAAACGAGTCATCGTGGCATTTGCACTATAAAAAAATTTCTACGAAGTTTCAGACGCTGAAAGTTTTACAGAGTGAAACTGAAATCCTGAGGAACTTCCTGTAAAATTTCAGATCTTGGTTCGCAATAATTTCAGAGATATGATCTATGCAAGTTAGTCTTTTTACAGGCTCCTGAATTTCATCTCAAAGAGGTGACCATGGTAAAATTGTCATAACTCTCCCTCTGAGCGTCGGATTGAAATTTTGTAAAAAGTGGCCGCAAGTACATGGACTATAGTTTCCTATCTATAAATTTCAGAATCGAAGGAGGAAACAGTGACATGTGGCACGTCGTACAATTTCTCTCTACTGAACCAGTCCATAACTAGGTCATTGTGGGAGATTGGGCATAACTTGGTCTTGAAGAATCCAAATCAGGTCAAACATGTGGCATGCGAAAGAACATTAATAGGGCTACGACATAAGAGAATTTTAGATATTGAATATCTGAAATCACATAGATAATTTAGTTTCAATATCGAGTTCCTCAAAAGCAAGCAAAAGGTGTGTATTGTTTTCAAATTGCATAAGTCTTGTTTGAAAAATTAGTTTGAATTGATTCTAAGGGAATATTGTAGAATAGATATCAGTATTGGGTTCTAAAATGCCCCCTAAAAATAATTCAACACCAATTAAGCCTTCAGAAGGCTCTAATATGACTCATGAAGACAAAGAACTGCAACATGACATGTCAAAATTATAAGAGCAAGTGCACCAAATTTCGCTCTCGCAAAGATCAACAAAAAATGAAATGGAAGTTTTGAAGAAAAGCGTGGAAGCTAAGATGGATGATTTGAAGAAATGCATGGAAGCTAAGATGGATGGCATGGAAGATGGCATGGAAGATAATATCAATGAAAAAATGAAAGACAACATGGAAAACATGAAGAATGATCTAAAAGTGGACATGGAAGGTTTGACAAAGTTGATACAAGAAACGTTTCCTAATGGTGAAAAGATAGTAAAGGAAACTCATGATGAGAACAAAATAAATGCTAATCGTGATTTCATAAAATCTAATGTTGGATGGAAGAACCACCATATTCCAAAGATGGATATGAGGAAGTTTGATGGCAAGGATCCTGTAACATGGATACTACATATGGAGCAATATTTTGATCTTGATAATGTGCAAAACAGACAAAAGGTACACATTACAACTTTACATTTAGAACAAAATACATTTGTATGGTATCGATGGCTTTGCTCCCATAAAAAAATTGTCACTTGGTCAATTTTTACGGAGGAAATGATAGCACATTATGAGGATACAAAGAACAACCCTTCTTTATCCAATTGATAAATCTCAAACAAAAGGGTTCAGTGGTGGAGCACATTGAGAACTTCCAAAAATTGAATATAAGGGCAACTGATATTCCAGAGGAACACAGGATTGATGTCTTCATAAGGACTTTAAAAGATAACATCCAACATAAAGTTCGCGTTTGGGAACATGATTCATTGAAGAAGGCACTCAAGGTGGCAAGAAAATTTGAATGTAAAATTATGGTGACAAGGAAGCCTACCACTCACATCTATAAAGATGGAAGTGTTACTACTCCTATACTTCCACAACCTACAAGGTTAACACCACAAAAATTGGAAAAAAAAAAAAGAGCAAAAGGGCTTTGCTATAGTTGTGATATAAAATACACTAAAGTTCATAAGTGTGATGAGAATAAATTATTTTACATAGATTGTGAAGAGGAGGAAGAAAATGAACAAGAAGCTTCAAAATAAGAGGATACACACCAAGAACCAACCCTAGAAGAAGAAGAAATGAGTTCGACCATATCATGTAATGCATTGGCAGGAATTACCACTCCTCAAACTCTCAAGATAGAAGGACATGTCAAGAAGAAAAAATTAATAGTGTTGATTGATTCAGGTAGTACCCATAATTTTATTCATTGTAAGGTAGCCAAGGAATTGAATTGTTTCCTATACCCAACACCAGAATGTAAAGTGATGGTTGAAAATGGAGGAACTATAAATTTCTCTGGAAAATGCCATACTATCAAGCTAACCATGGGGGAATATGTATTGAATATTCCAATGCTTTCTATTCCAATGGGAGGTGTTGATATTGTACTAGGAGTACAATGGTTACAATCTTTGGGGACGGTACTTTTAATTTTCAAGAACTTTTCTTGAATTTTTTTTCAGAAGGAAAGGAAGTCGAATTACGGAGTATCGCAGGGAAGTCCAAAAAGATAATAAGCTCTAATGTCATGAAAAATCTTCTGAAGAAATAATAACGAGGCGTAATTGAACAATTATGCTCACTAGAAGTTCCAACATCGAAATCATTTGTTTCTCCAGATCTCCAAAAAGTCTTGGACAATCATTTCAAGGTGTTTGAAACTCCCAAAAGGACTCTTACCTATTCGTGACCATGATCATGCTATTCATTTGATTCCAGGAAGTGTCCCTCCAAACATCAAGCCTTACATATATCCTTATGTCCAAAAGAGTGAAATTGAACTTATGATTGCAGAAATATTAGAGGTTGGTATAATTCAACCTAGTCAAAGTTCTTTCTCTGCTCCAGTGGTATTGGTGCACAAGAAGGATGGATCAGGTGCATGTGTCCGGATTATAGGGAGCTCAATAAGCTCACTATTAAAGATAAATTTCCCATTCCTGTGATTGATAAAATATTGGATGAATTACATGGAGCAAATTATTTTACGAAGTTGGATCTTCATTCAGGATATCATCAAATTAGAATGAAGACTGAAAATATTCTGAAAACAACATTTTGAACTCATGAGGGTTATTATGAATTTTTGGTCATGCCTTTTGGCCTTACCAATGCACCTACGAAAGTTCAAGGGTTGATGAATTCCATTTTCAAACCCTTCCTTAGAAAATTTGTGCTAGTGTTTTTTGATGATATACTAATCTACAACAGGTCTTGGAAGGATCATATTCAACATGTTGACAGGGTGCTCAAACTATTGGAGGAGAAACAATTATATGCAAAAACATCCAAATGTTTCTTTGGAGTACAAAAGGTGTAATATTTGGGTCATATTGTATCTCACGAGGGTGTTAAGGTAGACCCTAGCAAAATTAAATCCATTAAGGAATGGAAAGTACTCACAACCATAAAGTAGTTGCGAGGATTTCTGGGGTTAACAGGGTATTATTGCAAGTTTGTTAAGAATTATGAGAGAATAGCAACACCTCTAACAACATTTTTGAAAAAAGATGAATTTTCATGGACTCTTGAAGCAACTAAGGCCTTTGAACATTTTAAAGAGGCAATGTGTCTAACACCGGTCTTAGCTACGCCAGACTTCACAAAAACCTTTATTGTGGAATGTGATGCCTCAGCAAATGGAACTAGTGTTTTTTTAATGCAAGAAGGAAGAGCCATTGCTTTTGAAAGTCGTCCTATCAAAGGAAAGTATTTACAGAAAGCTATTTATGAGAAGGAAATTTTTGCAATACTACATGCACTAAAGAAATGGCGACCTTACCTAATGGGAAGACATTTCAAGGTAAAAATTGATCATGATAGTCTTAAACACTTTTTGGAGCAAATACTATCTTCAAAAGAGCAGCAAAAATGGGTCACAAAGATGTTGGGTTATGACTTTGAAATCATCTACAAAAAAGGGAAGTTAAATGTTGTTGCAGATGAACTCTCAAGAAAGGATGAGGAGGTGGAAGCATTTCTTTGTGCCATTTCTATTATCCAACCAGATTCG
Source organism: Pinus albicaulis (assembly GCA_034641835.2). NCBI lineage: Eukaryota > Viridiplantae > Streptophyta > Pinopsida > Pinales > Pinaceae > Pinus > Pinus albicaulis. The sequence goes on from CM076577.1 coordinate 1,188,463,254, forward strand.
ATAACCGAAGCAAGGGATGAATGGAAGGACAAAGAAGTGTATACACTCATTCAAAAATTGCAGCAAGATCTTAGTACATCTGATACATTTAGTTGGAAAAATGATTCCTTAAGGTACAAAGATTGCTTATATATTTGTAAGAATTCCAAACTAAAACAAAAGATTCTTTTGGAATTGCAGACTTCTCCTTTAGGAGGACACTCGGGATTTTTAAAAACTTACCACAAGGTGAAAAAAGAATTTTTTGGGATGGCCTTAAATCTGATATTCAAAATTTTGTGGCGGAATGTTTGGTTTGCCAACGAAATAAAGTTGAGACAATTAAGACCCCGGGTCTTCTACAACCTTTATCCATTCCAAGTCAATGTTGGGAGGATATTTCAATGGATTTAATCACGGGTTTACCTAAGTCAGAAGGAAAGAGTGTCATCATGGTGGTAGTTGATAGACGTACCAAGTATGCACACTTTTGTGCATTATCTCATCCATTTAAAGCAAGTACAGGTTCCACTATATTTATGGAAACAATTCAAAAGCTACATGGAAACCCAAAGATTATTGTAGGTGACAGGGATCTCATTTTTACTGAAATTTTTTGGACGAAATTATTTTCTTGTTTGGGTACTCAACTAGCTCATAGCCCATCTTATCATTCTCAATCCGATGGTCAAACTGAGATAGTGAATAAATGTTTGGAAGGATATCTTTGTTGTTTTGTATCTGATAAGAAAACATAATGGGTCAAGTGGTTACCTCTCGCAAAATGGTGGTATAACACTTCCTTCCATACTGCAGCAAAAATGACCAAATTTTTGGCACTTTATGGATATGATCCATCGTCCATTACATCATCTTTAAGAGAAATTATAAGGTTCAAACAGTGGAAGATCACATCAAGCATCAACAAGAATTTCTCCAACTCTTAAAGGATAACCTAAATTTAGCACAAAATCGAATGAAACAACAGGCAGATCAACATCGCATCGAGAGAAGTTTTGATGTAGGAGACTGGGTATTTTTAAGGCTACAACCATACAAACAAATGTCCCTTAAGCAAGCTAAGAAGGATAATAAATTATCGCCAAAGTACTATGGTCCATACAAGGTGTTACAAAAGATTGGTACTATGGCATACAAAATGGAGCTTCTTGCTTCTTCGTGAGTGCATCTAGTTTTCTATGTTTCATGCTTAAAGAAGGTTATAGGTGAAAAAATTCCAGTCCAAACAATATTTCCAGAACTTGATGAGGAAGGAAAAATCATATTGGAACCTGAAGCAGTCACGGAAACAAGAACTCGACAGCTACAAAATCAATCAATTTCATATTATCTCATTAATTGGAATAACTTACCCACTAAATATTCTACATGGGAGGATGAGAATTTTATACAGAAACATCCAGAGCTACTTAAGCGTTGAGGAAAACATTTTTTTGAAGGAGAGGGGCATGCTAGGTCCCTATATTACTAGTGTAATCCCTTATTGTTGTTAGTGTAACCCCCTTATTGTTATTGTTGTACCCCTGTAACCCCAATATTGTTATTATTGTGCCCTTACATTGTTGTTGTTAGGTCGGCTAGGATTATATTGTGACCCCATGGACTCCTATATATAGAAGGAGGATTTGGTCATTTGTATCATCCAAGAAATGTTCATTTATGTAATGTATTGGAGGTTGCCCCCTCGAAGTGGTTGATTTCTAAGGCGTTTATCTCTCTTTTCTTCTATTTTTGGAGTTGGTTTCATAACACTTGAGTTGACCCTTCTTTTCTGCACCGTTCAGCACCATCTTGCACCATCTTGCACTAAGACTAGAGAGCTATTGGTACCTTGATGTGCATTGGCATGTGCATGCCTTGCACATTCAATCTTGCTAGATGATCTTCAAATTATACCCTGGTCTTCGTTAGATGAGTTTTCATTTTCATATTATATTAATACCTTCCCCTTGCTGAGCATACTTTATGCATTTCATATTTTCAATACAGTTCTGTCACCATAGGCTTGCCTTCGCACTTGACACAGTCAATGCAATGTTATTCATCACAAGCTTATCCTCGCACTCTGTCACCACACATTTTTTCTCACACAGTTAACTTATTGTTGTAGCACATTTTCTATTCTGCATTGTTATGTAGTCTTTTCTTTACACTTCGAGAAGCTCTTACATATATATTTCACAACTCAGATATATACATAACCGTAACTTACTTCACATATATATTACCACGGTTCTTTACTTGATATTACAGTTCAAACATAGAGTTTATCCGAGACTATATATATCTTGAAACCCAAACAATTTAGTACTATTCATGTTGTTCTTCATCTAATTCTTCAGTTGATATACTTCGCATTTCCTGTAATACTTATCCGCAACTTTTCCTTGTAGATGTATGAAGTTCTTCCTCTAAATGAGCTGCAGACAAGTCATATATATATACATGAACAAAACTTCTTATGGGCCGACGTGAGGGGCTGCTTTTGAGCCGACTTCACTACTAATTCTTTCAACAGACTTGTGGAGGATATTTAACGCAGATTTTGAGGAGCATTTATGTCATTAAATCAAGGTTTATGTGACACAACCTTGAGGCATACAAGAGTGACTTTGACTCATCATAAACATGACAATTTAATACATTTATAACCAGAAGACAAATTCCTAAATGACATCAAGAAGAAGTCCTTTGACCTAGAGTAAAACCTTTTTCATGAAACCCGTGAAGCAAGCATACCAAAAATATATATTATTATCTTTGTCTTCTTTAAAAATACATAATTACATAGTCAATATGAAGACCGAACCTAGTTACACTTTCCAACAAGGTGAATCCAGTATGAAATATTATGAAACATGGTCCACAAAGGTGTTGAGGGTTGGATCCTTCGGTGAGGGAGTCGAATCTTCCTTCTAGTAGTAGATGGTAAATCAGATCAGGGGGTTGAAGCTTCCTTCTGGTGGGTGTCGATAAACGAGATCAGGGAGTTGGAGCTCCCTTCAAGTGGGTGTTGGAGAACGAGAGAAGGTTGTAGCCTTCTATGAGTTGATGTCTGCGTGCTGGTATGAGTCTGCACCAGTACAAGATTGTAAGAATTTTTTCATTATAATAAAATATGAAGACAGAGATGACAGCAACGGTTATTTTCTCCCAAATTAGGTTTCTACCTAAAAATCATGGTGTTCATGTGTGTTGATGTGTTGCTTATGTGTGATATTTTATTTTGTTATTACTGCACATGATTATTGTTTAATTTATGCTTAATGAAGTACTTATACACTAGTCCAAGTTAAACAAATGATGAATTCACTGAAAATTTAGTTAATTGGATATACGCTAGTTGTATGCATAACATTCGCGTACATACGCAGGGTTACTTCATAACTATCGTGTATAAATATCTGAATAAGAAAACAAAATTTAAGTAGTTTAAAATACTGATTCAACCCCCTCTCCCCCCTCCTCCTCCCCTCTCAATATTTTTCCCAACAATTATTCCTCTAAATCGTGTGATATGAACTCAATTAACATCTAGACTAGCACAACCATATAAATTAAAGGGGTAGTCTAACTTATAGACGAAATAAATTTTTTCACGTCATTTTTCAGTTAATTTTAACCAAAATCTAACAAAGATTTTTAAAAACTTGAGTTCAAGTTGTTTAATCTATAGAATTTGAGTTCCCCAAAGGTTTTTCAAGGTGTTGAATCCATTTGTAGGAATTTACAGGGTAAGTTTTGTAGATCAAGAACCAAAGGTCACTGCTCACAAACAAATCACAAATCAGTACACCAGTATAATCACGTGGTTAAAACCCTCAAAGAGGGAAACAGTCCACACCCTGAGCCAACGCGGCCACTTCAGGGAATTTATTAATATAAAAGAAAGATTACATATGTTTCTCTCATAAACGGTTACTAAGACGAATGACCTCCATGCTCTTTAAATAGAGATCATGGACCAATTCGAGTGTTAAGCCACGGTTCAAGTGCCATTAATTACAGGAGTGAGGAGTAACACGTCGAATCACTACGAGATCGTAATTTGTCGGATTATAAGTTACAAATGTACATAGTAGAGAAACACACTTTACCTAACTCTACACTAGACTAAGTTATTCTTGACTATTTCCTATGTGTCGGAATATCCTAACATCCCTCCTTAAGAACAACTTGGGATATGATTGAAGGATTTACAAAGGTGACACAAAAGGAGCCTATTTCCTATGTGTCAAAATATCATAACATCCCCCCTTAAGAAAAAAATGGGATAGGATTAAAGGATTTATAAAAGTGACACAATAGGAGAAGGAAGGAGGCATTAGAGCCTATCCCCCCTTAATGACAACTTTTCTGAACTCTAAGCATGGATCGAAGTTTGGTAAACTTCGCTTCTGTGAGAGCCTTCGTAAAGATATCAGGTACTTGATCATTGGTCGGACAATACTGCACTTCAAGAACATGATCATGATTGAGCTTTTTGATGAAGTGCATGTGGAGTTCAATTTGTTTCATACGATGATGCTGAACTGGATCTTTACATAGCTGAATGGCACTCTGATTATCACACCAAAGTGTAGTTGGATGCTGCTGATGAAGACCAAATTAGACAGGATCTGACAAAGCCGCATGGCTTCCTTGCTAGCTTCAACTACATCACGATACTCTGCTTCTGCTAAAGAAAGGGAGATGGCACTTTGTTTCTTACAATAACAAGCAATAGGTCCTGAACCAAGAGAGAATACATATCCTGCAGTGGACTTACGATCATCAGGGTCACCAGCCCAATCAGAATCAGTGAAACCAATCAACAAGGGAGATGCTTCTACACTGTAATGAATCTCGAACTAAACTGTACCTAGAATATATCGAAGTATTCTTTTAAGCTTTCCGGTGACTTTCATGAGGTTGGTGCATAAACCGAGCAACAATACCAGTGGCAAAGGAAAGGTCGGGATGGGTATGAGTTAGATACAAAAGTTTACCAACAAGTTGACAGTATAAGGTAGCATCAACTTCAAGGGTAGTACAGTTGACTGAAAGCTTGGCTCCAAACTGAAAGGGAGAAGGGGCAGGCTTATAGTCTTTCATGTGAAAGTGGTGTAGAAGATCATAGGAATACTTGGAATGAGAGGGGGTAATGCCTTCCTTGGATTGCAAGACTTGAAGACCAAGGAAATAATGCAAGTGTCCTAAGTCTGTCATTTCAAACTTCGTTTTGAGGCTAGAATTCACATGGTTGATATGGTTTGGATCACTACAAGTAAGGGTAAGATCATCAACATAAATAACAAGGATGGTGATGGAATTACCCACTTTCTTGGTGTAGACAGTGTTGTTATAATGACACTTAGAAAAGCCATTATCTAAGAGAAATCTATCCATTTTGGCATACCAAGCCCGAGGAGCTTTTTTGAGACCATAGAGAGACTTCCTAAGGCGACAAATAAGGCTGGAGTATTTTTGGATAAAGCCAGGGGGTTGTTCCATGTAGATTTCTTCATGCAAATCTCCATGTAAGAGGGCGAATTTAACATCCATACGATGGAATTCCAATTTAAAGGAGGCAGCAAGGGAAATAACAAGGCGAATAGAATTCATTTTGGCAACAGGGGAGAAGGTTTCAATATAGTCAATGCCTTCAACTTGTGAAAATCCTTTAGCAACAAGATGAGATTTATGTTTATCCACTTTTCCATCTAGTCCAAACTTTGTTCTGTAAACCCATTTGCATCTGACAATTTTTCTTCCCTTTGGAAGAGGAACAAGATCCCAAGTATTGTTTGCCAATAAGGAATGATATTCTTCATTCATAGTTGCATCCTAATATGGATGACCTGAAGCTTCTTCAAAGGTGTCTGGATCATGATTTTATGGAACTTGAGCCAATAAGGAAGAGGCTCTCTCAAACTGAGAACGTGTACGACGTTGATCTATAGGGTCACCTGCAAGAGAACCTACAACATCCTGAGTAGAGTGGACCCATTTTGGAAGTTGTGGAGCTGAAGGAGGATCCTGAGAAGGTGGAGGAGGATTGTCATCCTCGCTGTCATCATCCGAACTAGAAGGAATGCTATAAAAAGTAGAAGAGATAGAGAGAGGTGGCACATATGTCGAATCAGGCTTGCAGGCCAAAGGTGGCACACCCGCCGAACTATGCTCGCATGCTGATATATTTTCATCAAATTTTACATCTCTTCTAATGATTACATTTTTGGATTTGGGCTGAAGAAGTCTATATGCTTTGACATCTTCAGAATATCCAACAAAAATGCATTTTTCATTCTTAAGTTCTAAGGATTTATGTTTCTCATATGGAATATGGGCCCAAGCTTCACTTCCAAAAACACAAAAGTGACTTACATCTGGTTTGATTGAGCTTCGGGCTTCGTAAGGAGTGATATTCCTTAAAACCTTAATAGGAGTGTGATTTACTATGTAATTTTCACAATTAATTGCTTCTACCCAAAGATTAAGACTAAGTCCTTTAGATTGAATCATACAATTAGCCATTTCTTTTAAGGTCGCGATTCTTCACTTTAAACTACACCATTTTGTTGTGGAGTATATGGAGCAATATGTTGCAATTGAATGCCATGCTCAGTGCAAAAGTTGATAAATTTGTTGTTAACATATTCTCTGCCATTGTTTGATCTTAACTTAAGAATTTGATGTCCAGATTGTTTCTCAACAAAGGCCTTAAAGGCGAAGAACATGTTAAAAAATTCACTCTTGAGTTTTAAGAAATATACCCAAGTGCATCTAGAAAAATCATCAATGAAAATTAAGAAGTACTTGCAACCAGAGAAAGAAACAACAGGAAGTGGACCACATAAATCACTGTGCACAAGCTGCAAAGGGGCTGAAGCATGCCAAGAGGCACGTTTGTCAAAACTGTCTCGATGATGTTTTCCGAGTACACATCCGAAGCAAACACCATCTCGGCAAGATACCATAGGAAGGCCCATCACCATATTTTCCTTACATAGAGTTTGAAGAGAGCAATAGTTTAAGTGACCAAATCGCTCATGCCAAAGTTTGCTCACATCATCATTATGAGCAACAAAAATAGAGGGAAGAGATGATGACCCAAAGTTGTCAAACTTATACAACCTTGTGGAATCATCAGCAATTCCAGTAGCTAAAATATGTTTAGGATCTTTGAGGTCCTTGATTACAACATCATGAGGTGAGAATTCTACTATTTTCCCTTCACCTGAATGAGTTATCTGATAAACAGATAGAAGGTTGCATGACAAGATAGGAACACATAGTACATCATTAAACTGACCATTATCTAGATGAATGGTTCCAGATCCTACAACACTAAGAGATCTATCATCACCAACATAAATATGTTTGGTGTTATAATCATTTAAAGAAGAAAACATGGATTTATTTTTAGCCATGTGGTAAGAAGCTCCAGAATCAATGAGCCACTCATGAGAAGGAGAAGAAGAAGATACATTTAATGCATAATCAGATCTTGATGCTTGACAACCACAAGCAGAAAGTGCCATGCCCGAAGATGAAGGTGAAGAGTGCTCCAAATTGATGTTGTGCTTCTTCATTGCTGCTTCTAAGGCTTCCATCTTCTTAAAACATTTGGACTCTAAATGGCCATCACGATTGCAAAAGTTGCAATGTCTATCTGTCTTCTTTCCTTTGTTTTTATATGCCTTATCATTTTAGTGAGTTGCTTTTTCAGTTTGTGGCTGAAATTGCTTAGGACCCTTGTTTGGTTTCGGACCATACTTTTTAGGATACTGCTTCTTGGGATTCTTTTGATATGATTGATGTTGGGTTGCTAAGGCTTTCTTAGAAGCGTTTCCAGCAGTGATAAGACCAAGGTGTAAAAATTTTTCTTGTTCTCTTATCAAAGAATCACAAAAGGCATCAAAATAGGGATTCTTGTAGGTGGTTCCTGAAGAAATGATGGCTCCTCTAGTGGAATGGAAGGCGGAAACAAATACAGAGTATGCAGGGCCAAGCTTAGTAAGAATGCAATAGATGAGGCTACCATATTCCTTTTTGACCTTACAACCTTCTAAAAGAACTCTGAGGGTCTTGAATTTGGACAAAAAATCTTCAATAGAGTAGAAATTATTGAGGTCCAAAGTAAGCAACTCATTTTCAAGTTGATGGGCCCTGATTTGATTTTGAATGCCAAAGATAGTATTTAGCTTGTCCAGGGCTTCATGAGGGGTGTCAATGTCAAGGATATGAAATCGAAGATCTTGAGCAATGGACATTCCTATCAACCCTCGTGCTTGATCTTGTTTATTTTCCCATTTAGCAAATTTATCATCATCAGAAGGTTTAGTTTCTAGCCCTGTGGCTATTCTATAAAGCCCTTTACTTCTAAGTATATCTACCATGTGAGGTAGCCATTGGAAATAATTGGTGCTATTAAGAATAACTGGGCATGCACTTTCCATTTTTTTTTAAAATGAAGATGAGAAAAGCTGAAACTAACTGCTCCAATGGAAAGATCTCGAAAAATTAGGCCGTTTCAAAAAAAACGGCTCGAAAAACGGCTTCCAGATGAAGAAGTTATGCCTTTTGAAAAAACTGAGTTGTAGATGCCGAATAGTTACGAGAACGGGATGAAGTGCGGCTTTTTTTTTTAAAAATCCGCCCCTTTGAACAAAAACTTTTTACAAATGAAGCTTGAGAATGAGACTTAAACCCACGACCTCTATTCTCATAAACTAACCCCTCACCAAGTGAGATAGTAAAAGAATTATGTTATTTTAGAAAAGAGGAAGAGAGGATTATTATTATTATTATTGGGAGTGGTGTGCGCGTCTTTTCCTGCACAGAAAATGAGCAAAAAAAAACGAAATAAAAAGCCTTACGGCAGAATGTTAGATTCTCAGTTAGCCTTACAGGCAACTATCATTTTTTTCACTATTTTTGATTTCCCGAGATCGCACAGAGATGCGGAGAAAGAGCATACGTAGCAAAAAAATCTCTTTTTCCTGTTTCTGATTTGCCGAGATCGCACAGCAAAGAGCATACACAAAGAAGAAAGTATAGATCCGGCAAATAAATAAAACCTTAATACAGGAAGAAACAAAAAAAAAAAAAAAACCGAAATAAGCAGAACTATTAACAAATATAACTGCAAAATAGATGCTTTATACCTCCAGATCTAAACTGACATAACTTGGGCAGCCGAAAACCTTTTTGCATGAAACGAAAGGTGTTCCTCACTGTAACAGACGCTCCAGACACAACCGAGCAGTTCTCCAAGCCCAAAAATGTTCAGAAATAGTATATCTACAAAGCGGCATTCACATGCAATCAAACTGGCTTCGGATTTTGATCAACAACGAACACGGCCCTCAAAATAGCTCTGATACCATGTAGGAATTTACAAGGTAAGTTCTGTAGATCAAGAACCAAAGGTCACCGCTCACAAACAGATCACAAATCAATACACCAGTATAATCATGTGGTTAAAACCCTCAAAGAGGGAAACAGTCCACGCCCTTAGGCAACACGGCCACTTCAGGGAATTTATTAATATAAAATAAATGTTACATATGTTTCTCTCATAAACGGTTACAGGACAAATGACCATCCATGCTCTTTAAATAGAGATCATGGACCAATCGGGTGTTAAGCCACGAATCAAGTGTCATTAATACCGAGGTGAAAGATAACCGTCGAATCACTACAAATCGTGACCGTCGGATTATAAGTTACAAATGTACATGGTAAAGAAACACACTTTACCTAACTCTACACTAGACTAAGTTATTCTTAACTATTTCCTATGTGTCAAAATATCCTAACACCATTTATGCATTCAAAAATGTATTTTAATAAACAAAAAATCACATTCTTGCTTGAAATTGTATCACCATATTCAATGAGAAAGATTATTTCGTCTATCAATTAGACTACACCTAAATTAAATGGTTAGCATCAATTCATGATTAGGATCAAAACACATCATAATAGATCTCACATTTCTAGAATTTAAAAAAAAAAAACATAAAAACTAACTAAATTATAACTTTATTATTATTATTATTATTATTGCATAGTCTAGAATAGATGTTGTAATGTCTTGTCGTGTCTTGTCGTGTCTTGTCCTGTAAATATTTCGACTGGTAAAGTTACATAAAAATAAATAAAAATAAAATGAAATTAAAAATATAAATTTAAAAAAAAAAAATTATAATTATTAATAGTTAAACCGGCCTAGATCCATTTTAATTCCATATCTACCAAACGCCTAGAGGGATCAAACCTCCTAAGGCGCAAACCTTTTTACACTGAAAAGAGATATGATCTATCATAGTGCTTAGTAGATATGATCTCTCTTAGTGCTTAGTAGCTATGGAATTAAGCTAAGATGGTAAAAAGAATTAATAGAAATTAAATATAATATACATTAAAAACAACATGCGACAAGGTTTTTAACCATGGAGGTTCTTAATTTGTAAATAGGTTTTCTTACAATACCATGGCTTATCAATATCACATGCCCAAAAAACTACAACTCAATTAATATGACACTTGTTCGTATGATATTTTTTTAATTAATCAATTTAATTAAAAAGAAGAAAAAAAAAAAGACATAACTACTTTGGAGATAAATCTCAACCTTTGATTTGTGTATAATATTCAAAATATCCTAGAATATTCCATAGAGGTTAAGTATTTACCATCCACCTAATAATTATTGATATTTAAATTAAAATCTTAGAAACCCTATTCCAAAATAGACACGCCTATCGACTAATTATAATATATTATAACTAATAGGTGAAATCACTCTTGTTTAATCTGCAAATACTTGGTGCCTCGGGGTTTTTTAGGGTGTTGAATCCATTTATGCATTCAAAAATGCATTTTAAACAGTAAAAAATTCACAATCCTATGAAAAAATTGTATTTTCGACCAAAAGGCTATTTAGTCTATTAGTTAGACTATGCCATTATTTCCTACATAAAATATTTATAAGAAATATACATCTTTATTATTATTCTGACAATTTATTTTTTGAACAAGAATCGAAAAAATTTGTATTATTATTTTTTACTTTCACGTCTAACTCCACATTAACCCAATTTGATAACTTAATGTGGCAATATAGATTAACCTTGGCTACACTAGTATAAATCCATCTTATTTCGAATATACCAAACATCGAGGGGATAAAATCTCTCAAGGTACAAACATCATTTTGAGTGCAAAACTTCAAGTAAGGTTTGCACCTCCAAAGATTTAATTCATGTCAATAGATCTAGAGTTAAAATAGATGTACACTAGTTTTGAACAAGACATTAATAAAATGTTTTAACTACAAGAAATTTTGACTTAGGAAAAGTACAATAATTAAATTCATTTAACTATTGTGGACCATTATGAATTATTGTGGACTATTAAGTCATTTTCTAAATACAAATAATTTAATTATTTAAGTGACTTAGAAATAATTTCAACAATTGATCTCCAAGGCCTTCTAGAAGGGAGATTAAGGTTAGGGATTTGGGCTTAATGAAGATTAAAAAAGAAGCCTAACGAAGAGGTGAAGACACAAGAACACATGAGAGAGAGCTACTATAACACTTCTGGGAAAGTGATTTTCTAAAGAAGGAGAAGTGAATTCTCTAAAGCATGAGGCTCCGTTCGACTAAGGAGAAGGAAGAAGAAGAAAATGATCATTTTGAGGTGTTTCCAGTGTTGAAGGATGTAACTAGTGTCAGTCTTCATAATTGTAATTTAGCCATGATGTAATAAAATAAAGAAAAGAAAAACGATTTATAAGCATGGGTTTTATGCTTTGTTTATTTCATTTCTAGGTCAAAGCCTCCATTGAAGGCTTCTAGGATTGTGTCAATCATCATAGTCATAGTCATTATGTAAAAGACCCTTCATGGGATCCTTATGTCAAAGAAGAAAATTTGTTGTGTCAAAATAGTCTCATCCACCAAGTTGGCTCCATCTCCTTCATGTCAGACTGTCTTTAACCAAGACAACCTCATAAATGATGTCACAGCCAATATAAATTGCAGTATAACTTGACCTATTGGAGTATCATCAAGAAGTTTTCGATCTGAAGTTGTAGAAGGAATAAAAGGAGTACGAAATCCCTAGAAAAAGAAGAGAAACTACAGGAGGCCATATTCAATCTCTCACATGTAGAAGGACGAAAATTCGAATCTGTTGAAGGACCAAAAAAATTGCAAACCTGTAATTGAGTGTCGAAAATGAGAGTAGACCAGCCAGAGATAAGTTTGAATTTTGTTAAGGAGCTGACTTGGTGGATGGAAAAATTCTATATTTTTGGTCTAAGGTCTTGGATTGTCTCAATTTGATTTAGATCTACTGGTGGAAGAGTTTGACTAGGTTTTCCCCTTCATACGGGTTTTGCCATGGCTTGGAGCCTATCTCTGGTGTCTTTCTGATCTTGTTTGGAATTTTTCTTTATGATGAAAAGAACATATTAATAATGATGAAGAACTAATATAATCACATGAGCTTCTCAAGTATAAGAGAAATCAAGCTAAGAAAAATCAAACTATATGTTTCCCTAGAATTCTCAACATGGCATCAAAGCTTGGTTTGATGGCATAAGAGCAATTAGAAGATCAAGTCAGTAGTAGTAGGTCTCAAAACATCAAAGAAAACTTAGATCTATAGGACCGAGCTCTTAGAAGGAAGGAAATCTGAATTATGGGCACATCAATTAGCCCTAATCATCGTTTCTAAGCCACGGGCCTAAGCAAGAAAGACAAAGACACTAAGAGCATTGTTTTGGAGCATCAAGGGGCTAAGATAAATAGCCTTGTCAAGGGCGAGTATCCTAAAGAGAAGAGCAAAGCTCTATGCATGAAGATATAGGTATGAACTTACCTTAGAAATCTGAATTCTTAGCACCATTTCAAAGATCTAAGAGTACAAGAGCATAAGCATACTTGAGGGTGACTGAAACTCATCTTATGTGGACTAGGAGTCATCTTAAGCCATCGGAAAGATCTCTTGTTAATAAAAGAGGATCGAATTATTTGAAGGCCTTATAGGCTTGAAGGCTTGATATAAGGCTACAGTCACCATGAAAAGAAGAGTTGAGACTCTTATTATAAAGTCTTGGGCATAAGTGTAATTTATTTAGAGCCTCCATTAAGAACCAAGGCCTATGGAAATCAAAGACTCAAGGCCGAGTTATTTTTGTTTAGCCAATCACCTAACAGTGGTCACCATACTTAAATAGAAACATGCAGTCTTGTACATTGGCATAGAAACCAAGATAGTGTGGTATATTTACTTATGATCTGAGCTTGATTAGTCACATAAGACAAGCCGACTTTTGAAGGTTGTCTACATGAGTATATATCATTCCTTTCACATCATAAGAAGTATCATTCAAAGCACACTTATGACCAGATAATCATAGTGTTTGAAAGGCTATATCAATCATATGATCAGTGGTTGGAAAAATCTATTTAGAAGGTCAACCTCAAAAGCATATATCGGTGTTTTTTAAGAAGCCCCAAGCAAAGGGCCATTTCAAGTACTTATAGCAGCATCTACAAATTTTATCATTTTGAAGCAAGGACATGCATATATATGAAGTCTGAACCTAAGCAATTATTTTGAAATCATTTTGCACTCACTTGAAACCAGCCTGAAGCAAATCAACAGAACTAAGTGTTCAATTAAATATTAATATTATTCTTTATGTTCTTGTCATCTAACCATATGTGTTTAGTTTGCAAGAAATATTATCAAGATCAAGAACATCAAAGACAAAGGTATGTAATATTGAGGTGTGTATGATATGTTTATTTAAGATTCTGGCATGAAATGTTTAGTTGCTTAGGCTGGCAAGCTTTTATTGTGTTAAAGGTTGTGAATATCTAGGATTGTAAAACCTAGATAATATATATATATATATATATATATATATATATATATGAAAAGCTCACTCCTTTGTTTAGAAACCTAAGCTCATAATGTCCAAGGTTTGTCAGTAGTACAAGGTATGTGATAATCCTTTGCAAAAATAGAATTAAATGATGTCTAGTTTTTGACATGTTGCTTTTTAGAGCTAGTTTGGGTGTGTACTCAAAATCCCTTGGAATTCATTATTTAAGGTATTGGAAACCCTAGATAATCATTACACTACTTTACTTGTATATTTTGTTGTGCTTGCCAATAAACATTGCAAGATATTCTGAAAGGGAAGATTATAACAAAATTGAAAGGGAGCCCTACAATAAGGAAACCCTACAAGGTTTGTAAAAGAAGCAACTCAAGGTATGTATAAACATTGATAGCAGGTTCGATCATTTTATCTTTTAATACTCAATATTACTAACTCTTTTATGTCTAGAGTTTTTTATAGAATCATTAAGATTCTATATTGTTAGGGTGATTAATCTCTAGGATTGAATCTACCTTTATTATACTATTGATCTTTTTTTCCACTTTGGTAAAACCCTAAACTTTGACATTTGCCGCAAAAACCCTACACTTTTGATGCTTACGGTATGTTGCCATTAATAATGTAACCCTAGTCTACTTAGGGTTTGTTGATGAAGTCTAGAACATATAATGAAATTATAATCTCTTGATGTATCAAACCCTAGCCTTTTAGGGTTTGTTGTTGATGTCTAGATTATATGATGAAGCCCTATATTTTTAGGGTTTGATAGATTAGGGTTTATGACAAAACACCTTGTAATAATTAATAAAAGATACTAGGAATGAAACCTTAGATGTATATGCTTCTGTATGATTGAAACCCTAGCCTGGTCAAAAGTGTTATATATTTAATTTTGAAGTTTGATGTTTGTATCTAGGGTTTACGATAAAAACCCTAGTGAGATATTGATATAAGTTTCTAAGGAATTATTATGAAACCCTAGATATGAAATGCTAGAATGCTAACTTGATGGTTGATATCCATGATTTAGTTTTATTGATGAAATCTAGGGTTTGTGACAAAACCCTAGTAGAGATTCCTATAAAAATCTAGGGTATAAAATATGTAACCCTTATTGATTGTAAACCTAACTAGGTTTAGGTTTTAGATGTCTAAAGCTTGATTGTTCTGATGCTCCCATTGTAATAACATGATAACCCTATTTTGATAAAAGTTAACTTCATATTTGTACTAGGTTGTACTTGTTGAAGATTTGCAAGTACATAATCTTCTAGATGTTGAAGATATTCAACTAACTCATAATTGAAGATGACTTGATAATAATGATGAGCATGATGGAAAGAGGGAGCTATAACAATGATGATGACATTAAAAATGGATAGATGACCTTGTTGTCATCGAACGAATGATGTTCTTGAAGGACTAAAGCTTTGAAGGTGGAAGTTTCTCCAATGATATGATGATACAAATAAAAGAGTCTGTATCACTAGAAGAAAGAGGTTTTTGTTATAAAAAGGAAGCTTGGATAAAGAAAGGGTATATCTCCCCATTTAAGAGGGAGGGCATATTGTGGCAACTATAAGATATTGAAGAAAGAACGAGATCAAAGAATAGCTAAAGCACTACAAATGGGTGTTCATGATTAATGAAGTTATAAATAAGATTTAGATGTTCTAGAAGAAGTGCTTAGGCTGAGTTTGGTGTTGCTTGAAAATTGAAGGAAGCTTCTGACGAGATGTGTCTAGATAGTATGTTGATGACCTAAGCAACATCAGAATATTTGAGGACCCTAAAGGTTTGTGCTAACTTGTATATATTTGAAAGTTTGTTACTAATTGGGATTGTGATTATACAAGAAAATCTCTACATAAGAAGGTTGAACATTTTGGAAGCATGCTTGGACTGGTGGATATATCTGATTTAGTCCATAGGGAGGGATGAAGCATCTTGGTTTGCGTGCATGTATCATGCTTGGGAGGACATTTGGTCGATTGGTGATGATGTCTAGATCTCAAAGTAGGGAGGATATCATTGGTCTTGTGGAGCTCTAGCCTTTGATATGATACCTAGAGCCATGTGATTTAGTGTTAAGAGTTGAATCTTCTTGGTACCTATAGTGGCAAAAGCTTGGAATACACCTTAGTCCCAACCGGTTAGATACCTTGGTCTAATATCTAATCTTTAGAATCGTGTATGTTATGACTCTTCGTATAATATATCATTTTCAGTTAATATATATCGTTAAGAGGGAGTGTTCAAGAATGTAACTAATGTTGATCTTCATAATTGGGATGAGAGACGTTGTACGACCCAGTATAGGGTAAATGTGTAGGTGCAATATAAGAAAGTGTCTAGACAATTTTACATGTTCATTCAATATTTTGAATTTATATTAATATTTATAGGTTCAATTTATAGGATGTGTAAACCATTTACATGTAAGCTCCATTAAATAATAATAAAATTTTGAAAGTCTTATATAGCCCAGCATGGAGGAGATGTTGTATTGTTCGTAAAAAGTTAAAAAATAATAATAAAAGTAATAAAATTCAATTTGCTTTATTGTAATTTTGTTTTTATTCTTAAAAATTACTAATAACATAATATACATATAACATTCAAAATATTAGTAGTTATAAGTTATGATCTTTTTTACCTTATAATGATTCTGTAACCATATTTAAATTTAATTAATAAGAACATAAAAACTTTAATACTTACAATAAACTTACAATATAACAATATTTTTAACCATGGATATTCACTGTCATTTAACCATAGATATTATTAACTTGTATATAGAATTTGTTACAATACAATGGGCCAATATCATGGTTCATCAATACCACATACCCAAAAACCATCTCTCATTTTATAACCAAAACATATTTTATTTGAATATAATTTTTAACATTTTTATAATTAAATTTAAAAGAAACAAGATTACAATGACTTTTGAGATATATCTAAACCCTCTATCACATTAAAATATATAAGATATAAATTAATATATATTTATCATATAAATTAAAACAATAATTTTTGTTTTTAGGATGCGGATGTCCGCAGCTCGATGGGACAACCGCCCCTGGCCAACTCCCAAGGCGCTTGGCATGTGGTGGCCACATGGCCCTCCACGGCACCATTAAATTGGACTTCAATTCGCCTGTGAGCAAAGCATTTACTCCACAGCGCCGGCTCTTCTTCCTCCTTGGTAAACCCAGTCGTTTCATTATGGACATGGATTTGGATTTTACAGAGCATTCTGACTCCACGAGCAGATGTTTGGAACCCCTTGGCAGTGCATGCTCTGTGGATTGTGCAGAGCCCAGTGCTCGCACACACACCAGTCGTCGCTGTTCGCTTTATAGCTGCCTTGAAACTCTTCCTGGTTCTCATTTTTCTCATAGCGCCCTCTGTCAAGCAAATATAATTTCTCAGTTTCCTTCTGGCTCGCTCTGTGCTCCAGCTCCTTTCCAAGCCTTTCCCCATTGCCTGAGACCGGTTCACGTAGTCGAGTCGGCCATGCCAAGACTCAGACAACGAATGACTTGCCGTCGAGGAGGCACTCGCGACAGATCTGTAAGTGAATGGCTCTCTTACAGTTGGCAATCCTTTGATTGTCCCTCTGGCCCTGCCCATGATCATCCGCCTGCCTCTCTTCCTCATGAAGCACCGTGGAACCATGCCTCTTCTGCCCCTCAGCCCTCTGGTAGCCATTTTATTCGACAAACCACGTAGAGAGCGGAGCTACATTTTGACAGTGCTTTTAATCGTCCCACCATTACGGCTTTCATCACCATTACCCTACGAGAAGAAGCTACTCTTCGTTCTCCTCCTTGGCATGAATCCACTCCCGCTCCTCTTGATCCCTCTCCCGCTCCCAATGACCCCCGCCCCAGCCCTGCTGTAATGCCCCCTGCCGGTATAGGCGAACCCCCTATCACTGCAGCTCCCTCCTTGGGCCTATTCTCTATGCAGGTGGACACGAATGAAGTTCAAAACGCAGGAGCTCAACACGCGGATGCTGATGCTGAAGATCCTGGGGAAGACTACGGGTGCCCCATTGAGGAGGAGCAGCCCTCTCCCATCAACACCAATTAAATCTGCTATGACATGGCTCAGTATGGTCTCTGAACTAGATTACTTTGCTAGAAATACTGGTTTTTTGTTATCCACAGCAGCATACTGGTTTTTGTTGTCGATAGTGTTATCTTTTTGTTGTTTTCTCATGACAAATGTTAGAAACACCACACCGGTTTCCCTATACAAGGGCGATGCAACTGTTTTTATAGAACTGGTTTCCCTATATGGGCAGTTCAGTATCAGGATAAAGCTTGGCCTTCAAGCCCAGTTTCAGGCTACCATAGCTGAACTGAGGCAGTTTTGTACTATAATGTTCACATAATAGAATTAGCACAATTTAGAAAGAAAAAAAAAAAACAATAATTTTGTAAACATTTAAATTTAATTAATAAGCACATACAGACTTAATAATTACAATATAACAAGATTTTTAACCATGGATATTTACCCCCACTTTACCATGAGCCAATACATTGGCTTATCAATATCACATGCCCAAAAACCATTTCTCATTTCACAATCAAAATGTTTTTTAAATTTCATTTTATTACATTTTGAGTCAGAGAAACACTCTCCACTCTCCAACCAAGTATGGAAGAGGTGTTGTAATGCTATATTATGTTATGTTATCTAAACATTCCGACTCAATGAAATTACATTAAAAATTAAATTAAATTTAAAAAATATATATATATATATTAATTATTAATATTTAAACCAGCCTAGATCCATTTTAATTCCAGATCTATCAAGCTTCAAGAGGGATCAAATCTTTCGAAGTGCAAACATTTCCTCAAGTTTTTCACTCAAAAAAGAGGTTTTCACCTAAAGAGATTTGATCCCTCTCGACACTTGATAGATCCACAGTTAAGATGGGTCTAAGCTAGTTGTATTTGAGTCATGATATAATAAAAGAAAGAAAACGGCTTCCATGCTTTGTTTATTTCATTTCTAGGTCAAAGTCTCCATTGAAGGCTTCTAGAATTGTGTCAAACGTCAAACGTCATAGTCATCAGGTAAAAGACCCTTCATGGGATCTGTTGGTCTGTGATAGCACATAACATGGAGAAGTGGTCCCTATAGGGAAATCACAGGGCAGAGGCAGTGAAGCAGTTATCATTAGTGAAGACAAAGGCAGCAGAGAAACAGTTAAGACAGAAAAACAGCAAGGGAGTAATGAGGACCGTTGATCCGAGCCTCTGGCAACGACGGAGATTAAAATCGCAATCGCAGATCTCAAGTGTTGCAAGATAGGCACAAAGGGTAAAAGTTAAAGATGTCAAAGTGCGATGTGCGATGGCAATGGGACCCAGCCACCTAACACACTTCCTTTCATTCCATTTCCCTTGAAAATCACTAAAACCCTACCTTTTCTGCCTTTCCGCTTCATTTCTCTACTTTACCTTTTTCACCATTATATCATTGTTTCTCCTCCTCTTTTCCTATCTCCCTGATTGCTATTAAAGTGGGCCAGTCCCCTTGACACATCACCCCTTCCTCTCTCGCCATCCATCGCACTTCGCAAACATTACAACTTACCATTTAAGCGCCCGCAATGTATTTCTTTTAATTTGCGATGCAGCGTTTGGCCCCACCATAGCAGCTCTGCCCCCCACTTCTCAACCGCTTATAACAAGAAGCTAAGATCTGCGATGTGCGATGCAGTCGGCCCCACTTTCCCGTGACACGTTGATTACCTCCTCCCTGTGCTTCGCACTTCACATCCTTTAAAGTTTACCTCTGTTGTTTAGTGTTAATAGTTGCGATCCGCGGGTAGTGGTCGGGGCCCACCTTCCTCCACATCACCCTTTTCTCCCCACCCTCCATCGCAAATCGCATATTATAACCTTTCACATCGCAACTAAAACTTAAAACCTACGATTGCCGATTTGCAATATATCGCATCGCATTTGTTTTAATTTACCTTTGAAGTGCCTGCAACCTTCCCTCCATGTCACTTACCTTCTCCCCGTGCTTCGCACATCGCACATTTTAGAGTTTACTTCCACGGCTTCATGGTAAAGATTTGCGATTGCGACGTGGTTTGGCCCCACCATAATACTCTTCTCACCGCCCTCCACCTTTCCTTCATCTCTAATCACTCCCTCCTCATCTGATGGTCCTTGTTTCATTTCGCACCCTCCCCACCCCCCCCTGCAGCTTTCAAACTTTAACGGGGTCCGAAATGGGCGGTATCCATTACAGCGCACTCCTCCACGTGTCGTCCTCTCGTCATTTCGCACCTCGCCCCCCTCCAATATCGCTTACCACTTGAGACCCCTCCGAAATCTGGTTCCCGTTTTTCAATTCAAAAACACCGCATGGGATTTTGAGGAGGAAAATGTAGTTGTGGTTTATGCGGTCTGCTCAAGAGATCTCCACTAAAAGAACCAGGTGCGCTCAGAATGACAAGCCTCTTCATAAGGGGTTAAGTGGGAATCACCAGACTAAGGGAGTGGAGGTGTGCGGGCAATAGATGGAATCATACAATGACAGTCAGCATGTCCACCTACGACCACTCCACGCCATACCGTCTTGAAGGCTCCCATTATTGGCCTCAATGGGCGACCATGCCCTTTCTATTTCTGGTTTAATTTTGATGATTTAGCTAGTGAAATCTCAATGTCACCCCAATCCTGTTTTAATTCTCTCAGTACAGAAAGTAATTTCTCAATGTACGCTCTGCAAGTTAGGTAGGATGTTTTGATTTCATAGATATGGGTCGATCATAAATGATTAGTATTGTATGACCCTCCGAGAGAACTCTATATGTAGGGAATTCTAAGATGAAAGAAGGGTTCCGAAATTTTAGAAGAATTTTGTTCTAGTTTTGTATGATTATGCTCCCTGTGCTCTAAGAAACATATTTGGGAGAGTTGTTTGAACTTAATATGATACAGCGTTGTTATTTGGATTCTGGATGGTGCAATGAGTAGTATGTATATGTTTTCCTCTGTTATCAGTAATCTCCTTTTTATGTATAATCATCTGTCATGTTATGCTGCTTTGAAGGTCCGTGAAATATAATTGCTGGTAGTCTGCAATTTTATTCATGAATTCGTGTTTGCATAACGCTCAGTTGTTAACGCTCATGTATTAAGCTTGTTGTACTCCCTTAATTCGCGGTCCACGAACCTCTGTTGTTGCCAATATCTCATTCATATCCACTTCCTCTGAGGTTGCGGGGGACAGATTCTTAAATCTCATAATCTTGTCTCTTGTGGGTTCCTTCTCCGCTCTTCCTCAATGCCTCTGCATATTTTAAAACTTCTGCTCATTGTTTTATACTTGACCCATTTAAAAACCATCAAGCCTCACAGCCTCTTAAGCCCTCTCACAATATAGGAAGTTCACATGAATCGACACCAAGGTCTTCTCCATCCATGAAACACCAAAACCATTGTTTTCTTATTCCATATTTTGTTAGAGGCATTTATACAATTGTCCACATTTGACCTCTAATTTTAAGATGTCCTAGGCACTGGGCTTTTGCAACTCAAGGCTATCTCTAGGAGCTACAACATCTTTTTGGCGCCATTTCCAGGGACACGAATTAGAAAACCTTTTCCCTGGGATACGACATTACCTTCACCCTTCAATCAAGTGGGCATGAAGGGTTGAGAGTTGCATAGCCCACACCTTGGTGACTCCACTATTATTAAAGTTCAATTCAGTCATAATCCTGGCCTACAAAAGGCCTCATAATCGATCATATACTTTCTAGCAGAAAACCCCTTCTGTGTCTGATCCTGAAAAAATATTATATTTAGGAGAGTTTGGAAGGAGAAGCAGCCCAGCCAGGCTGACCTTCCCTCGTTTACTCTAGAAGCTTCGCCTTCCTCATCTCAAAAAGCTGACATCTATGGTCCTGGCACCACAACCCGCGTACTTGAATATTCTCCAGAAGCCTTTGCTTTAGCCAGTTCAATCACAAAAAACACAGATGGATCTGCTGATATTTCTTTGCCTCCCTTGCACCCTACTCCCGAGGCCGAAGAAATTAAATAAGTTGCAGTACTCCATAGCTTTTTATAGACCACTATAGCAACCTTTATTCAACACACACCTGTTATACCACAGCCAATCCATCCTCAAAATTTAACTCCACCGCCCCTCATGGTTGTACCTGGCTTCCTCCTCAATAAATATGCTCCATTAGCTTTAACTCAAGTATTGAATGACATGCCTCAAGATTATCTAAAGCTCATGCCTCGGTTCACCGGGGAAGATAGTACTTCTGTGCAGAGACATATTGAAAACTTCTGCGCCTTTGCTGAGAACGTAAATGTAGAGCACCTAGATGTGGTGTTGAGGATTTTCGTCCAATCATTGGATGGAGAGGCTCGGAAATGGTTCAAATCTCTTGTTGATCACACGATCACCACTTGGGAAGAAATGGAGAATTCCTTCACACTAAAATGGGGAGAAAAGAGGGATCATGGATATGTCCTCTCAGAGTTCAATGCTCTCAAGAAGAGACACAATGAGGATGTAACAGAATTTATAAAGAGGTTCAATAAGCTTTATAATAATCTTCCTGCTGAAATAAAGCCTTCCCAAGCGGCTGCTAAGGTGGTTTTCGCAGGAGCTTTTGAACCAGAGTTTGGGTTCACCCTGAGAGAAAGCAAGTTTGCATCTCTGGATCAGATTCAAACTGATGCACTGGAGGTAGAAGCAAACTTTGCTTCTATTGGTAAATTCAAAGGCAAGATAGAGCATGAAGCCAGAAGGGGTATGGAGGAGGCTTCTACCTCTAATCAAGAGAGGGAATCACAGGAGTATAGAATCAAAGAGATGAATAAGCTGATCAAGAACCTCTCAAATAAGTTGGTGAAGCTTGAATTTGAGGCCAAGAATTCCCCTCCTCATCCTAACCAAATGATTCCAAACCGTGGGTTTAATCCCTAGTACCGGAAGCCCCTTCTACAGTTGTTGCAACGAGAAAGGAAAGAGCAGCAAAATCACATCCAACCTCCTCTATACCTGGAAGGGGAAATGGAGGGACAGGCTGAGGAAGTCACAGACAGTCAAGAAGATCAATTCCTCGCTTACTCAAAGGATGAAGAAGGTGAACTCACCCTGCAAGAAGAGCCATAAGAGAAGAAGTCCCCCTAGAGGATCGAGATATTGACAATTACTGCAGGCAATTTGTGGATTTCATGCAAGCTCAACTCCACAAGAAGTATGATCTCAAGTCCTCCAGGAAGAGAACCCGAGTGCAGGAACAAGACAAAGAGTCAACATCAAGAGATCAGACCACTTCTTCTTCTGCTAGTAAGGGGAAAAATCCTTTAGAAGAGTCTGCCCATCATAAAGCCTCTGAGCTCACCTCCTCGAAATAGGGCCCTAATCCTCCCCAAAATGAGAGAACCACAATTATACCCTCGAAACTGCGCAACCCTCCTAAAGAGAAGTTCAAAGAAGTTATCACAGAAAAAGCTCCCACGGCCTTTAGCCTCCAGAAACAACAAGAAAAGGTCAAGATCCTGGTCTCCCTAATCGAGCTCCTAAAACAACCCTCATACATGGCCCAAGTCTCTCAATTCATGCTGCCCCAAGGCATAGGCCCTCTCCCTGACAGCCTCAATCTCCAAGAAGAAAGACGCATGGTTTTGGACCTCATGTAGAAGAGCTGGATTCAGCGACTCCTCCATATTATGTGACTCTAGTTATACATGACCTGTTATTGCACAACTGCATGCTAGATTCTGGGGCTTCACATAATCTATTGCCATTGTCTGTCATGGAGCAGTTGGGGTTGCGGATCACCAGGCCTTACAATGATTTGTATTCTTTTGATTCTAAGAGGGTGAAATGCTTGGGCATGATAAAAGATTTGGTAGTAAATTTAGCCCAGATTCCGGCCAAAAGCATAGTAATGGACATTGTTGTGGCCAATATCCCAACTCGGTTTGGAATGTTGTTGTCTAGATCCTAGGGTACCAAGATTGGAGGATCCATAAAACTTGACCTCACCTATGTCACTATTCCAGTATTAGGTGGTAGGGAGGAAAGACAATTATATCGTGAGTCCAAATTCGTGAAGATGGTCACCAAAGCTAATGGTTCCACAAATTTTCCGGTTTATACTAAGGAGGGTGAATTCTCTTGCCTTATGCTCGAGGAGGACGAAAATTCCCTACAAGAAATGAAGATCTGTCATCTAATCCAAGAGAATCTTATGAGCAAAGAGGAAAATGAAATATGGACCTTGCAATTTGATGGAGCTTACTCACGGGAAGGAAACGGGGCCGAGGTACTCTTGATATCACCAGAAGGATGCTTGGTTACCCTTTCCTTCAAGCTAGAATTCGAAGCCACAAATAATGTGGCCGAGTATGAAGCCCTGTTGTTGGAGCTGTAGACAACGCAGAACATTAACATACAGAACCTCAAGGTGTTCGAAGATTTAGAGCTTCTAGTGAAGCAAGTCAGGAGCCAATGCCAAACTAAACACCCGCGGCTCAAAGCTTACAGGAATGAGGTATGGGATTTAGTTGAGAACTTATTTTCTACTTTTAACATTAAGTTCATGCCGAGGGAAAAGAACAGAATGACAGACTCACTCGCTGTAGCTGCTAGTAATTTCCGCCCCCCGCGGAATCCTTTGCTCAGATATGAGGTTGAAGTGTGATACCGCCCCTCCATTCCGGACAATGTTAAGCATTGGCAAGTCTTCGAAGATGAAGAGCAGGTCCAACGTTTTATGGAAACGGTGGGCGAGTTCTCAATATGGCGATCGATTCAGTTCCTGAGGTTGACAGTGAGAAGCCAAAAACCAGATGGGAAGAGACACTGGTTAGGCATCATGTTCTGTAATTAAAGGGAAATGTCATCCCCAGGGGTCTTGTGCCATTGGAGAGATTGTTTGATAAGAATGATATCCTTGTGAATCATAACAAACTTACCCTCGACAAGCCTGTCAGGAATGTGAACATTGGGACAGAAGAAGATCCAAAGGTGGTAAAGTTATCGAAAGGGGTCCCTGAAGAATACCAAGATCAGTACCTCGGGTTGTTTCAGTGATATAGTGATGTCTTCGCCTGGTCATACCAGGATCTGAAGACTTTTGATATTGATATTATACAACACAAGATACTACTCAAAGGGGATGCCAAGCCTCATAAGCAAAAGCTGAGAAAGATCAATCCGCTTCTTCTCCCAACCATTGAAAAGGAAATAAAGAAGTTGTTGCAGGCCAAGATCATTGTCCCTCTAAGGTACTCTGAATGGGTGGCGAACCTGGTGCCCGTTAGAAAGAAGAACGGTGAAATCAGGCTCTGCGTGGATTTCCGCAGTCTGAACAGAGCTTCACTCAAAGATAACTATCCCTTCCCGAAGATGGACCACATCTTGCAGAAGGTGGTGGGATCCTCCCGCGTGTCCATGATGGATGGCTTCTTAGGATTTAATCAGGTGGCAGTGCTCCCGGAAGACCAAAATAAGATGGCGTCCACTACACCTTGGGGGACCTTCATGTACACCCGAATGCCCTTTGGCCTAATAAACGTCGGTGCCACATTCCAGCGGGCGATGGACATTGCTTTCATAGAAGAGCAAGACAAGTTTGTGGTGATCTACCTGGATGACATCACCGTCTTTTCAAAGGGTGACGTTGAACATATAGAGCACCTTCGGTGAACCTTTGATAAATGTCCTTGGTATGGCCTGTCTCTGAACCCTCAAAAATCCATGTTTGCCTTGGAGGAAGGAAAGTTGTTGGGGCATATAGTAACTAAGGAAGGAGTGAAAATCGACCCGAAGCGGGTAGAGGTGATAAATGCCATTCCCTTTCCAAGAAACAAAAAGGAAGTACCAGGGTTCTTCGGAAGAATAAATTTCCTCAGAAGGTTCATTCCCAACTATGTCGAGATTGTCTGAAACATCACCGGGATGTTGAAGAAGAATAGTGAAGTTAGATGGACCTGTAAGTCCAAGGACTCTTTCAATAGGGTTAAACAAGCCTTTGCAGAAGCTCTATTACTGGCAAGTCCAGATTGTGGAAAGTCGTTCATGATTTTCTCCTTCACCTCTCCTCACACAATAGCTGCAGTACTTTTACAAAAAAATGTCAATGGGCATGAACAGCCCATTGCGTTCTTCAGTCAAGTCCTACGGGACGTTGAACTGAAATATGATATCCTGGAGAAGCAAGCTTACGCTCTGGTCAAATCGTTGAAGGCATTCCGAGTGTATGCGTTACAATCAACCATAACAGCTTTTGTACCCACAGTGAAGGATATTCTGGTACAGGGTGACGGTGAAGGGAAGAGGGGCAAATGGATAGCTAAGATCCAGGAGTACGAACTAGAGATAAAGCCTACTAAACTCATCAAAGGCCAGGGGATGGCAAAAATCCTGTCGAAATCTAATTGTCAAGCTCTGGGAATAAATATGTCTATGATAGGAGGAGAGGCGCAGGAGGACACAGGTGAATACCAAGGCATAGAATCTTCCGCTCATAAAACACATGTCAAGTACCTCCTATCCTCATGGTATAAAGATATAGTGGAATATCTTTTAATGCTGAGGTGTCCCTCTCACTACGATAAAACCAAGTATCGCACTTTGAGACTGAGGTCTCAAAAGTACATTTTGGCAAATGGGCGACTATATTGGACAGACTTGGCAGGGCAGGAATCTTATTATTGTGTTTGACAGAGCAAGAAGTTGTACACATGATGATCGAGTTCCGCAAAGGGATATGCGACGAGCATTACAGTTGGCGATCCACTGCACACAAGATCCTTAAGGCAGGGTTCTTTTCGCCTAAGCTGTTTGGCGAGGTATATGCCCGAGCCCAGCCCTGCGAGAAGTGTAAGGCGTTCGCTGAAAAACAAATGTATGCGCCCCTCCCATTAATTTCAATGCATGTTGAGGAACCTTTTAAACAATGGGGGATTGACTTCATAGGAGAGATTCACCCTACCTCTAGCAATCAGCATCGATGGATCCTCACTGCTACAGATTACTTCACCAAGTAGGTAGAGGTGTGCACGTAAGAAATGTTACAGATTCGGTGGTGATCAAGTTCCTGGAGGAGAACATAACAGCTAGGTTCAAATGCCCAGCTAAAATCATTACAGATAATGCCCAAGATTTCAAGTCGGCTAAATTTGTTAATTTTTGTCAGCGTTACAACACCCTGCTGGGCCACTCCACTGCGTACTACCTAGAGGGGAACGGGCTGGCAGAATCATCTAACAAGACACCAGTGAGGATCTTGAAGAAGACCATCAATGAAAATCAAAAGAACTAGGATTCTCAGCTCAAGTTTGCACTCTAGAAAATCGCATCATCGCGAAAAGATCCACAAGAAAGTCCCCTAATGAACTAGTGTACGGTAGGGCCGCAGTCTTCCCTATTCAGCTTCCATTACATGTTGCCTGATTCTTACAAGAAAGTGAGGAGGAGCCAAACGACCTTATCCAAAGAATGAATCAGTTGGTGGAGTTGAAAGAAACCCGAGAGCAGGTAAGCCTCAAACTGGTAGAATATCAAGAAAAAATGAACGGCTTATTTGACCAAAGAGCTAAAGATAGAGAAATCTAGGTAGGGGATTTGGTATTGTGATGGGATGTCAGGAAAGCAAACAAATGGAAACATGGGAAGTTCGACCCCCTCTGGTTTGGTCCTTTCAAGGTGGCAGAGGTCAAAGGCAACAATACTTTTGCCCTAGAGAACTTAGAAGGAGATATACTTGAGGCGCCCGTGAATGGGCAATTCCTCAAGTTTTATTTTCATCACTAACGAGAGTTAATCCAGCTCGTTGTATATATCATTCCACTGTCTATACTCCATTTTGTTTACATTCCTCCCATTTCATCTTTCATTTCATCTTCCATTTTTGCATCCACTTGATTGTTAGTATAAAACTTTGTCTAATCAGTATGTTTTTGTGACTCCATGAGCCCAATAAAGCACAGGCATTCAGGGTCTGCAGGTCCTCAACGCACTTAGAACAGCACGTCACCCCCAGATGGAGCCAATGTTGGCCTGTGATCGCACATAACATGGAGAAGTGGTCCCTATAGGGAAATCACAGGGCAAAGGCAGTGAAGCAGTTATCATTAGTGAAGACAAAGGCAACAAAGAAATAGGTAAGACAGAAAAACAACAAGGGAGCAGTGAGGATTGTTGATCCAAGCATCTAGCAACGGCGGAGATTAAAATTGCAATCGCAGATCGCAAGTGTTGCAAGATAGGCGCAAAGGGTAAAAGTTAAAGATGTCGAAGTGCGATGTGTGATGGCGATGGGACCCAGCCACCCGCCACGCTTCCTTTCATTCCATTTCCCTTGAAAATCACTAAAACCCTACCTTTCCCGCCTTTCCGCTTCATTTCTCTACTTTACCTTTTTCACCACTATATCATTGTTTCTCCTCCTCTTTTCCTATCTCCCTGATTGCGATTAAAGTGGTCCAATCCCCCTGACACGTCACCCCTTTCTCCCTCGCCATCCATCACACTTCACAAACATTACAACTTACCGTTTAGGCGCCCGCAATGTATTTCTTTTAATTTGCGATGCGGCGTTTGGCCCCACCACAACAGCTCTGCCCCCCACTTCTCAACCGCTTATAACAAGAACCTAAGATCTGCGATGTGCGATGCAGTTGGCCCCACTTTCCCCTGACACGTTGCTTACCTCCTCCCCACGCTTCGCACTTCGCATCCTTTAAAGTTTACCTCCGTTGTTTAGTGTTAAGATTTGTGATCTACAGGCAGCGGTCAGGTCCCACCTTCCTCCACTTCACCCTTTTCTCCCCACCCTCCATCGCAGATCGCATATCATAACCTTTCACATCACAATTAAAACTTAAAACATGTGATTATCGATTTGCGATATATCGCATTTGTTTTAATTTACCTTTGAAGTGTCCGCAACCTATTATATTTAACTTGCGATGCGATCAGGTCCCACCTTCCCTCCATGTCACTTACCTTCTTCCCGCGCTTCGCACATCGCACATTTTAGAGTTTACCTCCACGGCTTCATGGTAAATATTTGTGATCGACGTGGTTTGGCCCCACCATAATACTCTCCTCACTGCCCTCCAGCTTCCCTTATCTCCAATTGCTCCCTCCTCACCTGACGATCCTTGTTTCATTTCGCACCAACCACACCCCCCCCCCCGCAGCTTTCGAACTTTAACCATGAGGGGGGTCCGAAATGGGCGGAATCCATTACAGCCCACTCCTCCACATGTCGTCCTCTCATCATTTCGCACCCCACCCCTCCCCCCCGCAGCTTTCGAACTTTAACCATGAGGGGGTCCGAAATGACGCATCCACACAAGGCACCCTCCACGGTCGTCCGCTCATTTCGCACTCCCCCCCCCCCCTCTGATACCGCTTACCACTTGAGACCCCCTCTAAAATCTGGTTCCCGTTTTGCAATTCAAAAACACCGCATAGGCTTTTGAGGCAAAACATGCAGTTGTGGTTTATGCGGTCTACTTGGAGATCTCCACTAAAGAACTAGGGGCGCTCAGTATGACAAGCCTCTTCGTTATGGGTTAAGTGGGAATCACCAGACTAAGGGAGTGGAGGTGTGCGGGCAATAGATGGAATCGTAAAATTACAGTCAATCTGTCCACCTACGACCGCTCCATGCCATACCGTCTTAAAGGCTCCCATTATTGGCCTCAATGGGCGACCATGTCCTTTCTATTTCCGGTTTAATTTTGATGATTTTGCTAATGAAATCTCAATTTCACCCCATTCCTGTTTTAATTCTCTCAATACATAAAGTAATTGCTCAATGTACGCTCTGCAAGTTAGGTAGGATGTTTTGATTTCATAGATATGGGTTGATCATAAATGATTAGTAACGCATGACCCTCAGAGAGAACTCTATATGTAGGGAATTCTAAGATGAAAGAAGGGTTCCGAAATTTTAGAAGAATTTTGTTGTAGTTTTGTACGATTGTGCTCCCTATGCTATGAGAAACATATTTGGGAGAGTTGTTTGAACTTAATATGATACAGCGTTGTTATTTGGATTCTGGATGGAGCAATGAGTAGTATGTATATGTTTTCCTCTGTTATCAGTGATCTCCTTTTTATGTATAATCATCTGTCACGCTATGTTGCTTTGAAGGTCCGTGAAATATAACTGGTAGTAGTCTAAAATTTTATTCATGAATTCGTGTTTGCATAACGCTCAGGTGTTAATGCTCATGTATTAAGGTTGCTGCACTCCCTTAATTCGCACTCCACGAACCTCTGTTGTTGCCAATATCTCATTCATATCCACTTCCTCTGAGGTCGCGGGGGACAAATTCTTAAATCTCTTAAGCCTATCTCTTGTGGGTTCCTTCTCTACTCTTCCTCAACGCCTCTGCATATTTTAGAACTTCTGCTCATTGTTGTATACTTGGCCCATTTAAAATCCATCAAGCCTCACAGCCTCTTGAGCCCTCTCACAGTATAGGAAGTTCACATGAATCGACTCCAAGGTCTTCTCCATCCATGAACCACCAAAACCATTGTTTTCTTATTCCATATTTTGTTAGTCATTTATACAATTGTCCCCATTTGACCTATGATTTTAAGATGTCCTAGGCACTGGTCTTTTGCAACTCAAGGTTGTCTCTAGGAGCTACAACAGGATCCTTATGTCAAAGAAGAAAATTTGTTTTGTGTCAAAATAGTCTCCTCCACCAAGTTGGCTCCATCTCCTTCAAGTCGATCTGCCTTTCATCAAGTCAACCTCATAAAGGATTTCACAACCACTATAAATTGCAGTGTAACTTAGCCTATTAGAGTATCATCAAGAAGTTTTCGTTTTGAAGTTGCAGAAGGCAGAAAAGGATTAAGAAATCCCTAGAAAAAGAAGAGAAATTACAGCAAAGAAAAGGAGACCTTATTCCATCTCTCACGTGTGTAGATAGACGAAAACTCTAATATGTTGAAGGACCGAAAAAGTTGCAGACCTGTAATTGAGGGTCGAAAATGGGAGTAGACCAACAAGAGATAAGTTTGAATTTTGTTAAGGAGTTGACGTGGTGGACGGAAAAAAATTATGTTTTTGGTCTAAGGTCTTGGATTGTCTCAATTTGATTTAAATCTACTAGTGGAAGAATTTCACTGAGTTTTGCCCTTCACAGAGGTTTTGTCATGGCTTGGAGCCTATCTCTGGTGTCTTTGTGATCTTCTTGTTTGCCATTTGTCTTGATTATGAGAAGAACATAATAATAATGATGATGAAGAACTAATATAATCACAAGAACTTCTCAAAGTATGAGAGAAATAAAGTTGAGAAAATTCAAACTATATGTTGCCCTAGATTTCTCAACATCCGGAGGTCGATTTGCTGGGAATTGGAAAGGTTGAATTGCTAAAGTGAGGAGGAGGCACAGTTGTTGGGGAGGTTGATTTGCAAGGGCCGAGTTGTGAGTGCGCAGAGGACAAGTGAGAGCTAGGCACAAATTATGATTTATTGGTGAGAGATGGGTCGATTTTCTTCAAGCTGAATTAAATTTTATTAGAATCAGACCAGTGATCGAACCAATAGACACCCCGGACCAAACACTGGTCAGAATCAGATTGGAACTGATAAAAAGGCTGAACCAAAAAAATAGTCAACAAAAAACACACAAACTATTCAAAATTTAAAGAAAAACATATATATTCATGTGCATCCATATGAATCCAAAGGATTATACAAAAATAAGCAAAAATTCTCATGTAAATAGCATGTAAGAGTGCACATAACCAAAATAGCACCAAGTGCAATCCATCTCTAAACGGAAAATGCATCAACAAACAAGCTCTATATGGTCACTAACATCCCAAAAAAAATCATGCTACAACAAATACCTACATATCATCAAAATCATTGCCTATATTGTGATCTTCATCATCAATGTCACCCTTTAAGCATTCCAATAAGATAGAAAAAACATAACATGTCAAGTCCAAATTTTGTTTGAGTGATCGATACTTTTTTAGTAGGGTCATAATAGAGGAATTTGACAACCAATGCCACTAACATCAATGTACATAAAGGGTTTGATTCTCTTGATTAAATACTAGTTCATATACTCATACATGACAAAATCCAAAGGAAGCATTGCAATCCCCCCAATCTTGAAATCCTGGAAAATTAAGGCTGTTGGATTTTGAGTGAGATCTTAAATTCTACTTTCTCCATATGAAATCCAATGAGGTTAGAACCACTCTCAAACATCATGAGTCAATTCATGGTAATGTTAAAATTTAAGTAAAAGGATTAAAATGAAAGATAAAGGAGAATGTCACTTTTACTTTAAGAATTTAACAATACCATGAATTGAATAGCATTATAGGGAAACATGGTCAAATACTAGGCTTCCCCTATCATAAATCATTGTTTTTTTAAGAAAAAAATTGTGTTCAAAGGGTCCTTAGCAGCATTGAACAAAATCGATCAGTTCAATGAAAAAATGTCGGTTTGGTACCAAACCAATTGGTTTCATACAAGAACTAGCTAGTTCGATGCCGCACTAGCCAAAAATGGTCCAAACCGATTTTGCCCTCCAACCGGTCGGTTTGGCTAGTTTGCTCTGGTTCTTATAACATTGGCAGAATTTCTTCATAGGTCGATTTCCAATTAGTTAATTTTCCTTGGGTAGGATTATTCTAGCAAGCCCGAGTTACACATTCTAGTCACTGTATTTTTCTTTGAAAAATCTTTGTGGCTTGAAACCCTGATTTTACATATTAATAAATGACGAAGAATTGTTGTGGGTGAATTATTTCTATTGCAAAGTGTGAATGATCTCTATGATTTATTTTCGCTGCATATATTTCAAGATGTTGAAATACCAATGATTTTATATTTCAGTAATTAAGGATTTATTTTGTTTATTAGGAGATTTAAAAAACTCAACTATAGCTCTCAAATACCTCAACACATGCTTCACTACTACTCGATGCACCTGGGCTCCACCATGAAGTAGCTCAAGGTGTTCACAACAAAACAATTATCAGGGCTAGCGTTGACCAAAAACATCAAGGACCCTATCAGTGGTCTATATAGCATGGGATTAACCAACTTTTAATCTGAAGTCTAGATCTTCTTCGGAATGGTGATCATACGTGTAGCCATAGGTCTACAGTCTTCCATACTGAATCTTCTCGAGATCCCCACTACATACTTCCCATGACCAAGGAAGATCTCACCCAACCTATGCCATACATCTAACCCCAAGAAATAATGCATCAACCTGATGTCCTTCATATCTAAACTTTATAACCAACTCTGCCTTGCACCTTGCCATGAGCTTCTCTGCGCCTATAAGAAATAGAAAATCCACGTACAACACCAAGATGAGTGGATCATCTCCAACAAGTATGAAGTACAAGTTGGGATCCACTTCACTCTTGGTATATCCCATGCTCAATAAATATCCATCAATCTTGGAGTACCATACCCTGGGTTCCTACTTGAGTTCATATAATGCCTTCTTCAATCTACACACATGAGACTCCCTTCCATGTACCTCAAAGCCCTAAGGATGTTGTATATGCACCTCCTCAATCACTCTAGTGAGGAACATTGTCTTCACATCCAACTAATGTATCCTCCACCTCATGACTAAAAGCAATAGAAAAGATAGCTCTAACATAAGCATATCAAGCAACTGGTGGAAATGTTTCCTCACAATCCACTCACTCTTTCTAGGAGAACCCTCTCGTCACAAACCTTGCCTTGTACATTTATATGTTATCATATGTAGTGTGTCTGATCTTGAAGACCCACCTAAAAGTCACCATTGACTTGCCTTCCAATCTCATCTCTATCCCAAACATCATTCCTCGTAATGTAGTTATACTCCTCCATCATGGCATCCCTCCAAATATGTTGGTTTGTTGCCTCCTAAAAACTAGAGGACTCGGAATCAATAATGTTGGCTCATAAGTGCCACGTAGTTTGGAGAATTCCTTTGAAATCTACTGACCTTAAATGTGCTCCTAGGAGCCTCCACATGCTCCAAAGCATCCCTCTATGTCTAGTCAAACCATCAAGGTCTCCTAACAGAACTAGTGGGAGGTATTGTTGACTTCTCCTCCCCCACTTGAAGTATGACTCCCTGAACTAGAAGTAGTTGATGATCGTTGCTCATCCTTCAAAGCCTCTTGCTCCTCATCCTCTGTCACATGAAGTAGCTCATGAGACTTCCTGGATGCCAAGCCCCCCTCAAAATTCACATCTCTACCAACCATTGTCTTCCTCGCTAAAATGAAAATCCTATATGCCTTTGAAGTTTCATTGTAACCCATAAACATTCCCTTCTCTCCTAAGGGTCACAGCTTCATCCTCTTCTCCATAGGAACATGGATGTACACTAGACAACCAAAGATGCAAAAGTGCCCTATCTCTAGCCTCACCCCTGTGAATGCTTCCTCAGGAGTCTTGTCCCCCAAGACCCCGTGAGAACTCCTATTTTGAACATAAATTGTCATGTTGCATGCCTTTGCCCAAAGAAACATAGTTAAATCCTAGTCATGAATCATTGCCTTCGCAACTCCTATGATGGAACAATTCTCTCTTTGCAGCAACATTCTCTTGAGGGTTGTATGAGACTGCCATCTCCCTCTTGACCCTTGTCTCCTTGCAGAAATCCTCGAAGTCATTGGAGGTGTACCCTCCCCCTCCCCCATTATCTAACCTCAATACCTTGATCTTTCTCTCTATCTGGTTCTCCACCTAGGCCTTAAACTCCCTGAATTGACGAAAGATCGCATCCTTCTTCTTCATGAAAAGGTTGTGAGTTTCCTCGAAAAATCATCTATGAATGTGATATGGTATAGTGACCCTAATGCCACTGACATTGGTCCACACACATCTAAATGAACAAGATCCAAGATCACCTTGGACCTGCTCTCGCTACTTGGAAAAGTGGTCGTGGCATTCTTTACAAGTGCACACCCTCTACGCACTACCTGCTACGCAATACTGAACTATGGAAGCCAAGCGACAATCTCCCTCGAAATCAGCGACACTCTATAGTGCAAGTGTTTCATCCTCCTGTGCCACAACTCAGATGGTACCAAGGCATGTACTAGCTTCCCCTACAACCTATAAAAATTTCCCTCTACGTCAAGTCTAGCTCCTTCTAGACATATGTGTACCTATCATTTCTAAAACATTACAACAAATCACGTCTCCTCCATAGTTGAGAATAAGAGCAAGTTCTTCCCTAACCTTGTTACATATAGCACATCTTAGCCTCCAATGACCCTCCAAACTCAAATTGGAGCATAATAACTCCAATACCGCTCACTACATACCTAGCATTGTTCCCAAGCTCCACATGTAAATATGAGTCTTTCTCCATCAAACTATTGAAGAGCTCTCGTGTTCTTATCATGTGGCCTAATGCACCATTGTCCAAGTACCAAGCACTCCTATTGGTGGTGCTAGTAGATGGACAAGAGACCAACAAGAAGTCCTCGAACATCATTGTAAACTCGTCTAATTGTACCTCATTTGATGTTGCTATATGTCGTGACTTCTCCTTTCCACTCTTCGAACATTATGATGAATAATGGCCATTCTTATGGAAAATGAAGCATTTTATTTTATTCAAGTCCTTTTCCGATTATGAGGTTAACCCTTCACCCTTACCCTTCTCGCGTGAACCCTTCCTTTTGTCTTTCTTAGCCTGACTAACCAAGGCCAAGTTCTCCTCTCCACCTCCTTACTTGTTGGCCTTAGACTCCTTCAGAACCTTTTCCTGAATGCAATCATCCCAAAGCCTCTCCCAATTGAAAAGGTGTTCTCGAGTGCAAATCCCCTTAAAAAATGGTTCCCATGACTTGGTGAACCCATTCAGTGCTACATTTACTAATTTTGTTTCCTTCAATTTCTCCCCTATGGCTACAAGTTGATCCTGTTTCTAGGTGATCTTCATGAGGTAGCTGGTCATGTTGCCTCAAAATCTAGTAGGCCTGGTGAGAGGATTCACAAGGCAAAGGCTAGACCTTGTTGCAATAATAAGGTAGAATGCCACTATCACCTCATCAATTGCCCTCAAGCTCTTTAGTGGAATTTCGCCACAAGGCAAGCTTCCCAATGATCACCTAAAGGATACTCTAGGTTGTAGGGTTCCAGGTGATATGAGCATAGGCTAGGTGGAGATACTCAATGATGGATAAGGGCTCAAGACACTTTGATAAGGATCAGCATATCATGCACCAAGACTATTGAGGGCTAATATGACCTAGGGTTTCTTGATATGTAGTAGCAAAGGAGTATCTAGGCACATATACGTCCAAGAAAGTGTTTGCCCAAAAGTAAGATCAACAAAGTAATAGAGTAGACCCTCCAATTAAGTCTCAAGTTGAAGCCCTATTAGAGTTGGGTTTCTATGGCACAAAAATATCTAAGGAAGGAAGATTCCAACGCTTCAAGGGGAAGTTTTACCTTGCAAAAGGCTAGATTTTGACTTTAAAATATCACCAAAGTAAAACTTAGGTTTTATTACCACAAATGTTGATCCATAAGAGCCCTAAGCTAATTCAACCCCAGCTAAATGCCCTAACGTCTTGCCTTAAAAGGCTTAGAAAATATAAAGGGAAAATATTAAGTTTTTCAAAGTTTTTGATCAACACAAATGTTAGCAGTGCCTAATCCTACTAGAGTAATGGAGTCTTTAGGGCTACTTTGAAAGATAAAGGACCATTAGAGAAAATTTCAACCCATGAGATTTTCACGTACATAATATGTAAACCAATCTAAATCCTTTAAATCTAAAAGAGGTACATGTAAATATTTTGAAGGAAAATATTAAACAAACAAACAAACAAAAAACTATTTTTCTTAATTTCCTTATAGTATTACCAAAATTTCAAGTGTAGACACTCATTGGATACATAATTAAATTCCGCATCCAATGGGTACCCATTGTGCATACTTCTGAGAAGAGACCCAAATTGATAAAAGCTGAAGATACATTTAAAAAAGTGTGTTCACATGCTTTTTTAATGTATCTTCATTTTTTAACAATGTGGGTCTTCTCAGAAGTATGCACAATGGGTACTTGTTGGATGCGGAATTAAATTTCACGTCCAACAAGTGTCTACGCTTGAAATTTGAGTAAACCTATATGGATATACACCAAAAATACAATAAAAAAAGGTAGTTTTTTTCTTTTCCCTCCAAAATTCCTAACCCTTACTTTATTATTTTTCTATTACTTTATTATTTTTCCTTAAGAGGCCACTTTTAGGCCGAAATTTCCTCTAATGAAATGCTTGCAGTAAGGAGGGAACAACTCTTGTTTCCAGCTATATAAACCCTAACTATTTTTTTTGTGGCGGGATAAATTAAATAAGAGAAGCACACTAGGAGATCTCCTATGGATTTCAAGGAAGAGATATTGAACTTTTAGCCATTATCGAAGTTTTTCCATAAACAATTTGCTTTAGACAAGGAGCATAGAAAAACCCTAGCAATAACTAATTGCATGCAAACCAATGAAAAACTACAATAAACTTACAATTCTTCCATGAAAAAAGCTTTCTTTCAATCCCAAAAAGACACCTTCGAGAAATAAGCCAATCTCCAATAGCAAGAGCACCATAAAAATCACATCTCCACAAGTATCGTGTTAGACAAAGGCTAAGTCGAGTTCCCAAGAAGAAGCTAAAATCTAAGTGTGATGATGAATGGAAAGATCCTCAAATTATATGAGGTATATCCTTTCATTTTACAACAAAATATTAGCCTAAAAGCCCTATGACAAGTTTAATTTTGAGTATGGACCAAGATAGTGGTTTACAAACCACAAAAGCCCACACATGTGGGTCGAAAATTTCCATAAGCATGACATCATGCCCTTTTGGTCAAGAAATGCTATGAAAGTGCATTAAATGGGCTAGAGGGATGTCCCGTCATCATAATCAACTCCATATTGAGGGGAAGCCCTCAAAACATGCCTCAAAATGCCTCCAAGTTTCAAAACTATGTTCTGGGTGCTTTGCGTCATCTTAGAAGCGGCTAGAAGTATGACATGGCACAATCTCTCTCCAACATTGGGGCTCCAAATGGTAGTGCAAGCCTTCCCTTCTCATCATGGGGATGACCATCATCATCTAGACTTCAAATCAAGCCATGTCCATCAAACAATGTCAAGGCCAACCTAGGGGCATGCTAGGTCCATTGGGTACATCATCAGAATCTACAACACCAGGCAAAAGGATCTCAGCATTATAGTATCTGGGGGAGCTTTGAAGTGTCAATCGTCTGTTGTAGTCGTCAAAATGCCCAACACTTTGGAGGGGCAATGTTGCATCTGCAAGGTCATCATTGCTCTTCATAAATAAGTACGACCTGGGCACCATGTGCAGTGGAGCCATGGAGCATGCCCTCGAGGCCTCTACTACTATGTAAAAGATCACCTGGAAAACCATCTCAAAATGAAGTGTAAGTTACCAATCATTAGAGGCAATGACCATAGATGCATCATGGTGAACCATACTTAATTGTTAAGGACATAATAATACTTGAAACTGGGATCACCTTCAAATATCTAACTAGATCAAGTCTCGTAAGTGTTCCCTACCTTGTTAGGGATGGCTATAGTCAACCCTATTAGGTGCTTCCAGCCCCTAAGGGGAGGTGACATGTACTATGTCAACCCTTCAATTCATAGGGTTGGTGATAATGTGGCAACGCAAGGACAATGCTTTATGGCAAGGTGCCATGGTCTTGGGACCAGCTGATAGAGGGTCGTCATCCTAAGTGTATAGATGTATGGAGGGAGCAATCAAGGAGGGATGAGTTACCCCTTTCCTCGAGGTCTGCTTTTTCCACCCCTATGATGTGTCTTTTACTTATTTTTTATAATGATATGATAAGGAGCATAGCTTTGGTGTCTAAACTTACTTTTAATAAAATAGCATTGATTTACCCCTTAATGATGAGTCGGCTTCTCGCTCACCATGGTTGGGACATACAAAGGTTCTTTTATTTACGTGATGGAGCATCAGGTGCTTAGGAACCAGGTGATGGCTAAAGAAGGTGGGTAGAGCCCATGTTAGGTTTTTACCCATACACTAATTAATGTCCCAACCATCTTTTGCATTTTAACCATATGAGGATATGAGGGTGCCAATCCCAATGAATCAATGACAAAAAACTCTAAGGATGGACATGAAATTGGGGGAATGGTGAAGAGTGGTATGTATGGAAGGGTTATGGACACACTACTTCAATCCAAGTTTCCCAAGTACTTCCCCTCCTATAACCCTAAAGACTCAAAGTAAGTCCCACTAGACTAGGGTTAAAAACTAACCCCCCTAGTAAAGAGAGAGAACAAGTTTATGGTCAAGATTATTCAATCATACAGTTCACCCCTTTATCCATGTTCGAATGCCAAAAAAAATTAAGTGAAAGCACATGATTGCAGAATGGTTAAAGTGTTTTCCAAGTGGTGACCCGCTTTCCTCCAAGAGGAATGTTGGATGGCTAGGGGTGTCTAACCAGTGCAAATGGCAGAGGAATGTGGCATATCATCATACACGGAGCAAATGTAGGGTTGTTAGCTAGCTAGCTATCCAAAGTAGGAGAAAATTCCCTTCCTTTATGTTTACCCACTTTTTAGTGGGTAAACAGGTCACATTGACCAATCTTGACATCTGGATGAACCTTAACTTGTTCTTTAGGATCATCTTCCTGTTCATATTATCCCTCTGGAATAAATCCACAAGAGCCTTTAACATTCCCCTGGTTGTCTTCTTCTCCACCAAGTGATCCTTCATGCCATCCATAATGACACGCTGAGCTTTAATGTCCTTTTCATGGGATGCCAAAAATGTTGATCTGTTGGTGGTTGAATCTCCTTATCAACAATATCCCAAAGGTCATTCTCTTTCTGCAACAAGGTAACCCTTTCCTTCCAAGGTAGGAAGTTAAAAACTGCATCCAACATGTGTTCAAACCTAAGAATAGTTGCTAGCATTTCTAGATCTAAACAAATAAATGGTCGTATGTTAATTCCTTCTGACAATCACGAGATTGTGCTATTGGTTTTCTACTATGCAAACTAGTAAGTCGACCTCCTCCCTTTCCGAGATTCTCTAATACAAGTTAATTTTAACCTAGTAAATGGCAAATTATTTCCTAGCAAATTTCTTTGTTGATTTTAATTAATTTTTCAGCTTCCTAAACAAAATGTACTACTGGGATTTCAACGGGTAAATAAAATTGATTTTCAGCCTAAGAAAAACAACCAATTTCATGAACAAACATACACAAACTTGTCTTTCAAATTTG
The DNA here is from genome assembly GCA_034641835.2 of Pinus albicaulis. Classification (NCBI taxonomy): domain Eukaryota; kingdom Viridiplantae; phylum Streptophyta; class Pinopsida; order Pinales; family Pinaceae; genus Pinus; species Pinus albicaulis. The sequence goes on from CM076577.1 coordinate 1,188,503,516, forward strand.
TTGTTTCATTAATAAAATTCTTCAACATACAAAGGCCTTCCCAATAGCAAAAATATATGGCCAAGAAAAAATCATACACAGCAGAACCTAGAAACTTCCAACTAAAAAAATTATGCTTAACCCTCAATCTAACAGCTATATGGCATGTTGCCCGAGCCTGTTTTCTACATAACCGCACGTTGTTACAGCCTGCCCACGCATGTATGGGAATTTCTGAGTGGTTTTCTCTACCTGCCCGCACACACATGGAAATTTCTGAGCAGTTTTCTCTGCTTTCTCATGCATGCATGAGTCTGTATGAGATTATACGGCCTCCCTGTCGTGCACCTGTGGTCTGTACCACGTGTTTCCTGTTGCTGTAGACCTGCCCAAGCTAATTCTTGCCCCTGCCCATGATGTATGACCTCCTCGAATAGATCTACAGCTCACACATGCACCCTCTGCTGCAAAATCACTTGTTGAATATTTCTCTCTTGTTGCTCTTTGTTTTTTTCCTTTGGCTATTGCACACTTGAGTGAATGTCCTTCTCCATCCAACCACTAAGACCTCACTATTTCACTGTGTCATATGCTCACAAATGTGTCTTCCCCCCTGGCCTAACCTTCTTTTTATAAGTTGAATTGTTGACCAAATTCACAACCGTAATCTCCAAAGTAATTGACGATTGAGATTATATCTCAACTTCACTTAAGATCAATGGTTGAGATTCATGTAATTCACTAATGCAAATAACCTTCGCATTTCATTTAATTAAACTCACTTTTCTCATAGAAAGAAATTACTTTAATATTTAAAGTAATTGCTAAGGTGACTTCAACATGTCTAGACACTTAGAAGCATGCAGAAATACCTGTCTGAACTACAAACATCAACATAATCATCACTTTTCATATATTTTGTCTCCTTTCTTGTGTATGTATAATGTACTCCACTTCCCCATTTTGACATGTTGGGTTTCCACTTGATCTTGTCGCTGTGCATTGTCCAAAGTATTATTTTGCTGTTGAAATCACTCTAAGATATGTTTGTGCTTAAAGGATGTCTGCCTTTGAAACCCATATAAACGTGTATCAGAGCATTTGCTCTTGGCAGGTCAATTTATTGGCATTTGCTTGTAACAGAGAATTTCCACAATAAGGTTTCTTGGCATTATGTACAAAATTCAAAATTTCAAGTGGGTTGCATTATTTATGTTTATTGTAAGTTGATTCCTTATTATTGACCATCTAAATGATGCTTGTGCGACACTTTTCTAAGGGTTCAATGTTTTTCTTGAGCTTTGTACCTATTATGAAATGAGTGGATAAACATTTTTTCACAATAATAGTTAAAATTGCACTGAAAAATAAACTACAACCGAACCATATAGTGTAGATTTACAAGCAATGTAGAGAATCAATGAGTATGGGAATAATTTCTGTTGCAACTCAAACTCTCACCTACGGGAAAAGTCATAAACCTAATGGGAGGGCCAAGAGGCAACTCTCAAGCAAGCCACCCACTATCACCTCGGCGGCCTTGCCTCTCACGTTAAGGCTAAGGAAGGGGCTTTCTAACCTAAGGAGAGTCCTCCTAGAAGTTGGGCTAAGCAAGGTCATGTGGTAAAGAAGGGAGACTCTTGTAACTTGGCTTGAGAAAAGACTTCATCAATGACACAATCCACTCTAGAGGATGTAAAGCAAGCTTTAAGCGTGAATAGAACGTTGAGTTACTATGGGCAAGCACAAGATATGTCCAACTTAAACAACAATGCTTACTCAAATATGAATGCTCGGAAAAGGGAAAGTAATTCTTGCCCCATAGACCATTTACAAGTGTTCAATTTGCACCATGAAACTCAAAGGAAATTAATCAGAATGATTGCATTGTCATAAGGATTCACATTTTACTACGCATCATCATTATGAAGTCCAGTAAAGGGTGACCCTCTATTTGTGATAGCAGAATATTAACAAGAGTGGCACTATCATAGAGCAGTAGTCTAGATCACAATAAATAAATGGCAAGAATATCACCAGTCACATGTGCAAACAAGATCAAGAAACCAACATGTGTACCCTACGTCTTATTCTGTCTTAGGACGGCAGAACTTAAGACAAGCAACTACCATGTATTATGATATTCCAAATACCATAAGTTGTGATACATTTTCAAGGCATCCATCAATATCATACGTCACAATACTTGAGCATAGAACCAGGACATGGACAGTGATGAACAATATGGAGATGTCACTACAGATTTAAGGTGACAATTATGTGCCCAAGATGCTCTGAAACCAAAGATATATACCAGCACTTCAATCTCGTATATTGTTGTGTGTTATAGCAGTCATACCGTGCCACCAAGATGTATGATATATGGTCCAAGATATGATTTATGTTATCTATGAAGCTCAGAAATGAGGAACCATCATCACATAACGACTAATGAAAGTTACCACTGTTCTCAATCCAAACCTTTACCAATCAAACTTTATATTTAGATACGAGTCAAGTAATGGTGCCAAGTTTTACAGCCATAGATTTAGTGCTTGTATTACACGATTACCAAGTGGTAATTAAGAACATTGGCTCTGCAAACAGTGTCACATTAACCATTGAAAGACACCATTCAAAGAGATGCTCCCACAGATTTATAACATGTCGAAGGATTAGATGTGAATTGTTATTAAATGTGCCATTCAAATTGTGATAAAGACCATTAATTCTGTGATGGGACCAGCATTAAAGATTCAGGAAAGACCTGTAACAAGTGTGACATCCCACTTCAATACCACAGTGTTTCATCACTTATTGCTTCGTTTCACTTAGGACGTATTCTAGAATAGCAAATGAGTAAAAATGTTGCAATATAAATGCAATAATGAGTCCCAATTTAATCTTAAGCTGACCTATTTAAACCCTTGTGATTAGCATCATGAAAGCAACATGAAAGGAAGGAATCCCATGCATTTAAGAGTTAGGATGAATAGCAAATAAGTTAATGTGTCATTGGAAGTGCAATATTCATCACCAACAAACTTAAATCTGAAAAACATAAGCTTTTAAACCTGAACGTCAAGCTGCAACAATACCAATTATGATTCTCTTTAATCAAGCTGTTTGCCTTGATTTGGCATCAATTTACCCCTCAAACGTATAAATCATGAAGAAAGAGCAAATTTAGCATTTAATATGTGTTTCCAAGAATTATAAACCCATTGGATATATGACATTAAGCACTTGAGTTCAATAGCTAGTCTAATAGCCACTGAGTTAAATTCAACGAATAGTGAATGAAAACAATGATCTACACTCTAGATTATGCCAATGTAAAGAAAAATCTTGAAAACTCAATCAGCATATAAGAGACCCAAGCATAAATAAGCTATAACAATGGGAATAAAGTTAGATCAAACAACCTAAATTAAGAGACTAAACAAGTAGAAACACTAGGTTGCAAAAATTAACGGAAAAGATTGAAAACTTTTTTTGGTTTTTGGTTGAAGAAGATGATAGACCAGTGCATTAAGAGGGCTATGGGGTCACTACACAAGTTCTAGATGAAGCTTAGATTTAAGAATGACGCAATGTTGAGAGAACCAAGGATAAATACCTCCAAGGCATTGGCTAGGTCCACTAAGTTTTCTTCGGGGATGGATGGGGTGATTGGTCCTCCAGCGTTCCTCTCCATGTACTAGCAAAGTGATCTCAAAGATTGGCCAAGGCAAGAAGAAAGTGCCTATTACCCAGCACCTGTGGGTGACACCAATAGCAGAATTTTTTCTCCTAGACTGTCTTCAGCTGGCAACCAGCAGCCCCTTGCAGACACCAGATAGCTCGTGTGCTATTATCTCAGGCACCTGAGCCAACCATTATGAACCCTCGCCCATCTGTCATGATCATATGTTTGAAGGTGGGCCTTCCAACCCTGAAGGTATGGCCTTCATTATGTAATTTGGTATCGTTGCTTACTTATCATGGACACTTCTGGGCATGGATTAGTGGGGGGATTTAGCAGAAAGAATGGGCTTGGTCTTTACTATTTTCCGCTTGTCCAAGTTGGCGGTTAACCTTATATCCTAGTCCCGTGGGATCTCCTCTATTGACTGCTAGTTTTAGTGTTGAGCTTAGAACGTGTTCTATGCCATTTCAGATTAGGGCACAAAATACTAAAGCAGATAGAACATAGCAATAGATCGATGGAAGACAAGCCAAAACAGAGATAATGAATGGAGGTGTTACGGCGATCAGCAGGATGCTTCTACCAGCAAAGTCTTCAATAGGTCATTCAACCAAGCGTGTCACACATGACCCCAGTACAACCTAAACAGACAACTCCACAAATACGCAGCTCCATCGCCATCAAGAGAGAAGAAAATCCACCACAAAAATGTGTGTATAATGAACTCCAATTCTCTCCATTATATAGGCATCTTTGGGGTTGTGTGACACGCTCTTTAAGACATTTAAGTCTATATTATATTCCAGGCCGACCTAGCACATAAGTGGAATAAATTCAAAGTACATGTTCTGCTCATCCGATCGAGATGATATTTAGATCAATCTTACACCTCTCCGAAAAAGGAATCCAATAAAAATATTGGGATCGTCATCTGAGCAGCACAACCAGAGTTTGGACCTAGTTGTCCAAATTTAACACTCCCTCTCAACTAGGGAGAACTCCATCCACTAGTGCAATCCAAACATCGTGCGTCATCTCGTCGTAACTTGCTTTGCTGGCCTCTTTATTTCAGAACAGAAGTGGGTCAGTCACAAAGAAATCATACCCGGCTGACAAATTCAGCCCAGAGGTCTGAAACCTCTATAGGACTCATAAAGAGTCTCATACCAACTCAAAGTTGGTTTACTTGACCAGAAGTCAGTTGGAGGTCCGAAACCTCACTAGGACTCAAGAGAGTCATATACTAACCGAAGTTAGTTTCACTGACCCAAAGTCAGTTGGAGGTCTGAAACCTCGCTAAACTTGATCACAGATCAAGTGGTTGGACACGTGCCATCCTAGACATAGAGAGTACGGCAATCTCCGATGCATCCATCGATCTTGCTATGGTCTCTATTCACATTTCCCACCTCATTGGCCAAATGAGAGTTACTTCCCATGAGTCCGAAACTCCATGGGTAGGATGCATACGGGGCACAGATCAGAGAGAGGTAAACCATCTCAATATCATCACGGTGGGGTAGAAGCACACCAACTAGGTTTGGCAAGCCAAGCCCTGTGGTTGCTTATAGCACCAAAGCTATCCCCAAAACCCCCTTGGAGCTCCCAGAGCTCATCGTCCAACAGGACCCTCAGAATAGGGTCGTTCCATGATTCCAAGATTCTCACGGAAGGTTAGGAACATGACCTTCCCCAAGGGCATTGTGAGAATATCCGCGACCTGCTCATCAGTTCCTATATGATCGAGCCTTACGGCGCCTCACTGTACCATATCTCGGATAAAGTGGTACTAGCCATCAACATGCTTGGATCAATCGTGGAACCCAGGATTCTATGAAAATGAATCCCCCTCTGGTTATCCCAAAGGATAATGATGGCATCTAGCACGTGCTCGAACAGCTCATTGAAGAGCTTTTGCAACCAAGTGACTTCACAACAGGCCATACATGTTGCAATGTATACAACCTCAGCGGTTCTCAAGGCTACCGACTTCCTTTTCCTGCCCGAAGCAGATCTACTTGTGAAGTAGCATCCAGATGTGCTCTTACGATCCACCACACTATCAGCCCAAACGGCATCAGTATATCCAAAGAGTGTCATGCTCCTGGCAGTGTATCTCAGCCCATGGTTTATCGTGCCCCAGAGATATCTCAAGAGTTTCTTTGCACCAACCCAGTGAATGTTATGATCAAACATGTGTTGACTCAAAGTGTTCACGGCACAACATACGTCCGGACGGGTGTTCACTAAGGACAACAGAGCCTCTAAGAGTTGACGATACTCAGTAGGATTTGCTTAACATGGGCCTAGCAGCGCTACCACTCAACTTCTTAAAGTTGAGCTTCATCGGTGTCGACACGGACTTATAGTCCACCATTCCAAAACTTTCCAGAAGCTTCACAATTTATTTTCCTTGAGAAAGGAAAATCTCGCCAGGTCTTTGCCAGACCTCCAGGCCTAGGAAGTAGTGCATCAGTCCCAGGTCCACCTCGAACTCAGCGACGAGCTCCCTCTTGCATTGATGAATGAGAGGGTTAGCATCTTGTCAGGAAGAAGTCGTCCACATACAACACCAGAATGAGAGGCTTCTTTCTATCAACTTTTGAAGTAATCAACATTACTACGAGTGAAGCCCAGCGTCACGAGGTAGCTATCTATCCTCTCGTACCAAGCTCTGGGTGCTTGCTTCAGCCCATAGAGGGCTTTCTTCAACCTGCAGACATGAGTGTCCCGATCCTGGACTTCGAACCCCAGAGGTTGCTCTACATACACGATCCGGGACTTCGAACCCCAGAGGTTGCTCTACATACACCTCTTCCTTTATCGCGCCATGCCAAAAAGGCGGTCTTTTCATCCATCTGATGAAGATTCCATCCTTGCATAGCAACAAGGGAAATAATAGATTATAGGTGCAATAATAATCAGTGCCTTCCTAGAGAAGTCTCAGGCAACACAATTTCCCATCAGATCCATGCTTGATCTTATATCAAGGTGACAACAGCTTTGTTCTGTGGTCTAGGAACCATATCCCAAACATCATCCTCGCATCCTTCCAGGCTTGATGCCTTACAGCTTCTTCAAATGATCCAGGCTCATATTGTACTTATGGCAGCTAGATACCCCTAGTATTTATATGGCTTCTTGGATTTCTTCCGGAATTTCCCCCTCTTAAGCCATATGTCTTTGAGCCATGAGGATCTTCTTTCGTTCAGCAATGATATTAGCTCGGGAGCATATAAAGTTGAATTCTCCCTCTTAATGCCAGCTTCTCTTGTGAGATAAGACATCTATTTCAAATGAGGGCATCCCAGACACCAGCTTGGAAAAGGAGTCTTATTCTCCCACAGTCAAAGTCATTCAAGACCCCAACAACGTGACTGAAGACTGCAAAAACTTCTCAGATCACACTTCCAAGTTTATTATTACGCTCCAATGTAAGACTGATACAGATTACTGCTATGATGAATTACATAAACATGGGTGACTGTCTATGTCACTGTCATGATGACAATGACATAGAATGACAGATTTAGCTGCTCAAGATTGTGGCTACAGAACCGTCATCACTGTTATATCGCTGATTACGATGTTGCCATAATTTTATCGTACCCATCACTATTTTCTTCATCATGGTCATACTGCAATATAGTATTTCAAGATTTCAAATTTCATGGTCATACATATTCTGCCATATGTCACTGTCAAACAGGGATAATATATCATGATTCCTCTTCTCATGATCCTGCACTGCTTATTTCCCAGATCTGTCCATTTGTCATTCCTTTGGTCATTTTAGAAGACTGCTCCTAAGGCTACCAACATTGGCCTAACTCTATGACAAATCAACTTCTCTTGTCATTCTCCCTAGGGCTTACAGATTTGCCCATCTTAACAATAATAATCTGACCGTTTCATAATATGGCACCAGTGGCTTCTACAGCCAACCCTGTGAAGATCCTTCCAATTTCATTTAAAGAGACTACTTCTTAGGGCTTCCAGATCTACCCAACTACAGTTGATGGTTGACTGATCTAGGGCTTTAAATTTTCAGATCTCAGTTCAGCAATTTATCTCCTAAATTGCACAGATCTAGGAACCAATCTTGCAGATGTTCCAAACGCTAAATTTACCCTTTTACATGCTAGTCCACACATTATATGATGTCTAACAGATCTAGCACAGTCATAAGTCACAAATTGATCTGAAGTATGACACAGATCTGAGCTAGCAACAGGTCCCGTGATTTTTTTCGAGCTCGGAGAATCTTCCCACAGATCTGAGCTATTTTGTAGACAGGTCCGGGTATAGCTCACACATGAGCCTTCACCCAAGTATACTGCAATTATTACAGTCCTCTATAATGGCTGTTGTTTTGCATTGTCACCTTTTATCCCACTGTCCGAGTCTTGTTGTTTATATGTTCGAACTAAACAGGACGTCCAACCTTCCTTCCACGGGTTTATAACACCACAGATTTCCAAACAGCGTATTGGTGCTAGTCCGAGCTAAAGGTTAGAGGATATTATTGTATCAGTCTGAGTATGAAGGAAACTTATCTCAGATCTGAGGCTATTGCTGTCCGAGCATCAGGAAACTCTAGCACAGAACCTTATTACTGGACCGAGTCTAAAGCAGTTTAGACCGAGCCTTTTATTATGCTAGGTAGGCACAGGCCCAAAACAGAGAGCCTTTATAACTGCGCTAAACTCCTGTCTTCGTTGAAGAGTGTTAATTAGTAGTGGTCTAACTTGAGCGTCCTTTTAGAATTATATACCCAAACAGATACTCGTCCTAGAGACAAGTCCTCGCGTCTTCAAACTGACATCCCATTCTGCTGTTGTAGCAGCCTTCTTTCTGCAACCTGTTACAGAGAATTTTTATACAAAAATAGCACAGAAAGCATACCTTATTTGCTCGCTGATTTCTCTGCTGATGATTTAGGAAAGGAGAGATGGTCACACTGTAGGTTGAAGTTCTGGGCACTTTGCAGCCCCAAACACTCCCACGTTGTCATGTTTTAAGGTGGTTAGGTCTGCGGTCTACCACAGATCTGACAGTCACCTAACAGCCCCATCAAAACAGGCTTCTTTTTACCTCATTGTTGCCCAAACAGACCTGCGAAGGCTCCTGAAGCTCGGCCTCCTTGCTGAAGTAAACAACCCCACAAACAAGTGCTGGAGAGCCCCAAGCAGCCTTATCCTCCTTGTTGTGGTAGCCTATTTCCTGCGGCCTCAACAGAAATGCCCTAGCTACCCAGCCACCTGTTTAACCAAAACAGAGTTGCTGCCCTAGCTGGAGCTTTTCGGCCTCAAGGCAAAATAGTCCTCCGGCCTAGCTGTAGGTGCTCTTCATTAATGCAGCCAGCTGAAGGAGAGTTCCACTAAAAAAACCTTTCAAAACTCCATGCAATCTGCCCTTAAACACAACGGCAGCCTCCTGTAGCTTCTGCGGCCCTGAAGGAGATAAAACCAGTTCTCCTCTTCCACATCTAGCCTTTAGATTTGCTGCAGGTTCCTTTCTTTGAGAGGCTGCTCTTATGTACTGACGTTTGGGCTATTTCCAGCCCGTCCAAACAGACTTCGACCCTCACCTAGGGCTGCGGCCTTCTCCCGATTTTCCGCATAGAACTGCGGCTCCTTCTACAAGGGTTTGCCCACCCAAAACAGGTCCAATCGTTCTCAGAAAACTCCCTATGGAATTCGACCTTCCTGCAAGGCTTACTTGGCATCCAAACAGTCATAAAGAGACCTAAACTCAGCTTCTTGTCCTTCGCTTTGCCCTAATCGAGTTCCTCTTTTTGTCCTTCTTGTCTTTTTGACCGCAAATATCCACAGCACGTTGGTCAGCATGTTGGGCTTTGTCTTCACCTCAGCTCCGATACCATGTTAAGCTTAGAACATGTTCTATGCCATTTCAGATTAGGGCACAAAATACTAGAGCAGATAGAACATAGCAATAGATCGATGGAAGACAAGCCAAAACAGAGATAATGAATGGAGGCGTTACGGCGATCAGCAGGATGCTTCTACCAGCAAAGTCTTCAATAGGTCATTCAGCTAACTACTATAGAGGAACCTCATGGCTAACTACTATAGAGGAGCGCATGTTTACCCATGAGTTGCCCACCAAGAATAGGGCTTCTTAGCCCCATGTCTCTAACCACATCATAGCTTGCAAATCGCCTAGTGCCGGTAGAAAACTCTGCAAAGGCATCCTCCACCTCATCAAGGAATGCTCTATCCTAAAATATCCATCTCAATGCATCCTTCCTCCCTTGTGAAATTTCACCATCCATGTGAGGAGGGAATCTGCAAGAAGTTCCATCATTCAACCACTAATGGTTGTAGTATTTTGGATTCAATGAGTGAGCCAAACAATGCAAAGGTGTGTAATTCTTGTCCCACCTGCTAACAAGACTATTTTGTATGGTGGTGAAGAAGGCCTTTGATGACGTCTCATACTCAAGGCACTCACTATAAAATAATGGTCCTCACGGACTCTATCATGGAATCCCATCCCTCATAAACCTCTCCTAGGATGGGTTGGTCTGTATCTGCAAATCGTAGCAAAGCAATGATAGGGTTCATGATCTTAATAGTGAGATCTACCCACTCCCACCAAGCATCATCTAACATTGTGTCCTTGACTCTTTTTTAGGCTACTTGATTTGTCTTTCTCCAAAAAGTCCAAAACTTTGAAATAAACATGGCGCAAGAGCAGTCTTGACCTCCCTCAACCTCTTCAGCATGATGAATGCAGAGGCAAACCATGTATCTACAATATTCAACAATGATTGATGTGTGCACTCTTTGTAGATTGTGAGGGCATTGGTATGATTTTGTACAAAGTTGCAGATATGTAGTGCATCCTCAGTAAGACTTCCAATCCAAGTCACATCATAAGCAATAGCTTTAAGCGCTAAATTCAAGGAATGGACAATGCAAGGTGTCCAAAATATTTGTGGATATTTAGCTTCCACAATCATGCCAGCAGCCTTGCAAACAGGTGCATTGTCTGTAATGATTTGCACACAAGAATCAACTCCTACATCTTTAATAACTTTAATGAACAACTCACCCATATATTGTGCATCCTTGTATTTTCTGAGTGCATCACTTGATTTCAAGAAAACTAGTCCATTCAAGGAAGACACCATGAAGTTGATGAGTGGGTAGCATGCTAGATCTGTCCCACCATGAAAAACAATACTAACCCTAGATGTTGGCAATGCGGATTTAATAGGCTCAAGCATTTTATCCACCTCTTTCTCAGCCTTAGTCAATAATGTGGTTCTAAGCCTCTCTAACCTAAGAGGCACATACCCCAATTAAGTTAGAGCTCGATACATCTCAATAAATAAAGGTAATTGTGCAATATTAAATGATATGAAGTTCAGATATAAAAAGAAGGCAATGGTGATATCAAGCTCTTCTCGTCTCTCTTGCTGAAATACCTTGTCCACTGGACCAAGTGGCATTGCCACTCTTTTTGTTGCTTGACCTACACCCCCACCACAACTCTCAAATGGAAATTCACTAATGCTTTCCCTGAAGAATGGAAGAGAATCCTCATTCTTGTTTTTTTAAATGATATAATCACCCTTGACACACCAACATTGGACTCTCTTTCCATTTCTTTCCTCTTAACTATAGACATATTTGCACATGCTCCAATTCCACAAACTAGTATGCCCAACAAATGCACTTTCACACGGAAATAGGTGCTCTTAAATGGATTGTTTTAATAGTTGCATGTCCAAAGAACATTGCCTCCTCCCTTTAACTTGTTGTCTGGCCCTTGATCTCTTGTGACATACTTCCACAAGGGATATTTACTTTCTTAAGCCTGTTATCTTTCTAAATTTATTTTTCTCTCAACATTTGAAGTTGTAGTTGCAACCCCACTTCCAACAGAGTGAGCATTGGCAAACCCTGATGAAACTGGAATAAGGGGTGCATCACCAATGGGGACATTCTTCCCCTTCTTTTGCCCCTTCCCTGCTACCCTTGATTGAGCCATGAATGCTGTAAAAAAAATAAAGAAAAAATGCACTAGCATGTAAACAAAATGGGAAAACAAACTGTTGTAGCAAAACTGGAAAAAAATGGAAATAAAATGCACTTACTGGTTGCTTGAATCACCTCCAAACACTCCTAAACCCTTTGCTACTCGCTCCCACACACCCACATCAAGAGAGACGCATTACAATGAAGAGATAGCGGCCCAATTCGGGCTTTTAAAGAGTCGCAACACATTTTCGAGAGGGACACATGTCCGAATATCGTGACACGCTGATCAGATGAATCAGACTCGCTAGGTCCACAAATCCCCCATGTTTGAACACGCTCGACCGACAAATCGAACACGCTCGACCCATGAGTTGGACACGTGTCCCTCGAGAATCATGTCCAACACGTGGAATTCGAGACACATTGGGGGTAGGATGAATCTATTATTTAGTGTCCCACCTATATTGACACAATCTCCTAGGTGCAGCCTGCATAACACCACTCTGGGGAGTTCAATTGGTTAAGGTTATTCGACTTCTTTATGTGGCATAACAACTACAAGGACATTAGGCACGCTTTCAAGATTCATGGTTTATGGAGACCTATCAGGGCATATTGATGATTAAAAGTTTAGGAATACAGGCCAACTCCACTAGCTTCATGAATTGAAGATTCATGATATTTTAGACATGTTATCTTGGTCAACGTTGTATTGGGCATCTTGGAAGTTCACCAAAAGTCTTACACAGGGAATTTCTCTTGAAATAAGAAGAAACTTCTACAAATCCTTGAAGATTGTTGAATGCCTCAGATCTGAGCTTATGTAATCTCCCTAATAGCACGAAGAGATCCAAGAAGGATAGTTGCGATAAGGACAAGGATGAGCATTGCAAATGGATTTCAGTGATTCCTGCAAGAAGGAAAGGATCAACAGTGAGTTGAAAATTCCCTAAAATCCTCAAATCAAAAGATAAGTACTACATATCTTTCTTCCCTGATTATTGTTACTTTATTTTTGGTCAGCCTCTTGTCTTTGTATCTTTTGCTTGCTTATAATCGTTTCTTCCATGGCCTCCTAATGAGGTTTGTAGGTACATTGTAAAAGTTGCCAAAGCAATGATTCTGACAGCAAATGGAAGCATCAAGAAGAATGAAGCAAAGTTTGTGTCAAGAGGATTCTCCCAAAGATTGAGCATAAGCTTAGCAAGAGTGATTTGTGTTCAAGAGGGAGAAATTGTATAGATATCTAGAATCGTTCCATATGACTGAAATAGATTCTAGTTTAGAGGCAGTAGACCAGTAAGTTTGGAAGGATGCCATGATGGAGGAATATCAATCCATCATGGAGAATGATGTGGGAAATTGAGTCAAGACTCGAGGGAAACTCAGTGATGACTTCCAAATGGATCTACAAGATCAAGCATGTGATACATGTCGCATAGAGAAGTACAAAGCAAGATTCCTAGCAATAGGGCTCTCCCAGAAATGGGGAGAGTACTATAAAGAGACATTTGCTCCAGTCGCCAAGTACACTTGTATTAGAATTATTATTTCTATTGCTTCTATTATGGGTTGGAGGTTACAACGATGGATGTAAAGACTACTTTCCTCAATGGAATGATTGAGGAAGAAGTGTATATAGAACAACCTCAGGGCTTTGAGGTACATAAGAAGGAGTTTCATGTTTGCAGACTGAAGAAGGCTTTGTATGGACACTAGCAGGCACTTTGGGCTTGGTATTCTCGGATTGATAGATATCTGATGAATCTAGGTTTCACCAAGTGTAATGTCGATCCCAACCTTTACTACAAGGTTGTCAAAAGTGAGCTTATGATCTAGTTATTATATGATGATGACTTGTTTTTTACGAGAGCAAAAGGACTTGCCCACGTTACAGAGAGAGGAGCAGTGGCAGGAGGATTTGCTTCTGTGATAGAGGGAGCAATCAGGATTATCACGAGAAGCCCTGCTTCAACATCAATGTGAGTTGACCTCTGAGTTCGAGATGAAGGATATAGGTTTGATGCATTACTTCCTTGGTCAAGGGAAGTATACTATTGAGATCCTCCAGAGATTTATGGACTGCAAGTCCATGGCCACTTCCATAGTGACCAACCTAAAGAAGTTGAGATGCTCTGACTCAAATTTGGTAGATCCCTCTATGTATCGACAATTGATTGGATCCTTGATGTATCTGGTTAATACCATACCTGATATTTGTTGAAAATTTGGCAGCTCAGGGATGAATTTCTAAAAATAGAAAATCCAAAATTAGAAAGTCTCGAGATGGTAAATCACCTTGCATCAATTGGTAATCAAGTATTGTTGATGGAAAATACCTTACTATCATCAATCAATCCTAATAGTTCAATTTTGACTTGATTATTATTATTATTATTCTTATGATACTATTATATTATTATTAGAAAGTAATTCAAGCCACTCAATCATGGTTCTCAATAACGTTCTCTTACAATCATTATTGGCATGGCATATTCCTCTTACATTATCATTAATTCTCTTACACTCCATTACACCCATTAAAGCACGTCATAAAAGATTCTCTTACACTCAATAAAAACAAGTCATAAAAGATTCCACTTACGCAATCTTTAATGCATTATGTTACACTCTCTCTTAAAAGCATAAGTTAAAAAGTCATGCACACCTCTTTAATGGCAAGAGTTACATTTCCTAAATGGGCATGAGTTACACTCCTCTTTGTTGATTTTTGTAGCTTGGGAGGCACTCCAAGCCTTGAGGATCGAGGGTTTAGAGGAAGAAGCTCCACAAGTGGTCTTGTGGGCTAGAAACCCAAGCCTGGAGTTTTGCACCCATTGTTGTTGGGCCAAAACCGTGAAGAGTTTGCGACATGTGATGGATGAGGATGACAGTAGATACAGGACGAATCCAACGCATCGAGAATCATCCAATTCTGAGTTGTCATTGTTGAGATATGAATTTTTGAAGATATGATGGGTAAATTTGTCTAGATTGGGCAAGTCGGCTTGAGGTCAAAGTGGTGCCCAAAGTCAAATTCATTGAAGCCACTTGATGCATATAAATATAGGTCAAGTGTGAGGCATTTAGATAGATCCAAGGTGCAATCTCATCAAGAAAATATCTCTGAAATTTACAGCGAAGAACTGAGGCTAGCATGGAGCAAGAAGGACGAGTTTGGGAGGAGTTTCTCTCTGTTTTAGGGTGCGTACTTCTTGCAGGACTAAGCCGCAGGTGTGAGGAGAGGTAAAGGGTATTTTTGTGCTTGTTTATGGTAAATTATGCCTTTGTTCTAGGACACGGTGAATGTTGTAGCAGACAACAACTTGTGGAGGAAGTTTAGAGGGTCGAGAGGCCTAGTCTAGGGTATCCTTCCCCAGCCGCAACCACTTGGAAGCCAGCGCAGTTGGAACAGAGGGTGTAAACTCTTGGACAGAGGTTGTGATCCCTTGTTGTAGCTCAACAGCAGACTATAGGATGCTTTGAGGAAGATTCCAAGGTTGAACAGTGTGTGGAGAAGACCTAGAAGGAACAACAAAGAAGGGCAGCCAGTTGGAAAAGGGAAACACAGTGATTGGAGCAGTTATTAAATGTTGTAGCAGTGTGACTTCAACCCTAACCAGAGCTCAGGTATCACAGATCCCAAGGAAAAGAGAACCAACGATGTGTTGGAGAATTTAGGTATGTGTATTACAATGTGTTGGTGAACATAGGTATGTGTATTCTCTTGTTGATGAGATTTGTCGTTGGAAGGGTGTCTTAGGAAAGGACTAGTTGATGGAGTCTATTGGCAGCCAAGAGGAGGGTTTCCTAGGTGTGAGGATGCCCTAGCCAGAGGCAGATGCTACAGCGAGTATTGGTCACTAATGGATTATTGGAGGGCAGCGTGAGAGTTGACCAAGTGTGGATGTGCATTGGACATTTATGGTATGTTGGAGGGCAACGTGATAGTGTCCAAGTTGGAGCCTAGTGTGCACCATCTTCATGGACTTAGGTGGTTGCTAGAGTGGCAAAAGTTGAGCTCAAGGTTTGATCAACCAGAGGAGCAGTTGAGCAGCCCTAGACGTGTGTGTGGAGGACATCTAGAGCAGATGATGGACAATCCTCCTAGCTTGTGTTCATTGTGAGAAATGGACACCTTGCAGTGATAGGTGGCAGCCCTCTGTGCCCTATGTTGGTCTTTATTGGAGCAACGTAGGAAGACCATAATGGGCTAAAGTTTCTGAGTAGCTGAGGAGCAACAATGGACAGATGAGAGTTGTTCACAAGTGGAGCTATGAACAACTAGACAAGAGTCTCAATGTGGTGTGTCCTTGATGGACTAAGGCACAACTAGAGAGCAGATTGACAGCTAAGGTTCAGTGGCCATGTGGACTTGGAGCATTGATAGAGGAAGGAGTTGAATATCAGTAGCCAAAGGATCGGGCACGTACAAGGTACAATCGAGAGGAGCTGAGAGAGCATGTGACATCCAGATGGTCAGAGTATCTTGTTGAGGTTTGATTGGTTGTCGATGGATTGACACCAAGCCCCAATTTTGTATTCTTGTGCTAGTGGATGTATGAGGGACATTATCCCTGGTACGGGAGCCCTAGACTGTTGATTAATATAACGAAGTTGGGTTGAAAATTGTAAAATGTTGTCTGTATTTTGTGCACTAGTAGATATACTATTGTTTATATTCTATTGTGCAAAGTAGCTTCGTTGTGATTCTTGGTTTAGTAGCGTCAGTTATTTAAGATTCTACCCCAGATACCAAGGTCGTGGAAAACAAAATGGTATTAGAGCGTATTTGAGCTACTTTGAGGGACAGCGAATCAGAGTGTGCACAGCGAAGCAACTCAGAGGGAGTTGTGGGTGTCTGGATCATGGAGCGAAGGGCTCAACTGAAGATATGGAGATGTGGTCTCAATAGGCTACATGGTGAGATTAGCTGGGAGTTCTAGTGGATCGGTGGCGAGCCTGGGGAATTTCAGTATGTTGTGTGGAGGTTTGCAGATCATGGACTTCCGTTGATTTGCCATGGATGGTTGGGATAGCTCGAGGATTGCTTTGGCATGGACAAGATCAGTATGATCAAGATGGCTTCGTGTGATGGACTACAGGTTGGCAGACTAGAGTCTTCATCGGATAGTGATGTTACATATCCGAGATTGGAGGGATTTTCTCGAGTGGTATTTGATCCAAGAGGATCAATGCTTGTAGAACTGAGCCAATGGAGATCGTGTAGGCTCAGAGGGAGTCTAGCCTCAAAGGGAGCACCCCTATGGGGGTTTGGGATCTTCAGGTTCAGATGTCATGAGGCTGAGACAATATCGAGATTGTTGGGTTAATTCTATAGAGTATGGTGCAGTGATGGACACCAAATGGGCTAGTGTCGTTGGAGATGATGTTGGTTACTTCCTAGCCTTGGAAGTACCTCCCTTGCTATGAGGGAGTGTTTATTTTTGTAGCTTGGGAGGTACTCCAAGCCTTGAGGATCGAGGGTTTGGAGGAAGGAGCTCCACAAGTGACCTTGTGGGCTAGAAACTCAAGCCTGGAGTTTTGCACCCAATGTTGTTGGGCCAAAACCATGATGAGTTTGTGACATGTGATACATGAGGATGACAATAGATGACGAGACGAATCCAACGCACCGAGAATCGTCCAAGTCTAAAATGTCGTTGTTGAGATATGAATTTTTGAAGATATGATGGGTAAATTTGTCTAGATTGGGCAAGTTGGCTTGAGGTCAAAGTGGTGCCCAAAGACAAATTCGTTGGAGCCACTTGATGCATATAAATATAGGTCAAGTGTGAGGCATTTAGATAGATCCAAGGTGCAATCTCATCAAGAAAATACCTCTGAAATTTATAGCGAAGAACTGAGGCTATTGTGGAGCAAGAAGGACAAGTTTGGGAGGAGTTTCTCTCTATTTTAAGGTGCGTACTTCTTGCAGGACTAAGCCGCAAGTGTCAGGAGAGGTAAAGGATATTTATGCGTTTGATTACGGTAAATTATGCATTTGTTCTAGGCCGCAGTGAATGTTGTAGCAGAGAGTAGCTTGTGGAGGAAGTTTAAAGGGGCGAGAGGCCTAGTCTAGGGTCTCCTTCCCTAGCCGCAACCACTGAGAAGCCAGCGCAGTTGGAACAGAGGATGTAAACCCTTGGACAGAGGTTGTGATCCCTTGTTGTAGCTCAACTTCAGACTGTAGGACGCTTTGAGGAGGATTCCAAGGTTGAACAGTGTGTGGATAAGACCTACAAGGGACAACAAAGAAGGGCAGCCAGTTGGAAAAGGGACAGTGATTGGAGCAGTTATTATGTGTTGTAGCAATGTGACTTCGGCCCTAACCAGAGCTTAGGTAGCAGAGATCCTAAGGACAAGAGAACCAACAATGTGTTGGAGAACATAGGTATGTGTATTCTTTTGATGAGATTTGCACATGGAAGGGTGTCCTAGGAAAGGACTAATTGATGTAGTTTATTGGCAACCAAGAAGAGGGTTTCCTATGTGTGAGGATGCCCTAGCCAGAGGCAAATGCTAAAGCGAGTATTCGTCACTCGTGGATTGTTGGAGGGCAACGTGAGAGTGGACCAAGTGTGGACGTGCATTGGACATTTATGGTTTTTTGGAGGGCAACGTGATAGTGTCCAAGTTGGAGCCCAATGTGCACCATCTTCATGGACTTAGGTGACTGTTAGAGTGGCAAAAGTTGAGCTCAAGGTTTGATCAGCCAAAGGAGCAGTTGAGCAGCCCTAGACTTGTGTGTGGAGAAGGACATCTACAGCACATGTTCCTAGCCTGTGTTTATTGTGAGAAATGGACATCTTGCAGTGATAGGTGGCAGCCCTTCGTGCCTGGGCATCTTGCAGTGATAGGTGGCAACCCTTCGTGCCTTATGTTGGTCTTCATTGGAGCAGCACAAGAAGACCATAGTGGGCTAAAGTCCCTGAATACCTGAGGAGCAGCAGTGAGCAGATGAGAGTTGTTCACAAGTGGATCTATGGACAACTTGACAAGAGTCTCGATGTGTTGTTCCCTTGATCGACTAAGGCGAAACTAGAGAGTAGATTTACAGCAGAGGTACAGTGGCCAAATGGACTTGGAGCATTAATAGAGGCAAGAGTTGCAGATCGGGAACCAAAAGACTGGACAGGTACAGGGTACGACCGAGAGGAGTTGAGAGAGCATTAATAGAGGCAAGAGTTGCAGATCGGGAGGCAAAGGACTCGACGGGTACAAGGTACGACTGAGAGGAGTTGAGAGAGCATGCGACAGCCAGATGGCCAGAGTATCTTGCTAAGGGTAGATTGGTTGTCGATGGATTGACACGAAGCACTAGTTTTGTATTTGTACTAGTGGATGTATGAGGGCCATGATCCCTGGTACGGGAGCCCTAGACTGTTGTATTATTCAGTTTGATTAATATAACGAAGTTGGATTGAAAATTGTAAAAAATTGTTTGTATTTCGTGCACTAGTAGATTTACTGTTGTTTATATCCCGATGTGCAAAGTAGCTTCATTGTGATTCTTGGTTGGTATTATCAGTGATTTAAGATTCTATCCCAGACACCAAGTTCGTGGAAAAACAACACTCTTGGCATGTCAGTTACTCCTTTATGGCATGGATTCATTGCTCCTCCTATATATATGTGCCTCCTTCTTTCTCACCTCACTACTTGTGTATTGTGAAAGAAGAATTGAACTTGAGAGAGAGTTGAAGTTTGTGAGAGAGAGAGTTGAAGAGAGTTGAAGAAGTTTGTGAGAGAGAGTTGGAGAGTAAGAGGAGAACTTGGTGAGCCAAGGTTGATTCAATGCTTCAGTGTTGATTCAGTTGAAGGGAAGGTTGATTCAATGCTTCAGTGTCTGCTACCAGTGATCTTCATGCTACAACTTGTTCAAATTTTGGTGAACTTACTCATTCTCTTGACCTCTCATTGTACTTTATATCTCTGTTGAACAATTGATTTCTAATAGAAGAATCTGGTTTGGTTTTCCCCTTGTGGGTTTTGCCCTGGTCATTGGAGCTAAATTCTCAGTGTCTCATTTTGTTCTTAGTTGTCTTCTATTGTGTATTTGATTTATGTTCTGTCTAGAATTGCTTATTTAATATTATAGCATAAAGAAGTTTTGTAATAACTGATTGTTACAACATAGAACATCAAATTTTTAACAATATTTGCTCTGTAGTGAACACTCTAAGCCAATTCATGCTGGAACCTAGGCATGTAAATTGGATTGCGGAAAAGCATGTGTTGAGATATTTGCATGGTATCGTCAATTATGGTTTCAAATATGTCTCAAATGGTGAAGTACGACTACAAGGATACACAGAATCCGATTGGGCAGGAAGTTCCGAAGACAAGAAGAGCACATCAGGATGTTGCTTCAGTTTGGGTTCTACTATGATATTCTAAATGAGCAAGAAGCAGACATTTGTCGCACTCGGCACTGCAAGGTTTGAGTATATTGTAGCTAGTTTAGAGAATTGGGAAGCAATATGGCTTCGAAAGCTACTCCGCAGGATTGTTTGATCAGGTGATGGAGACAATCGTCACACATTGTGACAACCAAAGTTGTGTGAAGCTTTCGGAAAATATAGTTTTCCATGATAGGTCGAAGCACATTGAGATCAAGTAACAATATATTTGAGACATGGTACAGAAGAGACCAATGAAGCTCCAATACATTTCAACAAATGGGCAAGGTGCTGACATTCTCACAAAGCCTCTGTCCCGGATGAAGTTTGTATACTTAAGGGACAAGCTTGGAGTGGTTGAGAATGCCTCCCTCATTGAAAGGGAGTGTTGATGTTGTAGCATCAAGGCAGACATTCTCTCTAGGTCAAGGGTATTGACAGGGTGCCATGTAATGTGGCTAGGGAGGATGGCCCAAATAGCATCAAGGCCCAGAGTATTGCCCTAGTCAGAAGGTTCTGACCATATTGCCAAAGGTTACTTGGCTAGTGGGTAGAGTGAGTGCCCCAAACCATCGAGCAAGTATTTCTACCATTCAAGTGACATGTGACCACATGGGGAATGGCAAATTGGCATAGGGTTTCACCATTGGTCAGGGAGAATTGACCTTGTTCCAACAGACAACTTGGTTAGTTGGCGACCCAGGACTAGTTTTTTGTCTTACTACGGCCAAGGAGTACCTAACCATATCACCAAAGGGTATTTGGCTAATGGGTGACTAGATCCTTTGCATGATGTTCATGTAGGATGCTTTCCACATCATTCTAGAACATAACATGAAGAGGATGGATACATTAACATAGCAGGTTCATTCAATCTTTTCTTGGGATGGAGAAATTTATAGCAAAGTGGACATCTGAGGAAGTAAAGGTGAATACCTCCCTAGCTAAGAAGGATTGTTGATTTTTTGGGTAGCTACAGGAGGAATTCCCCAGCTACACACATTGGCTAAGAAAGACAATTAAATATAAATTTTGAATTTAATCTACTCAAGTTGGCTCCAATTGTTCAAGTCAGCCTAGCTAAGGAGGCATGCCACTTCGGCACCATAAGATCACTATAAAAGGGCATTAGCCCTTCCCATTTCAAATACAACATCCTGTGAGAACAACAGGCCAAGAAGAGAGCCGCAAATCTCCAAGGAAGGACAAGTAGCATCAAGGAAAAAGTATGTTATGTGATTTCTGATCTAGAAGATGAGGTTGAAGTACCTGTCAACGCATTGGAGGAAAAAGAAAGGCTACTAAAGTATCATTTTCTCTGTTGTGTGAAATTTTGTTCAAGGGTCGAGTTCTGTTTTGTTCTTGCAAGAGGGTCGAAGACCTACGGAATGGACCGAGAGGCCTCAAGCTATTGCAAAAGGGCCAAAAAGGTCTCAAAACCAAGCGTAGAAGGATTTGTGAGGGCCGCAGTTGAGATAAGGACTACCTAGGGAAGGCCACACATAGAGGAGATGGGCCGAGAGGCCTAAGAGACAAGCCTGAGATATCTCAGACCTTGGAAGAGGCCAGCGAAGGTGATTTAGGGTTGTTGTTTATGAAAGAAGGGTAGCTCGAGGACAAGGACTGAAAGGAATGGTTGAAGACTGGCAATGGGCTAGTCTAGCCCTAGGAGCTCCAAGGTTGACTTGTAAAACTCAGATTCTACTTATGTTGAATTGAATAATTTCTCCTAGAAAAGATTGTTGGGTTTTATCCCGAGTTTGGGTTTCCCAGGGCAAAATTTATGTCTCTTTTTTGTGTTTGGCCACCTCTTTATGATCTTACGATCATTATTGCATTACTGTTGATATTTTCCATGTATAATTACTTAAAGATATATGTAACATAAGACAACTTGATGAAGAAATCATTGAAAAGATAAGTAACTGAATTCGTCCTCCCCACCAAGTGCCCCGAATCTCGCATGTCAGACACAATTCTCAAGGGACACGTGTCTGATTCATGGGTTGAGCATGTCCAAACACGAGAGATTCGTGGACTTAGCGAATCTTATTTGTCCGAGCAGCACATCACGATTTTGGGACATGTTGACCACTCTGTGTCAACGACCCCATAGCAGTACACCCCTTTTTTCGCATAAGGGATTCATCATGTTCAAGTGTTCGCATCATTCAAATTTCATCATCAGTCGACAATTTGTGAAAGATGTAAACCCATTCTGCATGTTTATAATGTAAATGATCTTAGTAAGACCATTATGTATGTAACAACCTAAGTAATCCTACTTTTTTTTGTGACGATTTCTATCTTAGGAGGTTTTTCATCTCACTGATTCATCTGTCTCTTGACACAAATGATCGGCAAAGTTTTTCCCTCCAACCTCACCCCAAAGCTAGGGTGGATTTTGTCATCAAGATATTAGGTGAGTCCTAGTTTTTTTTTATAGTCTTTGTAAAAGTAATTTAGGAATAATACTAGCTAATTGGCTAGATTATTTTATTACAAATTACTTGATCTACTAAATCATATTTTGAGTCGCAGAACTAGGTAAATATTTGAGGGTCTTTAACGAACGTGTGTTCCCCCTTCATGTATTAAATTGTAATATTTTGATGTAAAAAATATTTTGGTGCATGGTCCCTCATATTTAGACAGCATGGCTAAATTATTTGAGGGTTGGAAAAATTATTAATCCCGTCATGAGTCAATTAATTAAATTTTCTGGCAAAAATAAATTAAAATTATAAGCCAGAAATTTAATTAATTTTAGGTTCTAGGAAAAATTAATTCTCCAAATTAAAAAAATTGTGGGTTCTAGAAGAATTAATTTTTGGAGGTACCCGACCAAGGGAATATTGAAAATTTCAAGAGATTTTGGACCTTTGGGCCTTGGTAGTTAAGTCAAAGTCAATTTTTTGAGGAAATCAAGTCAAAATAATTAATTTTGAGTTAGTTAAAATTCAATTGAATGAAAAATTCGAATTTCCTCAAAAAAAAAAAAAAAATCGACAGAAGAGATTAAAAGATAATTAAATATTTTTCAATGGTCGAGATTACTTTGACGAGAATCAAGCCAACTAGCCGTCGGAGAATTAATCTATAAATTAGAGATCATTTGTCATTCGAAAGAATTTGATCATTGAATCGTGTACTAGCTTTTGAGGCTCTTGTAAACTTTCTTGGAATAATACAACACAAAGTCTTGGGGGTTTTCCCTGATGGCAGTGTTCCTCTCTGGTATTTTAAGGTAACTTGTGTTTAATATTTTGTTGATCTTATTTATAAGTTGTTGGTTAATAGCTCTTGTAGATCAATTTATTGCACAGGTATCTTGCTTAAATTGTTGGGTTTTAAGATAACATTAAGATTTTTATTTGATTCGCAGGTATCTCCAATATTTGAAGATTTAATCGTTATTTTATACCTCTATTAATTTGATAGCTTATATTCTAAGTGTGCATGATTTTGGGCGTTTGGGGAAGTCCTCGGTTGGACTAGCCAACTCCCTAAATTTAATATCCAGAGAGCCTTCCGGATTAAAACCCTGAGATTATCTAACAAAATATATCTTGCAAGGATTTTCTGGGCTAGTATATAAATTAAAAATATTTATTCATCTTCAATGTTGTGTTGAATAGTTAAATTTGGCTAGCAAGAGCCTGAAATCTTTAGATCAGGGAGCAGAGTCAGACTCATACTCCTCAGATCTGATAGATCTGTAATTTGAATTGTATAAAGATTTAGAAATTTTAAATTTGATTTTCGAACTTGGGACTTGGGTATTTAATTTCAAATTTTTTGTATATTTGTATGGGGTTTCTAGGTTTTTGTCTATTGTTTGGGCAGGTATAGATCTGAAGGTTTTTTAGGAGATTTTTTGAGATTTGGGACAAATATAAGCCCTTGAGGGCAAGATCTTGTCTCCAAAAACAATTTGTTTGCGGGGAAGAATTCAAATCTGGGTTTTTCATATACTTTTTTCTAAAATCATTAAAATTCTAGGCAAAAAAAAAATCGAAATTTTTTTAAGGATTTCGATATGCAAACCCTTCAGTCTTCCTATCCGACTTTTCTCTTTGTTGGCCGTGAGCCCTCCTTCTAACTCGCAGCTCCAGCTTTCATCTCGGCCTCCATCCTCATCGTTGCCTTTGCATGTCCTTTTCTCCCTCCTGACAGCTCTGATCGTTGTGTCCAACATCCTCTCCTCCCCGCGCTGCTACAGCAACCTCCAACCTGCATGTTCCTCTCTTAACCCAGTATTTTGCTCCTGCTCCGCGTGCCTAACTCCCTCAGCCCTCGATGGTTGTCCTCCCTTCGTTTTCTTGCCCTCACATTTCTTTACCTCCTCGCTGCCCCTTGCTCTTGCTACCTCCGCAGCCCATCCTTCTCGCGTCCCCATCTCTTCCTGCGCTCAATCCTCCATCCTTCATTCTTGCGTCCTCGTCCCTTCCCTCGCAGCTGCTCCATCATCTCTGCTAACATGTGTTCCTTCATCTACATTTCCTGTCTCTCACTTTCTCTTCTCGCTCCTCGACTTTCTCTTTCAACTTTACCTAATCCCTAATCAAAAAATCAAACAAAAAAAATTGATTTGATCCTTTTGGTTGGCATTTGGTCCGCTCTAAAATTAAAAGAAAGCTTTCCTCACATTTTTTTTAAAGATTAACATTTAACATTTGAAAAGAAATTAAAAAATTTGAACTTTTAATTTTTGTCTTGAATTTTTTTTTTAGCGCACATTTAAAAGATCAAAAAAATTTAAATTTTTGTCACCTAAGATTTTGAAAATCATTTTGTTTTTTTTCAAGGGTGTTGGGCCACCAAATTGACTATAGGAGAAAATAATTTCACTGGAATTTAGTTATTTAGAAAATTATAGACTTCCAGAATTATTTGAGGAGTTTATTTGATGAGCATCTAAATTTCATGGGGTTTCTTGGTTATTAATTATTGAAATTTAAATACTTATGCTTTCATTATTGCATGCTTCAGAAGTTTTGAGATCATTGGTGTTAATGCTTGATAGTTATTGAGATCAATTAAGGTCGATCATCTTGATGCCGAAATCTGAATTAAATCTTCAATATGCCACATTCTATCACTAGAAGCGGATCCACTTATACCAAAAATGGATCCAAGTTTAGGAAATAATGCCAATCCAAAAAAAAACAAAAATGCAAGAATCCGATACATATCCGAGATTCCCCAATTCTGAGAAGATTATGATGCAGGGTTCCTTAAGGCAAATGCAATAATAATGGCTATAATCAAAGAATCAATCATTGACTCCATTATCAATTCTATAATACTCTCGTGAATGGAGTAGGAATCGTTGTACATCATGGCATCTTATCATACCTACTCAACTAGATCTATGAGTAGCCATAAAGGCCACCTCCTTGCATTCCTCTAGTAAAACTCAACCAAATACATTGTTGTTGTCTATGATGATGACGTGTTGACCATCAATTCAACGAAACACTACAAATCTATCATGCAAGAAACTGAAAGCAAAGTCTTCACTAAATCAAGAACATACAAGACATAATCTTGTTGAAATTTGTAGCATCAGAAGGTCTTCCACATAGGCTTGGTGTCTTAGCATGTGGAAGTGAAGTCCTCTTTAGGTGGTTGTTCAAAAGGAGCAACTAAGATGCCCTTCTTCCTAAGTTTTAACTTGGGAAAATTACATTAATTAATTATTTGATTAATGTAGACTTCAGGCTAATGTTTTTTCTAAGGATAAATAAGTCATTATTTAAGTGACTTAGATCTAATCTCCATTATTAATCAAAGAAAGCTAGGATCTAATCTTGGCCTTCAATCACTTTGGAGATTAGGGATTTGGCCTGTGGAGAATTATAAAAGCAACAACACAAGTGTGAGGGAAATTCAAAAAGAAAGTTTTTGAATAATTTGCAAGAGTAATATTGTGATTTTTTGTGAGAGTAATATTGCGATTATTTGCAAGAGTAATATTGCAATTTTTTGTGAGAGATTCACAGCGAATGAGCAAGAAGGAAAAAGACAACAAGAGAATTTTCTATAGGTAAATAAATTAGCAGGGACCCACATGAGTGAGACAACCAATGATTTTTTGTGGATGCATAGGGATTTCAAGAGGTCGAGTGGGTTGTTGATTTTGTTGGAATAATTTATCTCAAGTTTTGTTGTAATTTCCACGTAAATTCTGAGGGTCATTTTCCCTGGTTAGGGAGCCCATGATTTCTCTGAAAAATTAAATGATGAGAAGTTGGAGGATTAATTTTCATTGCTATCTTGTTTGTTTTTTTTGGGTTGTTTTCTAAAATATTTGTTGTTGCTATTTGCTAAGTTGAAGTGCCAAAGAATTTTTTGTTTGCAGTTTTCAAATTTTATTTACTGGAAAAAAAAATTTTAAAATCATTTACTAGGTAAAATAATTTATGAGCGTAAAATAATTTATGAGACATTGAATCTGAAACTAACACTTGGAAAATTAACAAATCTAACTCAAGAACATCAGTTGAAAGCATATGGGGCCCAATCTAGGATACATGCCATCATCGCCAACTCCATATGCATTCCTCCCTCTTGCTCTTGAAACCTATTGAAAATCTTGCTATCACAAGTCATATGTCTCAAAGCTCCACTATCCACATACCGGTCATCAAAAACTGTGTTCATGGAAAGACATGACACCAAGGTGAAGGTAGTAATAAGCCTAGTAGTCAGCTCACTCACACCTAAATCTTCTACACTTGTTACAAATTCTGATTGTCCGTGCTACTATGAACAGACTTCCTCTCAAGACAATGAGATGCATAAAGGTTGCTCTAGTCACACTTAGTGTTATCAAAATCAGACCGAACCAAACTGAACTAGTCGATCCGACCATTTTCAAGGTTATACTAGTCTAAACTGGAGTCAGATACCGGAAAAGGCTTCGTATTTATGAGTGTGGAAGTTTAGTATTTGACCATATTTCCCTACTAGTGCTATGCAATTAATGGAAATGTTAGATTCTTAAAGTAATTTTACTTAAATTTTTAGCATTTCCATTAATTGACTAAGGATGTTTGAGAGTGGTTCCAACCTCATTGGATTTCATAATGAGAAAGTAGAATTTAATATCACACTCAAAAACTCGCAAACTTAACAGTTTTCGGGAATTTAGGATTGGGGGGATTGCAATGTTTCCATTGGATTTTGTCATGTACAAAGGTATGGAAGTAGCATTTAATCAAGCGCACCAAGCCCTCTATGTACCTTGATGTTAGTGGCATTGATTCTTGAACTCCTCTATCATGACCCTACTAAAAATGTACCCATTACTCAAACAAATTATTGACTTGACATGCTAGGCTTTTCTGTTGAAATTTGATGACTAAAAAGTTTCCTGCAATCCCAACCCGGTTTTAATTTCACCTTATTACTCTCATTCAATTAGATGCCCTTTCCCATAAACATACATTCAACATATACAATTCTGGAAATGAAATTTTTAAATTAAAACACATGGGACTGTCAACACATGCTGAAAATAAATATGGACATAAATAGACCAGCGACACAAAAAATACACGCATATTGGTCAACTTAGACCCAGGCAAAACCCCTTCAATCTTCTCCAGGGAAAACCTGTTAGAGAGCTCTTCAAATTTATTTATCTTTCAAGTTCAGGAAAATACATTTGCAGACAAAACAAAATAGCAAAATACAACTTATCTCTTCAGCCCAAAACTCCTTGAAAACCATGCCCACTTTGCCTCAATTTCCATGCCCACTTGAAGCTGAAAATATGTATTGTATGGATACGGAGTGTACTGTACGGATTCCGTATGGACTGTACGGATTTTTTTAAACTTCTCTCGAATTGTGTGTGGCTCACAACATTAAATGATGTGTGTATTGTACCTTCTGTTGTCTTCTATGCCTTGATTTTCGTGCCCTACTTTGCCCAGAAATCACTCCTTCAACTTGTTGCAACAAATTTCTCCTTCAAAACTTTTCTCCAACCCTCAACCTCCTTTCTCTAATTTGCTCATGAAGAATGAATGCAGTCTCTCTTTTCTTTTCCCCCTTTTGTTTCCCTAAATGACTTTTGGGCAACCCTAAGATCTAAGGCTCAGATTCATTTGGATCAAGGGATGAGAATTAATGTGCATTTAATTCTCAATTTCTATTTTTTAACTCACCCATTGAATAAAGTACTCACATTGTACTTTATGTCTAAAGTCACTTTTCACTTTATAATTTAACATTGACTTTACCACTTATAAAGTCACTCTCACTTTATAAAGCCACACTTAGGAAAAGAATTATCTTGGACACTTTTCCCTAGATAGAGACTAACCCATGGGAAACCACTTGTCCAAGTTACATTAAAAATCAACACTCCCTCTTACCGAGGAAAGTGTTTCTCACCACACCCATCTTGTCCCAGAAATGGACATGCTTGCCTCTTGGCAAGGACTTCGTAATAACATCGGCCACCTACTCATCTGTCGATATATACTCCATCTTCACTGCCTCCTTTTGAACATAGTCCCTGATGAAATGATATCTGATGTCAATGTGTTTTGACCTGTCATGAAACACTGGATTCCCTATGAGTTTAATGAAAATCTGATTATCACAGTGAATAATCGTCGGTCTCAACTCCTAATCAAATAGGCCATACAACAACTTGCAAAGCCAAATGGCCTCACAACTAGCCTGGCTAGCGGCCATGTACTCAGCCTCAGAAGAGCTCAAAGCAACTAACTTCTGCTTTCGACTAAACCACGACACAACTGTCGAACCCAATCCAAAGTAACACCCTGAAGTGCTTTTCCTGTCAGAAGCACACCTTGCCCAATATGAATCTATGTAACCTGCCAAACTCACTCCATCTCCCCGCCTATAGTCCAAACCATGATCAACAGTGCCCTGCACGTAGCGAAGAATGTGCTTTGCAGCTACCCAGTGCACCCTCCTGGGCTCAACCATGAACTGGCTAAGTGTGTTCACTGCAAAGCATATATATGGCCTAGTGTTGACCAGATACATCAAGGACCCAATAAGTTGCCTATACAATGTGGGATCCACCAAACTAGAATCTAAAGCATGAAGCTTCTTATAGTTGGTGATCATAGGTGGAGACATGTGTCTATAGTCTGCCATGTGAAATCTGCTCAACAAATGCACAGCATATTGCCCCTGCCCCAGAAAGATATGCCCCTCCTCCTGCCACACCTCAAGCCCCAAAAAGTAATGCATCAGCCCAATGTCCTTCATCTCGAACTCCATAGCAAGATCCTCCTTGCAATCACTAATCGGTCTCTCTGCCCCAATAATGAACAAGTCATCAACATATAGCACAAGAATGAGAGGATCATCCCCTACAACAATGCAGTATAGGTTCGGATCTGCATCACTCTTCGTGAAACCCATCTGCTACAAGTAAGTATCAATCCTCGAATACCAAGCTCTCGGAGCTTGCTTAAGTCCGTAGAGTGCTCGCCTCAACCGGCATACATGGGTCTCCCGCCCAAGTACCTCAAAGCCCTGTGGCTGCTCAACATACACCTCCTCCTCTATAACTCCATTCAGAAATGCGGAATTCACATCCATCTGATGGATCTGCCAACCCATTTCTGTAGCAATAAAAATAAGGGACCGGATAGAAGTGTACCGAGCTACGGGAGCGAAGGTCTCATCATAGTCAACTCCCTCTATCTGTGAGAACCCTCTAGCCACAAACCTCGTCTTGAAATTCTCAATGTTGCCATCTGTAGCATGCTTGATCTTGTAGAGCCACCTGGATGTCACAACTGACTTGCTCTCAGGCCGAGGCACCACCTCTAAGACATTGTTCTTAATGATAGAGGCATACTCCTCCACCATAGCCTCTCTCCATACCTCCTAGCTGGCAGCCTCCTCATAGCTAGTAGGCTCAGAGTCAACAATGCTGGTAGCATTGGCTACATAATTGCAAAACCGCTCAGGTGGCACACTCTCCCTGTTCACCCTCTTCGGAGGACCAACGGACTCTGCTTCCTTCAAGGTGTCTTGAAGCCACTTAGGCCTCCTCTTCCCTGAAGAAGCTTCCCCATAGGAATCTTATCCTATGCCCCCTAGTGTAGTGAACCTAAAGGTCTGTCAACTAACCCTGGTGTGCCTGTACCATCACCTCTCCTTGAAGAACCTATACCGGCACATCTGCATGTGTCAACTAAAGTGCCATGTGAACTTTGTACAAGTGGACTCCCTAAAGGAGTGCTCGATGAACTCACCACTGGTGCCCGAGATGTCACTGATACTGAATTACCTCTTGTACCAGTCAATCCAATACCCTAAGGTCTTGCTCCCTATACCTAACCTCCCTGCTGAGGAGAAGTCTGTGACTCTCTCTCATCATACTCCCGTGATCTCCGATAGGATACTCCTGTGATTTTCGATAGGCCCTCTCCTCCTCGAACTTCACATCCCTCCTAATCACCACTCTCCGTTTAGAAGGAATGAAGATCTAATAGGCCTTCGAAGTCTCATTGTAACCCATAAAGATACCCTTCTTTGCCATGGGTTCCAGATTCGTCCTTTGCTCCTTGGGGATATAGGAATATGTGAGACATCCAAAGATATAAAGATGTCCACCATGAGGCTTCTCTCCAATGAAAGCCTCCTCCGGACTCATATTTCCCAATCCTCTGCGAGGACTCCTATTCTAAAGATAAACAACAGTATTGCAGGCCTCAGCCCACAAACACAAAGGCAACCCCTGATCATGAATCATCACTCTAGCAGCCCCAACAATAGCTCTGTTCTTCCTTTCAGACACCCCATTCTACTGGGGGTTGTAAGGAACCGTGAACTCTCTCCTAATGCCCTCGTGTGCACAGAAGTCAGAAAACCCACCATCGGTGTACTCACCACCATTATCTAACGTCATGACTTGAATCTTCCTACCAGTCTGCTTTTCCACAAGAACTTTGAACTCTTTAAAGCGACTGAAGACCTCACCATTGGTCCTCAGGAAATATATACAAGTCCTCCTAGAGTAATCATCAATGAATATAACTCAATACTCATAACCACCCAAAGACACATGAGACATACGACCACTAACATCAGTATGAATCAAGTCTAGTATACCTGAAGATCTGTTGCTGCTCACTGGGAATGGTAACTTGGTGTACTTGCCCAAAGCACACCCTCTGCAAACCTCATAATGCTCGACACTAAAATCAGGAACTCTAGTAGTGATCTCCCTCAGAACTCTCAAAGCTCCATGATGCATATGCGCCATCCTCCGGTGCCATAACTCACACAAGTCTCTACTGCTGGTGGTACTAGTATGAGTGCTATCATATGTGGTACTCACCAATGCTCTTGCCGACTAAAAATTGAACCTGTATAGTTTCCCAGAGCGGACTCCAATCACTTTGGCCAAAGTGATAGAAGCTCCCCTGGCATCAATACCTGCCCTCCTGATAAAGTGACGTCAAACCCCTTCTCCTCCATCGCAGACACTGAAATCAAGTTCTTCTTCATCCTCGAAACATACAAAACATCCATGACCTTCAAAGGAGGCAAAGACTCCCTCTCAAAGGTCACAATCCCCACACCAACAGCTCTCACAGTGTGGTCATCTCCTAGTACAATCTCAATATCAAGAACCCTCTCTGCAAGCTCTGAAAAGAACTCCATGCACATGTCATATGGCGGGAAGCCCTATTGTCTGTGTACCACATATCGGATGATGTACTCCTACTAGATGTAGAAGTAATAAATGCAAAGTCCCCATCAAATTGTGAAGCAAACTGCTCCACCTCTGTTAAAGCTGCAGTACCCTTCTTCCCCTTGTTTTTCCTCTCAGGACATGTAGCAACATAGTGTCCCATCTTCTGACATGCCCAACATTTGACTTTAGACATATCCGTATCTTTCTTCTTCTTCTTCTTTTTCTTCTTCTTCTTCTCCTTTCCCTTAGCCCCATCTGATGAAGCCCCTTTCTTGGCATTCCCTTTGTTCTTCCCCTTGGTTGTCAAGGCTACATCCTCCTCATCTGCTATCTTCACCCCACCACTGCCAGTCTTTCGTATCTCATGTTGCACACAATCATCCCAGAATTTGTCCGAATTGGGAAGATTCTCCCTAGAGGTAACAGCATCTCCAAAGACCTCCCAAGACTTAGGAAGTCTCGCTACAGTTATCCTGACTAACTCTGTGGGTGCAACTACCTCACCAATAGCAGTCAAATCATCATGTACCTGTTTGAACCTGCCAAGATAATGAACTACACTTTCATCCTTTGTCATCCTGTTGTTCTTCAATTGCTCTTTGAGTACCATCTTCCTGCTCTCATTAGTACTCTAATAGAGAGTGGTTAGAATTGTCCACATTTGATATGTGTATGTGTTTCCTTTCACCTGAGGAACCACATGATCCTTCAAACTTTCCATCAAAATCATTTTTGCCTTTGCATTATTTTTTGTGAATTCAGCAAGTTCATCTGCAACAGTAGGAGGTACAACCCTCTTGCTGAACTACGTCCCAAACTCCTGCCTCCTCAAACACTGTCTGAATTTTGTCCTTCCAAACGGCATTGTTGGATATCCCATCCAGCCTGTCCTCTATCCTTAAGAACATGGCCATCATTGTTGTCCAAAATTTACAAAACCAAGAAAATGGAGAAAGAAATTTCCAGCACACCTTGTTGTCCCAAAAGTTCAATCCATGTGAAATTTCACCTAGCTTTCCCAAAATATCAGTTTGTTATCCAAACTAAGTTTGTTGTCCAAAAATTCAGTTTGTTGTCCCAAACTATTGTCCGTTGTTCAAACTTCAATTTTCAGCCTGTCACTCTGATACCATGTTGATGACTAAAAAGTTTCCTGCAATACCAACCCGATTCTAATTTTATCTTATCACTCCCCGTTCAGTTAAATGTGCTTTCCCATAAACATACATTCAACATATAGAATTCTGGAAATGAAATTTTCAGATTAAAACACATGGGACTATCAACACATGCTAAAAATAAATATGGACATAAACAGACCAGCAACATATAAAAATACACACAGATTTTGGTTAACTTAGACCCAAGCAAAACCCCTTCAATCTTCTCTGAGGAAAACCTGTTAGAGAGCTCTTCAAATTTATTTATCTTTCCAGTTCAGGAAAAATATATTTGCAGACAAAACAAAACAGCAAAATACAACTTATCTCTTCAGCCCAAAACCCCTTGAAAATTGTTCCCACATTGCCTCGATTTCCATGCCCACTTAAAGCTGAAAATATGTACTGTACGGATACGGATCGTACTATACGCATTCCGTATGGACTGTACTGATTTTTATTTTTTTTAAATGTAAACTTCTCTCGAACTGTATGCAGCTCACAGCCTTAAATGGTATTCGTAATGTACCTTCTGTTGTTTTCTATGCCATGATTTTTGTGCCCTGCTTTGCCCAGAAATCACTCCTTCAGCTTGCTGCAACAAATTTCTCCTTCAGAACTTTTCTCCAGCCCTCAGCCTCTTTTCTCCAATCTACTCTTGAAGAATGAATATAGTCTCTCTTTTATTTTCCCCCTTTTGTTTCCCTAAATGACTTTTGGGCAACCCTAAGATCTAATGGCTCAGATTCATTTAGATCAAGGGATGAGAATAAATGTGCATTTAATTCTCACTGTCTATTTTTTAACTCACCTATTAAATAAAGTACCCACATTGTACTTTATGTCTAAAGTCACTTTTCACTTTATAATTTAACATTGACTTTACCACTTATAAAGTCACTTTCACTTTATAAAGTTGCACTTAGGAAACGAATTATTTTGGACATTTTTCCCTAGGTAGAGACTAACCCATGGGAAACCACTTGTCCAAGGTACATTAAAAATCAACATTTTTCTATCTTATTTTTATGCTTAGAGGGTGATATTGATGACAAAGATCCCAAAATAGGCAATGATTTTGATGATACATAGGTATTTGTTGTACATAGTTTTTTTATTGCTAGAGGCCATCTAGAGCTTGTTTGTTGATGTATTTACGGTTTAGAGACGGATTCCACTTGGTCCTATTTTGGTTATGTGCACCCTTACATGTTATATAAATGAGATTTTTTGCTTATTTGTGTATAAATTGTTTGGATTCATATAAATGCACATGAATATATATTTTTCCTTAAAATTTGAATATTTTATGTATTTTTAGTTGACCGGTTCTTTGTCCCAATTTTTTACCAGTTCTTGTCTGGTTCTAACCAATTACCAGTTCGGGGGGTCTAACGGTTTGATCAATAATTTAGTTCTAATAACACTAGTCACACTTGAAGCACTTGATATGACTCAAGTTTTTCTTCCCTTAATGCTATTCTTCCTCCTTATTTTTCTCAATCATCTCGCATCCTCCCCTCCTCATCTTCTCATTGAGGTCTAGGTCTCGTACTTATCCTCAAAACTATTTGTGACTTGTTGTAGTCTCAACTCCTCTCCAATAAAGGCATCCCAAAATTACTTAGAGTTAGGTAATTTGCCTCAACCATAGATAATCTGGGCAAAGTGGTGCCATGATGAATTGAATCCATTCAAAGCAATACAAACTAGCTTATCGTCTTTGATTCTAACACCAACTGCAACAAGTTAGCCTCTCAACTCTACAAGTTTCATCAAATAGGTTGCTCCCATATCAGTCTTTCTCACACAAGTAATGGTAAGCTTGTTCGTCAAAGGCATCTTTCTATATACATTCACGCTCTCATACAAGGTGCACAAAGCATCATACATCTCCTTGGAAATCTTCTTCCCAATGATATGAGGGATCACAGGATCCTTCACCAAACTCAACAACACTGACTTCATATTAACTACATTCTTGTTATACTCTGCCAAATTTTTGGGCTCTATAGTCAATGTGGCTTTCATCTCCAAAAGGTGCCATAAGTTTGGTGCTTCTAGGAGATTCTGCAATCTGCACTTCTAGGACACAAGGTTGGAAGCACCCTCCAAACAATCATGCTAACACATGCTGAGAGTGGCCATTTTTTCAATTCTACAAAAACAACCTCAGCAAACAGAGTCAACACAAAAATCAGATCTGCAACTTACCCTAAGTGCAGATCACTAGCTCCTATCAATCTCAATCTTCCAATCACTAGAAGATTCTCGGCATCAACACCCTCTCAACCCTTCTCAAGTCCACAGGTGCCAATCAATTGCATAGCTTTGCTTCAACCCCTGAAGCTACTTGAGGTTACGCTCTGTAAAATCCTCTGACAGCTCCCTACACAAGATGGCTAGTCTCTCCATATACAGAATCTGGAAAATTTCATATACACTCCTCTGATAACATGTTGAAGTTTTCAGAAAATGTAACAGTTCTAGCAACCTGACCTAACCTGCCCAGTAAAGAAAACTGAAATACTACCAAAACTGCAATCTGAATTTTACTAGGAACTGAAACACATCAAACTGAAAATTATAACAGCAAGTACAACATATCTAAAACTCAAACTATATCACTGTTTTATTTCTCTAAAAACAGGAAATACTAGAAACTTCAGATCCTAACTCTAATCACTCAATGCTTTCAACTGAACTGAATGAATATTAGTAGAAACCCTGCCTCTCTTTATAGAAGGAAGCTAGGTTTGTACACTAAAACTAACCTAACTCTCAGCACCTGGGTTAGAATGCCCAGCCTGCATGCATATATACATGCCCTGGCCTCCTAGAGAACTGTACTTAGACTGGACTTGGAGTGGGTTGCATGTGCAGCTTGCCTTCACCCTATCATTTGGATCAGCACCCTATCTCTCTAGGACCTATTTAGCGCTCTTTTCCTAAAACTAGAAAATTAAATCATAAAAATAGAAAAACAACTCAACAAGAACACAACTGAAATAGAGAACTGAGCTGAACTGAGCTGAACTAGAATTTTCTAAATCTGGAACAACAGAAAACTGAAGGTGGCAAAATGTGCATGCATGTGCCCTTTATTCCCCTACTTAACTGCATCTCTTTCCCACTCTGCTGGACCAAGAGCCCAGGGAAACTGCTGTACAGACCTGCTGTTGTACAAACCTGTTACACTGCCAAGTGTACCCAGGACGAGAACACTTATTAAGGTACAAACTCTAACACAAGATAGCCAGAAAAAGGGCCAACATGATCAAGCACCATCATAAAACAATGAACTATTTGTGTAAGGACACTAATTTTTTGGTTGGAAAATGTGAAATTTACTTCCTTGTTGGTTAAAAGCCACCATTTTCGAATTCATGTAAAATAGAATACCAAAAAATACAAAAATGAAGATTGATGGATACAACCTCTTTGTTTAAGCACTGGCCAAAAAAGATATAGAAAAGCTATATGAGATTAATTTCATTTGCTATCTAGAACTGTAACAC
Source organism: Pinus albicaulis (assembly GCA_034641835.2). Lineage (NCBI taxonomy): Eukaryota > Viridiplantae > Streptophyta > Pinopsida > Pinales > Pinaceae > Pinus > Pinus albicaulis. The sequence continues at coordinate 1,188,539,976 of CM076577.1, forward strand.
CATATATTTTGCTGATAGCAAAAATTTACGTATAAAAAAAATCCCATGTTTGAAGAAATCTATCAAACTCGTTTTGGTTCTCAGTGTTCAGAAAAAATTGATGTGGCAACAAAAAGAGGCAATTGTCTATCTATTTGACCACAAGCGATAATACTCAAGACCATTGTGAAAATTGATGAACCCTTTACTAAACTGAGAGGGGGGGGGTGAATCAGTTTAGTCCATTCATGAACATTAAAATTCTTTTCATTAAACTCATTAACAAGTCATGTCATAAGCAGCTTAATAAAGAAAGATCAGCAGACTGAATATGTGAACAGCAAGTAATAAGCAAATTAACACATCACATCAACACATAATAATCATGCACATGGACACCATATATAAGTGGAAACCCATAAAAGAGAAAACCACATCTTATTATTGTTGTGATGCAAAGGCAAGCTCCTACTCCCTCTCACAACTGATTTTATGTAGGCTCCAACCTATAGGAGGCTCCTACCTCAATTTCTGCAAGCTACAACTTGCAAGAAAGCTCCAACTCCCATATATTTTCTGCAGGCTACAACCCACAAGATGCTCCTACCTCACCCAGCTCCAATTGGAAATTTATCAAGCTACAACTTGAAAGGAGACTACAATCCCCTCACTCAACACGAAAATCATATGCTGATTTACCTGGATATCAGCGATGTTATCCTCCTTCTTCACTGCTGCCTTTTCTGCCTTCATTTCTGCTTCATATCATCTCTTGATGTGCACAGCATCTCTATCAGCTCTCTCTAATTCTTTCACTCTCTAACCTCACTATGCACATTGATATTACATGTTTTATACAGATAACTACATGACTGTTCGCATTCTACAGGGAATTCGAAGTGAACAGGCCTGACCCTATGCCTTCCACCCATTCGATTCCTTACACTTTAGTTCAGATTATTACATCAGAAATAATCATTACAGCACTCATTGGAGTTTTTCCTATGCCTACAGAGACTTGCCTTTGCATCACAAACAATATAAAATAACCAATGAATTTACATTTACAGTTACAACAATATTTCACTTAGCCCTTTCAGTTCTTGACTCGCTATGCATTTGTCTTTTTTGTTTCTGTTGTTATATTCTAACAGTTCTGCATAAACACCTTTTTGCCCGACTCGACCCAGATGTTGTGTTTCCAACAGTGCCACCATATCTCCTTTTGCCTATATGCCTTCCTTCTCTTGCCCGCAGCGTCCAGCCTTCTGCTTTTCTCAACACCCGACTCTGCTCCGGAGGTCATTACCGCAACGTTCAGCTTTTCTCTGCCTTTTGCTCTGTGTCAAGTCACTTACCCGAGTCTACTGCCTGCTTTCAAACTTTCTTTATAAACCGTCGTAAGACCTAGACCTAAAATATATTACAATGGAACTCTGAATAAAATCACATCCGACATCCTTTATCTCATTTCGGCGTTTCGGCTATTTCTCTTGTTCTTCGTTTATATATTGCTCTTCCAAACCCTGATGCGATTTCTTAAAGGACTTTCATATACACCTGGATTTGACATATATCAGCTTTTACTTTTGAAAGGTATCGTGTCCGGGCCCATCTCGCATTTTGCATTTCGGCGTTTCTTTTGTTATTTGGTTCTATATTTCTTTTCCATTCTCCGATGTGATTTCTTAAAGGGAAACCTTATACCTCCGGATTTGAAATCCTTGAGACTTTTGCTTTGAAACTACATCACATCTAGTACTCTTATCACATTTCGCATTTCAGCGTTATTCTTGTGCGTTATTCCTCCTGAGCTTTGTGATTTGCGATATTCGATTGGGTCCCACGCTAGACTTTAAATCTTTTAGTCTTTGGCTTTGAAGCGTATCGCATCCGGCCCCTCGTCGCTCTTCACATTTCGGCGTTTCAACGTAGTACATAAGCATTATCCCTTCTGTACTTTGCGACTTGCGATATGCGATAAAGGGTTCGAGTCCACATCGAGGTGCCACGTCACTGCCACATCACTTGCCACGCCATTTGCCATGTCACTTGCCATGTCATCAAGATGTATTTGCAATTTGTGGGGTCAGGTCCACATCATCTGCCACGTCAGCAGCCACGTCACTTGCCACGTCATCTCCCGCACTTCGCATTTTGCAATTTTTGTCACTGCTATTTTGCAATACTCCTTTCGTTGCGATTTGTGATATGCGATCAGGCCTTTTGTTGCGATTACGATTTGCAATATCTCTGCCAAACACTGCTCTGAACGTGTTTTTTTCTGGAAATTTACCCGACTCTGCCCGCAGAACTGCACGCGCCTTCATGCACTATTCTGAACGCAGACTAGCCTGACTCTACCCGAGCGTTCACGACTTTCTCCACTAATTGAACGCGTTCCTTACTTGTCTTAGCACGTTCACGACTCTGCCCACTCGTGCATGACTCAACCCAAACTTGCTGCCTTTGCTCCTTTGTTGCCTTTGCTCCTTGATAAAGCTTCTAATGCTGCTCCTCTGGCACTTGGCTGCTCCTCTTCCTCTTTTCTTCTCCTCCTCTGTACTTTTGCCTTCTTTGCCCTATAGCTCCTTTATACTCCAGTCGATCTTGATCTGCTCCTTTGTCCTTAATGATAATTCTAGTGCTGCTCCTTTCTGCTCCTTTGCCATCAATGACAATATTTCCAACAAAAATGCCTAAAGGCCCACGCATGAAAATCCACTTTTCCAAGTTAGGTAGGACCAAATTGACTACTAAATCTATTTCTCTATGGAACTTGACTTAGAATTATCACCATACTTTAATATGTGTGTTATGTGTGTTGTATGTTGGGTTCAAACAAATCATTTCCAAAATTTTCCAAAAAATTGGCAGATATGTATCTATCCCCATATCCATATCCAGTTTGATATTCATATCGTGGTGTAGAAGCCAATGCAACAGGACTGGAGGTTACCGCAAGTATATTTACAGTGGAAATTAGGTAATTGCAACACAAGTTTTACTTGTCTTGAGATATTTATGGTAATAATAGTCCTTGAGTGACGAAACATAGAGCATTCCCAAAGGGCAAAGCAACTCAAATAATATAGAGGATTTCTGTCCAAAATTTTCTCAGAAGGTACAACAAGACAAAATAGAGCAAAACAAGAAAGGGTAAAAGACCTACGTGGGTACTTACAAGCGTAAAAGTGGACAACACAGGTGACACGGTATTGTTTCAGCTCCTGGGAATTATTTTTCCCAAAGAAACTTTTAACAAACTTCACATGAAGAAGTTTGAATCATGCAAGATGTTATAGAAGTTGGAGGTAACGCAACCTACTCTAACCCACCTAAAGAATTGGATATCTCTCGTATGATGAACATTGCTTAGCTCTGCAAACATATGGAAGATGTGACCAAGGAACGAGGATGATAACCTTGCGAATGGAGCAAGACTAGAGAAATGATCTACCGAGCAATGGGAAGGAAATTTCAAACAAACCAGGAATTAGAGCAATTTTGAGATCCTAGTTTTTTGAACAATGAGATCCAAATATTCTTTATTTGGAAAACACTGATGCAGGAACATAAAGTCTCCCTTCAAGAAGTAACGATAGGCATGAACTGCGATGGAAGTTTGCATCAATAGCTCAGTATGCAGTAATGCATGCTTGGCTGTAAGTAATGCTCGTCAATAGTCAATAGGTAGTTATGCATGAGAGGTGGGTTATTAAGAGAGAGTTGACGCTTTTGCATGGTCAGGGAATCTCGCCAAATTGGGCAGTGAATTATTGTCCATAACAGTAACAGAGGAGATAGCGATCGAAAGAGGAAGGAAATGAGCTATGGTTTCTCCAAAAAGAAGCCAAGTGTTAGATTCAAAAAGACTGATAACCTAGGTGTCCTGGCAACTACTAATTTTCCAACATATTGTCTTTCTGAGAATTTTCTGTAACATGAATATCAATTTCCGGAACTGGTTTGCATTTCGGGAGGGTTGAGAATCCCGGCAAGGCAAGGTTCCAACAATTTGCAGGACCAATGAACAACTGATTTTATAGGCATACTCCAGGGGCACTACAATTTATAAATTGTAATAAGAATAAATCCAATAATGCTAAAAGAAAAAGCAGAGGTCGTCATTTTATGCTAACCTGAATGAATGATAAATTAGACAACTCAAATCAGCAAGAAATCCATTGTTATGGATTTCAGTCCATGTAACTTTTTAGGTCCAAAACAGATGAATTAGGTCATAAACTGCATTCTAATCAATTTTAACTCAAATAACTCCACACCGTAAAACAAAAAATTGCATTTAATTCAATCTAAACCCAACATAGGGTTCAAAAATTGTAGTAAAGGCTGTTAAACCCTACCTCAAACCCTAACTGGACCCTTCTTTGTTGTTCTTTTTATCATCAGTAACAGTATCAGTGACTAATGAAATGGGCCTGTGCTCAATGACTTCATCTATAAGCCCAAACTCCTTAGCCTCATCAGGTGACATGAACGTGTCCCTATCCATAAACTGCTCAATTTTCTCAATCTTCTGCTTTGTGTGCTTTGCATAGAGCCCATTAAGCCTCTCTCTGGTCTTTAATATCTCCTTGGCATGAATTGCAATATCAGATGCTTGTCCACTAGCCCCACCTGAGGGCTGATGGATCATGACCCTCGCATTGGGGAGGGCCCTTCTCTCCCCATGTGACCCTGCAGCCAACAGGAGGGAGCCCATGGAGGCAGCCTGGCCTATGCACAGTGTGGTCACAGGGGACTTTATGTATTGCATGGTATCATAGATTGCAAGACCTGCAGTGACCACCCCACCTGGGGAGTTGATGTACATGTTGATGGGCTTCTGGGGGTTCTCGGACTCGAGAAAAAGGAGCTGCGCCACAACAACTGAGGCTGTGTCATCCGCTATGGGCCCATTTATGCATATGATCCTCTCCTTTAGAAGTCTGGAGAATATGTCATATGCTCTCTCGCCTCTTGAGGTGTGCTCTATCACCATGGGGATCAGTCCATATGACCTCCTGGGATTGAACTGATTTTTCAAGGGTGCCCCAAGTGAGCCATTCCAAACTCCAGAGATCGCTTGAAAACATGTTTTGTTCACTTTCATTCTCATCGAAGCGAGACTGGCAGATCAGCTGCTGTCAACGAGAAAACAAATGAGAAAGAAGAGGTGTTCCTGAGTAATACGAATCTATTTTACTCGGACCTCCATCGAAAACGTAGGCTCTTCAGACCCACAAAACACAATCCTCGTTCAATGCTTCGCATATCCGTGAGTAGTGCCCAGAACCTTTTTTCAACCCTCGAGCTGTTTAAAACTAAACAAATAAATAAATTTGTAAAAATAAAAAGCATATAAAGCCTTTCTCTGATTTAGTTGTAAAAATACATATAGCATTAGATTTTCAAATCCTTTTCTATTTTTTATTTTAAAAATAATAATAATTAATTAAAAATATTATAAATAAATATATTTAGTTTATATAGATAAATATTATTATTATTAAAATTATAATTTTAAAAATATATATATTATGCCATGATGATGATGGTTAATGTTCACTAAGACCAATCTTTGGTCTATTGGACCTAAAGAAAAGAGTTATTTAATTTGATTTAAGATTTTATTCCTATGCTCAAAAAGCTTGGAGAGAAGTCTCACGAGCTCACTATAATTTTGACATCTTAAAAGGCTAAGAAGGTCAGTATTGCAACAAAGATTATGAAATTGAGCTCTAATGTGGTTGTACGCGGGGCACTCTAAGAGGAAGTGATTTTCATCCTCGATGTTCATATTCTCACAGAGATGGCAGATCCTTTCCATCCATAGTGTTTTAGGAACTGTACAACGACCTTATATATATATATATATATATATTAGTTTTATTTTTGAACCTTATTCATTTTTACCATTGATTTTCTCCTGATGGTTATTTATTTAATAATATTTTAATATAGTAATAAATTAAATTATTGGATAATTAAACTAATTAAATTATTATTTTTTCTCCTTAAATTAAATTAGTTGTTATATTATAACGAGTACTAAAATCTTCTCTACATCTATTTAAATCTGAGTCCATAATCTAATCTCTCATCATGTCTTGAAGATGAACCACAATGGTCGATTCGAAACGTGTTGAAAAATATGATCATATGTGATTATCACAGAAAAATCTTCAAGAAAAGAATCTAAGTATGATTCTTCAAAATATTTTTTCTATGATCAAAGAGAAGGGAAAGAAGCACTCCAAGATCGTTATAGATGGGCTAGCTGAATAAGTCAAGAAGACTGGAAGTGTGGCAAATGTTAGGGAATTGAGAGCGGATGTGTGTAAGAGTTAGGCAATCTAGAAGGAAGTGCTTTTCATCTTCTACCTTCTTAGTATCGCAAATCTGACAAATTCTATCATTCCAATGAGTTTTGAGAATAGACCACCACCCAGTTTCACTTCGAAGCTCATGAGATATAGTCCTTATCCTAGCGATGTTCATTTTCTTCTTAGTGTTGGTCAACACAGAGAAATAATTATGATTAGCAAGGGTAGGGTTGATCACCTCCTTATACTATCTTAGCTTATGTTTACCCTTCGGTGCCTTATCCTCCCACAACTTGTCGATGAAGTTGGAGGTAATGATATTTTTGACACTATCTTTGATTCCCATATTGATCTCCTCTTTAATTCCCTAATGGTTGAGCCAAGACTAGGCATCCTTATGCCACCTGCGCTTGAGACAAAAGTGAGGGTTTTGACTAAAGTTAGAAGCAATTTTTGGGAGCCTCTTGGATTCCATGTTGTAAAGCTTCTTTTTATACATCAGATATCTAAACATAGTCGTACTTTTAATGGGGGACATACCAGCTTCGATCAGGAGGATAGGATAGGGAGTATTTCCCTTTATCTTTAGGTTGTAGGTTATGAATTGTTTTTGAATCATCTCAATATTCCTCCAAGACTCTTTGGATACACTGCAACCCCAAACTTCACATTCGTATAAGACAACAAGGGTGACGAGAGTCTCAAAGAGGAACTTATTTTTACTCCAAATGCAAATATCGACCGACTTACAATTTTTTTCAAGCTCATAGTAAGCTTTCGAGCCTCCAATAATCCTTTTCTCGATGTTATAATTCCAGTTGAGCTGGTGGAGAAGTCAATACCCAAGTATTTATAAGAAGAAACCCGCTCTAAGCACTGGTTATTATAAACAAAACTACCATGGGTGATCTTTTTGGATTTAATGATCATGACTTTGGTCTTGTCGGTATTAATTGTCATACCCATCTTGGAGCAATAGACATGAAGAGACGTAAGCTGCTTGTCTAGATCATCATGGCTTTTTGCAAGAAGAACGATATCATCTGCATATAGGAGAAGAGTAATGACTACACCAGCGAGCTCGGTGCCCTTGCATCCCGCAGTTTCCAGACATTCCTCTAGCTTATCGATATATATGCCAAAAAGGGTAGGGGATAGGGGACACCCTTGCTTAATTCCAATATTGCATTTAATGTCTTTAGACCACCCTTCGTTGGTCTTAAGCTTGGCAGTGACAATCTCGTATAGGCAAATCACAGCAATCCTTAGTTCAGGAGGAACCATGGTAAATCTTGAAGTTGTTGGAGTAAACTATGGGAGGTGCAAGGTCAAACTCAAGTGCTCCTAGTATAACACTAAGAGTATATTCAACAACCCATAAGCCAAATACATGAGGAATTTATGACTTAACACAGAGTGGCTCCCACGATAACACCAAGAATATATCCAACAACCCATAAGACAACTATACGAGGAATTTATGATTTAGCAAACATCGATATTATATCCAACAGACCATAAGCCAAATATACTTCACAAGAGCACCTAGTGGCTCCCACTATAACACCAAGAATATATCCAACAGCCCATAAGACAAATATATGAGGAATTTATGACGTAGGAACCAGCAAGATTATATCCAACGTGCAATAAGCCAAATAGACTTAGAAAACACCAAGATTATATCCAACAGACCATAAGCGCCCATAAGACAAATATATGAGGAATTTATGACTTAGCAAACACCAAGATTATATCCAATGGGCCATAAGCGCCCATAAGACAGATATATGAAGAATTTATGACTTGGAAAACACCAAGATTATATCCAACAGGCCATAAGCCAAATATACTTAGCAAGAGTCGAGACTCCTTCTTGATCCTTATCACAAGGGGCCAAAGATGCCCGCCCATGGGATTTGAAACTGGGTGGAGGGGTTAACATCCCATTGTATCAACCACTCAATCGTCCCATAAGGAGATAATTTTAAAGCTATTATCAAACTAGATATGGAATTAGTGTATAAGATAAGTCTCAAGGGGTAGGTTCCCCCACCCTCGTGGAGATTTTTCTCTCGCTAAGTCATAAATTCCCAGTATATATAGCTTACGGGTTGCTGGATATACTTTTGGTGTTATAGTAGTAGCCACTAGGTTTGATCTTGGACCTCATCTAAATTACTCCAACAAGTTATTGATTCATCATGGTTTAAAAAATAATAATTACAGAGGTATACATACTTTCTCTTATTTTTTTCCTTTTTTTCGAACTAGGTTGAGTCTAGGGCCGAGGCGAGGCCCAATGTTGGATGGAAGAATGTAATATTCCCAATAATGGATTCTTCAGCAGATCATGCCTGAAAAATGCATTCCTCAGGTATGAGGGCTTCGGCTATCATATAATATCTCTGAAAATGTTCAGAAACCAAAATAAATAGTAACAACAACCTTTACTCAACTTTTAAGGGCAAAAAGGTGGGGAAAATTGAGGATTTTGGCCCTAAAATGAGTGAATAAGGAAATATGAGTATAATTACGGGTCAAGGTTCTACAATATGTTAGAACAGGTCAAGAGGGATGTCCATGTCGAATTTCAGCTCAAAAAAAGGCGTTTTTCTATATTAAACAGTTCCTCCTTCCCAACTAGTCAATAAAAACCCTAATTTCCCAAGACTTTGAATATGCAGAAATTTGCTGAAGCAAGGGCAGTGTATTTTCTGAAGGAATATGATGTATAACACTATGGATAATCATAGAATGAGTTTGAGTACAAGGCGTAGGCTTTCATCAAGGTTAAACAACAATTTTATATAGAAAACCCCTCAAGATAGAGGTGCCGCAAGACAATAAAATAATCCAGAAACCCTACAGCGTTTTCTGCAGTAGCTGTGAGACAGAAGATGCATATATAGCCAATAATAATGTATAGCATCAGAAGAGAGTACAAATCTTGAGGAAACAACCTCTCAAGAGAAGAAATGCAAGCCTCCACAACACATGTACATAAACATGAAAAGCACTGCTATTTCTGCATAAACCCCAGACTAAGAAAATGCTGTATATGATAGAATACTGCTGCAAACTGATGTCAACACATGGATATGACAATATATGGCTCAAATACAATAGGGGAGCAAGCTCTAACCCTTACAAGAAAAAATACCTCAATCCTCCAAGGGATTGGCTGAAACACACAAAATGGAAAAAATGCCGGAGTTGCTGGGCAGCAGCTGCAACTCAATCTGGAACACAATAGAGAAGGCTGAAGATGATGCACCAACTGAATTAGACCTCCTCCAATGGATCTCCAAGTGGAAGGTTGATCCTTACACTTGAGATCTTCCCCACAAATCAACCCGCAAACCCTCCATGAAAATAACGCAGATACTGAGAGGGACTGTGCAGTAGTGGGATAAAACTCCTTGGCCAAGTGCCAAGATCTGCAAATCAGCTCCAAGTCCTCCAATCCGATCCTCCAAAGGAAAGAGAGGCTCTCCCTCTGAAAAACAAGAGAAGGAAGTGGTGTCGTGAAGTCACCACGGCAACACCCTACAACACAGTATTACGCTGCTGCAGCAATAACGCTGTCCTGGAGGATGATGCTAAGAAAGTAACCTTGCCCAAGCAGGCACTCGAAGTCCCCCGGGGCTAAGGGTGAGATCTCCGCACGGAAACACTCGGTGCACTAAACAGTGCAGCAGACGGGCTAAACAGCCAGCGTGCCAAAGAAAGACAAATGTCTCACTCAATAATCAATAATCCAAGAATCCAAGCATGAATCAAATGAGGAGGCTCCTCCAACTTTTATAGTGTTGGTTTCCCTCCAAAACCCAATGTAGCCTCTCTCTCTCCTCCACATCCTCATCCTTATCCACATTCTCATCCTTATCTGCGCAGAAGCTTGGAGAAACTTCTAAAGTGTACATAGGCCCCCTCCTCCACGTGGTGTTGGGTCCCCCCTTGACTCCCACTTAAGTCACAACGTTGTGCTACTAGGTGGATGTCTTATTTCATTTAAGTGAGTTTAGACCCTCTTTACTCACTTTTTATTTACTTACAAACTATAGGTGGGAAAATAAACAAAATAGAATATTCCAATTTGTTGTCGCAAATTAGGAATATTACAGTCCCCCTTGACAAAATGTTGCTTGCCTGAGCAAGTCTCCTCCTAGCGGATGCTCTCCATCGATACTGTAAAATATGCCTGGGTCCCAGATGCGCCACTGAATCTCCCCTGTACTCTGCATCATCCTGATATGAAGGGATATCTCAATGCTAGGATCCCAAACTGATCTCTCATGGTACCAGCCAACCAACAATCCTCCCGGATCCCATCGCCACCATGGCCAATAATAGCCCAATTCCCATGGCTCGGACTATGCACTGCCTCTAGCTATGACTGATGAAGACCATGACTCTGGCTGTGCTATATCTGTCATGGTGTAAGCTGTCCCATCGACTATGTACCAGCTCATCACCTCTCTCCACTCAAGGCATGAAGTGAGGAACATCTCTCTCATGTGGATCCTCCATCCCCAAGCAATCATCCAAACAAAATGAGCCACCTCCCGACAAGGCAACTCCTGAAAATCTCCTTCCACCTCAAGCTCCGGTAATGAAGGTGGGCTGAAAATCTGATCTTGGCAAGCATCATAGCTTACCCCATGCTATCCTTCTCTCCACTCATGACAAGTGTAGAGTGTATGCTGATCTTGGGCTGCAAAATCATTGCCCTCCAATGGCAAAGTGAAGAACAATCCTCCAAAGAAGGTTCCTCCAACAATGAAGAACAGGCTGGACCAAAACAATTCATCCATGAAGAATAGGACATGTGCATCATGGATCATTCTAATGAGATGTTTGCTGAAGGTGTTACATGAGGATACATAATGCAAACAATCTCTCACAAGAATAAAACGTAGTCTCATCCACTGCAACTTCAGAAAATTACATGGCAAGCAATGTACAAGATTCGTCACATCTACTAATGGATAGTAAATGGCTGAATATGACAACAACATAAGACCAAACACTTGCCCATGGCTGTACAATGGATGAATATCAATCTCATGGCCCACCTCAAAAGAGAACACATATGTAGTAGTGGTGGCCATGCCTCTTCCCATGCTCCCATTAGAACATGTAGTGCAGAGAATGTGAGAATTCTTCCCACTCAAAGACACATCCAACTCATGTGTCTCCCTCATAATCAAGCCTCCCATACAAATCTGATCTATATCAGCAAATGGAGACATGATCAACAACAAAATGAAGGAAACACTGAAGGTTACCTGTGATGAAAAGAGGTACCAACAGCTTCCCCAACAAGTACAGCGCAGTTTTACAAGTTGTTGCTTGATAAGAGTACAACGCAAAATTTTTATGTTAACCATGCATGTCTTCATATGATACATGATATAATGCTGCAAATGAACATACATGAGGTGATAAAACATTTTCCCAAAGCCACAAAAGAGATGGTTGCCTCCATCATGTAGATTGGCCCAATAAAACTCATGGAGCAATATGACAAGCTTGCCCCCTTGTGAAGTAATGCACTGCATAGGAATGGCAAGAGTGTGCAAATCAATGAATGTATAGACAAACTCCTCACCATATGCTGGAAGTAAGATGGTACATGGATCCATAAATGAGTCCTCCATAGTGTTTTGGCATTCTATGAAGAAGAATGAACCATGTGCTACAAGAAGATAATCCTCCTTATGCTTGGAAATCCAAGCTAAGAAGAATATGCCATAGTGATAAATGTCTCTATCATCATTACCTCCTCTAAGTGCAACAAATATGAAGTGATCCTGGGACCTATGGGTTATAGATCCACCATATCTTTGTTGGGCACACTTCATCCATAAATCTCTGCTCCAAGGTGACAATGTTGTGAGCTCATGCAAGTAAGCTCCTGTCAATACAAAGCTCTGTTCTTTGACATGCTTCTTGTCAAAGACTCCTCTAATAATGCTGCAGCAAATATGGAATACCTCCCAAGATGGAAGTGCTTCCCAATCATCATCAAAGACCAAGGAGATAGTTCCATCTCCTCCTCCTGCAACATCATACCAAGTGTGAGATCAAATCTGCCCTTGCTCTCCCAGAAACAAACCAAGAAAACAAGACATTGTGTTGCCTCCCCATACCTCCATCATACCAATCATGTGATGAAGACATAATGAATGATATGAGTATCATATCAACACCATGCATCCATACTCTATGATGCTCAATGATGCAAGTATCCCGCCATCTTTCCTTCATCCTCTGACTCTTAGGAAGAATGTTTGCCAAGTGATGGCCAAACTCTTTCAAGAGTAACCAGCACAGCCAAGCCTCCTGCTGCCTGGTATCACAGATCTGCAAGTAGCCTCCTAGCTCCTTGCTCATCATCCCCATCCACTCAATCACTTGTGGATGCCTCCTTCTTCTCCTCATCCTGGTACTCCTCCCATGAGGGCTACCATCCTCCCAAATCAAATTACTGATTTTTCACTTCATGGGATTTTGAAATATAAACTTCTCAAGGATCAATGAGACCCTATCAAGAATAAAATAGGTGGTAGGAAAAAACCTCCCATCATGATGTGTATGGCTCAAGGGATGTCCAACACAAGCATGAGAGATGTTATCCATCCTAAGATGTCCTCAATCTTCTATCTGCTCTCGTGAGAAGGGAAGAAAAGCATCGCATCCCATAGTGTGTCGAAGTGCATCTCCAATGAGATCTCTCCTTGAGACCTCCCCTTCATCCATGTTGCACAACGCAGTGCAACCAAGCTGCTCTTGATCTGCATTTGGAACTTCTTGCAGGGCTACAAGAGTTCCTTCCTCACAAGTGTTGGCTGCCCCAACTGTTGATGCGTGTGGCTGCTCCTCCATGAGTGTGATAGCGTTTTCACAAGCCTCCTCAAGAGGTGATGTGATCTCTTCTTCTTGATGAGAATTGGAAGCGCATGGTACTTCCTCTTCTTTTTCTTCAATCTTCTTGACCTCCTCAACAGGGGATGCATCTTTTCTGGATCTGAAAAAAAATAAACTCTCCTTTTTCACCGTTCCGGTCTTCTTGGGCTTAGACTCACAGGGACTAGTGGATCCCTCATGCATGGGAAGAGGTGATCTTCCAGTAGTATGCTGCAACTCTGAACTCTGCATGCTAGAAATCCCACTGTTGCCACTGTACCTTCCTCCTTCATCCTGCCTGAGCTGACAGTAATCTTTGAAGGGCAAAGCTGCTTTGAAGTCTTCCCCCATGGACTTCCATTCTCGGAAATAATCTCCAAAGGGTACATGACCATGCTGTTGTGAGATCCTCATATTTTCCATAGATAACTAGCTCCACAGGCTGAGCCAGAACTATGCTCTGATACCACTGTAATATTCCCAATAATGGATTCTTCAGCAGATCATGCCTGAAAAACGCATTCCTCAGGTATGAGGGCTTCAGCTATCATATAATATCTCTGAAAATGTTCAGAAACCAAAATAAATAGCAGCAGCAACCTTTACTCAGCTTTTAAGGGCAAAAAGGTGGGGAAAAGTGAGGATTTTGGCCCTAAAATGAGTGAATAAGGAAATCTGCGTATAATGACAGGTCAAGGTTCTAGAATATGTTAGAATAGGTCAAGAGGGACGTCCATGTCGAATTTCAGCTCAAACAAAGGCGTTTTGCTATATTAAACAGTTCCTTCTTCCCGACTAGTCAATAAAAACCCTGATTTCCCAAGACTTTGAATATGCAGAAATTTGCTGAAGCAAGGGCAACATATTTTCTGAAGGAATATGATGTATAACACTATGGATAATCATAGAACGAGTTTGAGTACAAGGCATAGGCTTTCAGCAAGGTTAAACAACAATTTTATATAGAAAACCCCTCAAGATAGAGGTGCCGCAAGACAAGAAAATAATCCAGAAACCCTACAGCGTTTTCTGCAGTAGCTGTGAGACAGAAGATGCATATATAGCCAATAATAATGTATAGCATCAGAAGAGAGTACAAATCTTGAGGAAACAACCTCTCAAGAGAAGAAATGCAAGCCTCCACAACACATGTACATAAACATGAAAAGTACTGTTATTTCTGCACAAACCCAGGCTATGAAAAACGCAGTCTAAGATAAAATGTTGCTCCAAAATAATGTCAACACATGGATATGACAATCGATGGCCCAAATACAATAGGGGAGCAAAGCTATAACCCTTATAAGCAAAAATATCTCAATCCTCCAAGGGATTGGCTGAAATGCACAATACGACAAAAATACCGGAGTTGTTGGGCAGCTACTGCAACTCCAAACTGAAACCAAATAGAGAAGGCTGAAGATGATAAGAAACTGAAATAGACCTCCTCCAATAGATATCCAAAGTGGAACGCTCATCCTTACACTTGAGATCTTCCCCTCAAATCAACCGGCAAACCCTCACTGCAAATACACCATGAAGATAACGTAGAAACTGAGAGGGACTGCGCAGTAGGGGAAATAAACACTTTGGCCAAGTGCCAAGATTTGCAAATCAGCTCCAATATCCTCCAACCTGATCCTCCAAAGGAAAGAAAGACTCTGCCTCTGAAAAACAAGAGAAGGAAGTGGTGTCGTAAAGTCACCACAGCAACACCCTACAACACAATATTATGCTGCTACAGTAATAACGTTGTCCTGGAGGATGATGCTAAGAAAGTAACCTTGCCTGAGCAGGGACTCGAAGTCCCCCGGGGCTAAGGGTGAGATCTTCGCACGGAGACACTCGGTGCACTAAACAGTGCAGCAGACATGCTAAACAACCAGCGTGCCAAAGAAAGACAAATGTCTCACTCAATAATCAATAATCCAAGAATCCAAGCATGAATCAAATGAGGAGGCTCCTCCATCTTTTATAGTGTCGTTTCTCCAAAACCCAATGTAGCCTCTCTCTCTCCTCCACATCCTCATCCTTATCCACATTCTCATCCTTATCCGCGCGTGCTTGGAGAAACTTCTAGAGTGTACATAGGCCCTCCTCCACGTGGTGTTGGGTCCCCCCTTGACTCCCACTTAAGTCACAACGTTGTGCTACTAGGTGGATGTCTTATTTCATTTAAGTGAGTTTAGACCCTCTTCACTCACTTTTTATTTACTTACAAACTGTAGGTGGCAAAATAAACAAAATACAATATTCCAATTTGCTGTCGCAAATTAGGAATATTACAAAGAACGATCTTCCCACCAGTGTAATGATATCACCAAGGTTATGCAAAGCTTGGTCGAGCTTGAACACCCCTTGAGATAGTTAAATTCCCCTAAATACGGCTCTCATCCTCAACCCTCCCATAAAATTTAAACTTCTAACCTCTAGGGACTAAACCCCACACAAACCAATTAGTCAACACCTCATGAGTAGAGATATACATACTCTACTTCTTAATTTAAAAATATAATGTTTCCAACTACATCAAATCTATTTATTTAAAAAAATAAAATTATATATATATATATATATATATATATATATATATATATATATATATATATATATATATAATATCTTTAAAATTTCACTTTTTTTTTTCAATAATTATGTCGATAGACATTATATCGTCGTCGTCCTCAACAGTTGGCTCGAATCTCAACAGTATCGCCACATCTGACCAATTTCAATATCCGTACATGGATGCGCCTTGCATATATTGTGCTGAAAACAACTTCTTATGGGTTCTACTGTCTTTGAGGGTTTCTTGAGTGCTGGAATATACTTTTGCGCGAGACTTTTCTGAATAGATCGCTTGCTTCCTTTCTGGTTGGTAGTCTGACAGAAACATGTCTCATATGAAGCAGAGAGCATGAAAATCGACTGGATGAAAGGCTACAAGGAAGCAACTCCCAACAAAGGTTGGTCATAAATCTGCTCGACTACAGAAGGTGTCAAGATGCCTCATAGATATCAGCCAGGAACAGTTGCTCTTCGAGAAATTTGGAAGTATCAGAAGAGTACGGAGTTGCTAATTCGAAATTTTCCATTTCAAAGGCTTGTGAGAGAAATTGCTCAGAACTTCAAGATGGATCCGTGATTCCAAAGTCATGTGGTTTTGGCACTTCATGTGGCTGTAGAGGCCTATCTCATGGGCCTGTTCGAGGATACTAACTTGTGTGCAATTCATGCGAAGAGGGAGACCATCAAGCCTAAAGGCATTCAACTTGCAAGGCATATCCGTGGGGAAAGGGCTTAGGTCTGGTTTCATGTTGATGATTTGTAACGTGCAGGGTTTTTGTGGTGGATTTCTATAGCTTGTGTATATATATTTGATAAAGGAACCCTTTTGCAGTTATACAATGCCAGATTTTGTAATTTCATATAATTGAAGTTTACTTTCACCGCCAGATATTATGTATTTGGATTAATGTGACTTTTGGTTAAATTGATCGATTCGAGCTAATTTTGGTCGCTTATGAGTATGTTACTTTTTTCAAAATTTTGATCTAGTCAAAGACTATTATTTCTTTTTTTTTCTTTTTCTGTAAGGAAAATATATTCTATGCCATGCTTTTTGAATTATATTGCACGATGATGCTTGTTATGCGATATATGGGATAATTATTTTTTAGGAGCACTCATTGTATGGGGGCGTTTAAGTGATTGGCATTTTATACCTACTGGATTGACAATGCCATGTATTCGAGTCGAGTTACGATGATGAGTTGAGTGGCCAATAGTCCTAATACATTCGAATTTTCTTGAGATAGCTCACCAATGGTTGAGCTCATTAAAAATTCCTCGTGAATAATATGCTCTTTATTGATTTGTTTATAGCTTATGTGAATGAATGATTTATTTTAATTCAATATTCAAAAGTTTAATTATTATAATCATAAATATTCAAAATATTCTTTACACTAATTAATATTAAGATGATCTCAACCAAAAAAATTATTAGAATTGATTTAGAATTTTAAAAAGAATTATATTTATTTATATATTTTAAAAATACAAATTAAATAAAGAAAACTTTTAATTTTAAACAAAATTATCTCTTGAATTTTTGATAAAATAAAAAATAGAAAATAATTAAGCTATATATTTTATCATTTAACTATTTTATATTTATATATTGCATTTTTTATTATAATTATAATTAAATAACTAAAAAGACCACTCACTAAAACATTGAAATTATAAATTTCAATACAAATAAATAAATAAATATATGATGATGATGGTGGTGGTGGTTAACGTCCACTAAAACCAATCTTTGGTCTATTGGACCTAAAGAAAAGAGTTATTTAATTTGATTTAAGATTTTATTCTTATGCTCAAAAAGCTTGGAGAGAAGCCTCCCCAGCTCACTATAATTTTGACATCTTAAAAGGCCAGGAAGGTCACTATTGCAACAAAGATTATGAAATTGAGCTCTAATGTGGTTGTACGCAGGCAGTCTAAGAGGAAGTGATTTTCATCCTCGATGTTCATATTCTCACAGAGATGCCAGATCCTTTCCATCCATGGTGTTTTAGGAACTATCCAACGACCTGTTTCACTATGGAGCTCATGAGAGTTTGTTCTAAATCTTGGCTATATTAATTTTCTTCTTTGAGCTAGTTAAAACAGATAGATACTTTTGATCTTCTAAGGTGGGGTTGATGACCTCCTTATAATACCTTAATTTTCTTTTAGTTGCTAGATCTTTTTCACACCACATTTTTTCTTTGAACTTAGAAGTAACAATTATTTTAATGTTATTGATGTTTTGCAATGCAACATTCTCGTAGATCTCCCAATGGTTTAACCAAGCCCTGGTGTCTTTATACCAACCTCGTTTAAGCCTTAAGTGGTTTTGGCTAGAATTTGAAGCTAGCTTAGGAAGTCTATAGTCTCCTATGTTATTGAGCTTGTGCTTGTACAACAGAAGCCTTGGTCATACAGTTATCTTTGTATTTTAAAATTTAAATATAGTATAATTTATAAATTTTAATATATAATTTTATATATTTTTAAAGATGATGTAATTTTTTATTTTTATTTTTTATTTTTTATTTTTTTTTTATGAAATTTAATATTGAAATTATCTCTATGAATTTTTCAAGTTGTAAAGTGATTTTTTTTACGTTATTGGTTTAATAATTATATATCAAATTGTTAAATGATATTAGTTTTGGTAAATTTTCTATCAATAATATATCTCTCTAGTAATTCATCAATGTATATAAGTTCATGTGGATTATATTTAAATACGACAACAAATTAAATATATTCAGAGTTAAGATGGATCTAGGCTGGTTTTTTACACATTTAGAAATAGATTATCAAAATCACTTTGTTTTAGAGTCAGACAAGGTTTCAGGCAAAGCATAAATTAAATCATTCTAATTTGGTGGTAAAACTGATTCATTACACATGATCACATCTATGGAGTAGAAGTAGATGAAAAGGTAAAAACAAGAAGATAGAAAAAAATAAAATGCAACTAAATCAAACCTAAAAATCTATAGTAGTTAGTATTGTGAAATCCTTTCCAACAAATATTATTTTCCACTCGGAAGAGGTTCCAAAATCCTTTCTCACAAATAAATACAACTAAATCAAACCTAAAATTCTATAGCAGTTAGTGTTGTGAAATCCTTTCCAACAAATACTATTTTCCGCTCCAAACAGGTCCCGAAATCCTTTCTCACAAATAAATGCAACTAAATCAAACCTAAAAATCTATAGCAGTTAGTATTGTGAAATCCTTCCCAACAAATATTATTTTCCACTCTGAACAGGTCCCGAAATCCTTTCCCACAAATATTATTTCACTCTTCCCAAAGATGCTTCACCACAAATACAATTCGACATGTTGGATCCAAATTTATTAAATTTAATAATATTAATATTATAATTAATAATAATAATAGTATTAATATTAGGGTATTTGGCCCTTAGGCTTCACCTAAATAAACCATCTTTTTTGAGTGTTTGTAAATATAAAGAGGACTATGGGGTAAATATAAAAAGAGGTTTTATTTTTTACCATACCTCTAGTTTATTTATATTTATAATTATTTACCATACCTTTTTATTTACCATGGTATTTGGCCCATAGACTTGGTATATACTTAGATGTTTCTAATCATATTTGATATATTTTTATGTATTTAACATACCTTTGTATACCTCTTTTATATTTATTTATTTTAGAATTGATTATACCTCTAGTCTATTTATATTTTTATTTATTTGCCATACCTCTAGAGTAAGTATAAAAAGAGGTTTTATTTATTTATTTATTTACCATACCTCCAATTTATTTATATTTTTATTTATTTACCATACCTGTGAAGTAAGTATAAAAAGAGGATTTGTTTTTTATTTACCATACCTCCGGTTTATTTATATTTTTATTTATTTACCATACATATTTTTTGAGTGATTGTAGTCTGCGTTTCGTAATATACATATTTTCGTAATATACATATTTTTTCCAAAAAGAAAAAAAAACTTATATTTCATATTGAAATACACATTGTGTGGTCCCAAAGGACTTTTTCAAAAAAAACTTCAAAGCTTTATTAAAAAATAAGTTTCAAAAACTAATAAAAAAGTTCAACATCATTTCACCTCATATAGGTTTCTTGTTTTGTCATAAGAAATTGATTTTTTTGAACATTTATAAATGGAATTCTTTTCCATTTATTTCTTGATAATCCCATAATTCATATTGACCAAACAAACTAGTTGGAAATTGTAATGCCTCCTTAGAAAGTTTGTCTGCTTGCTAGTTCAATTCTCTATATTTTTGGTGTTAACACTGGAAAATCGTATAGCAGAAGACGACATCAATTAATGTCGAGCCTAAGGATTTATAGGACCGGAATATATTATGGAATCAATAAGTATTTAAAATCTCTAAGGTTTTGAGAAAATCAAATTTGAACTAGTCCTAAATGCTCAAATGCGCGCTTTTTCCTTCGAGAAGAGCACCTTCTGCGTGCCTTTTTGCCCGATAAGCGTGCATTCCTGGAAATGGAAAAATTCACTTTCTGGGACCACAACAAGTAAAGGATAGTTACTCCTTATGTGAAAGCCGCATAAGGATAGCCACCAGCACCTCCTTAGACATTATGTGAGCACACAAAAGAATATTTGAGCACACAATGGAATCACACCTCTCCCTTGGGTCACCATCCATCATGTGCCAAGGGAGGGAAGGAGGATTTGAAGCTCACCTATATAAACCCACCAAGAGATGAACAAATGGTGATCACAAGGTTATGCTTGCCAAAGTTGCCCAAGCAACACCAGCATTGTGTGTGACCCAGGATCTGGAGCTAAAGAGGACTCGATAGTTGGCCACCCAACATCTTAGTCCACCGCAGCAGAGAGAGAGAGTTAGACTGCGTCAGAAGGCAGAACTTGAAAGACAAACATCCTTGCATCAAGACCTAGAGACATTGCCTAGGGGCCCTTTAGCAAGTGGGTAAGATTTTCTTTTATTCCAAGCATTTAATAAGAAGAGGCCATCAAGCCATCGTTTGCATTATTACTGTTTGGAACTCTCTATATAGCTTCTTTTGTGTTTTTAATTTTAGTTTTTTAACCAGAGCATACTTCAGCATATTATTTCATTTAAGTTTTATGTTTTTGAGCTCCCCCCACATACTGCCTGTTACCAATAGTTTAGAGAGTAGACCACACTCTCTAAGCTCATGTGATTTCGTACACCCATGTGTCGAATCCACCACAACAGGATTGGCGACTCCACTGACGTGTTTCAAGTTTATGTGGTTGTGCCATCTTTTGCAGGAGACCCTTTGTCTATGCTAGAGTGGAGCTGATAGTCCTCTTACCCATATTGCAGTCCCTGGACTCACTGAGGTGACAGACTGAAGAAGGCAGCTCCTAATATTTTACTTGTAGGACTTTTGCGCGCAATTTTTTCACACAAAGGCACACTGGGCGTGTTCAGGAGTGACCTGCGCGCAGGAACGCACACATGTTAAGGGTTTTTGCGCGCAAATTGCAGAGAGATTTTTTCTCCCTATTTTCTACATTTTTTCTGCTTGTAAGTTTGTTGGGCAGCCCCTAATGTATCTATGAACACCCGTGTTGATACCCCACAGCTTCTGAGAACTGATTTCTTGCTGCTTTTCGTAGGCATTTAGTTAGGTTTCATTTAAGCTGATTTTTGCAAAAAGTGTTCACATAGTTTAAGTAGGGGGCGAATTAACCATTGCTTTTCAAAAAATTTATGTTTTTTGCACATTCTGGTATGCACACTTAGCTTAACTAGTCCAAGTAAGTGGCTCATGACCACACATGCATAAGCTAGTGTAGAAATTGTTTAGTTTAAATTCAATTTTTGCATTTAGGAAATTGCGGGACTAGGATTGAATCGCCAAATTAGAGCAAGTAATCTATGTTGTCTTTGCACCATTTTGTGACCCTAGACAAGCATATGAACACTCTACATTTGTGATTCGCCATCTCCCTTTAGTCACTCACATAGACTAACTAGGAGATTTTGGAAGCGGCCCATTATCCGCAAATGCTTTCTATTTGAGCAAGGAACAATGTCACATAGTTTAACTAGGGGACTTTTGTAAAGGATCACCGATATCCATATGTTCAAATTATGAGATTGTTCACCATATGCTCACACACATTCACCCACTAAGAAAATAAAGCCACCTAAAAATAACTTAAATCAACTTACTAAATTCTCCCCATGGGGGCCACAAGAGAAATTATAGATTAAGTTAGGATCAAGGGGGTAGGCATCCAATAAGCCGCCTTGATCACGCTTCACATTTGAAACATAGAAGTTGCATTTTTAGGGAGCTTTAAAATCCACCTATAAGCCCACGGAAAAGAAAACCCGAGCGCGACAGAGACCCGATTCAGAGGGGGTTAGGCTTAGGCGTAGTGCGTGCGGTATCAGTTGGGCTACCTGACCCGGCTGATACTCAGTACTGTTAGCTGACTACCAAGAAACCCAAGACTCGAACGCTCACGTGGGACAGTGGTTCTTAGTGGCCAAAACTAGGGCATCATTTACCCTATATGTGACGGTGCAGGCAAGCGCCAGACCCTCTACCCTTACCTTGGTTGATTCTCTTCGGCTAACTGGGGGCGTCGCCAGCTCTTACGGGACATTGTGCCAGCACTCGCAAGAAATCCTTTCAAGGCCCAGTTACTTTTGAGTGTGTGAGGACGTATTAAGTATTCTAGGATTTTGAGTATCACACGCAAACAAACAAAACCATTTTTTGCTTGATTGATCACATAGATTAAGTTAAAGAAAATTCATTTCATTTTCGCTTTGTTTTATGTATGTGGACATAAATTCGTCGTGATCAAAGACTCGATCCCCTCAAAAGTTTTTTCCAAAACCTAAGCTGGTCGACACTCAAACGGTTCCAACGGAACCTCATTGGTCCAGGCGTCTTTTGGACCTCCCCCCATTACTGAGAGGGGTTCCAGGTCTTTCGCCATTTAGGCGTCAAAGATGGAACGTTTCCACAGTGGTTGGTTCCTCCTTTCTTGGAGCAACCTTAGTTGGGAACCCTAGTCGGTCTCCCAACACCACACTGCACACTACTCCCACCTCGTCCCCTGGGGGGCAGAGGAGTGCATCCCATACGGGAAGCCAGCTGAATTCACAACAGGGTACATCACAGACTCACCCTCGTTCTAACCAGAACTTCGTGTCTTCACACGTTGCCATGGCGTCAACCTCCCAGTCACCCTTCTTAACGACGTTAAATCTACCAGATTTGACCAAGCTCACTAATGACCCCATCGCACACGACCCCAATTGGCCTCCCATGCCCACGAAGCTCCCTTCAGACATACCAAAGTTTGAAGGCAAGCAAGCGGAAGACCCAAGAATTCATATAATGACCTTTCACCTGTGGTGCTCATTGAATAGCATCATTGACGATACTATTTGGTTGAGGCCGTTTCAACGCACTCTTACGGGAGTGGCCGCAAAATGGTACGTAGAGCAACCCCCTACTTCACATAGAACCTTTAACGCCCTCACTATTGTGTTCCTCACATACTTTCAGTTACCCATTCACCATGATTCGGGAATGGAGTTACTGACTCATTTCAGACAATCCCCCTCTACCCATATTTCAGAACATCTCCATGAGTGGAGACGGCGTCGCAGTTTATGCAAAGCACAACTCGACGACCGAGTCCTTTTAGATTTATTCTTGAAAACTCTGACGGCGGAGATTTCAAAGGATGTGGCGCAACGTAACCCCACATCCGAAGAGGACGCAATCAGTAAATCCCAACAGCTTGAACTGATCTACACGCAATCATGATACATATACAATATCCTGCCCAACGCCCCGTGCCTACAATCTTATCAAGAATTGCCAGGCGCGTCTAACTCTGTAGACGAACTTATTGGGTCAATGACCCAAGGGTACGTAGGCAGCAGCAGTCAGAATCCCGGTTACACACATGGGTCTACCCAGAACATGGCTCAACCCGAATTTCAAAGTCATCATATGTAGCAGCAAAATTTGACTAATAGGGCGCCAACGTATCACCAAGGAGGACCTTATCCTCCGGCTGAGGGGACCAGTACGTAGGAAGAAAAAATGACGGAAGAACTCCCCCCAACGGCCAGGTGCAAACATGGGACAACAATATGCTCAATCCCAAGCACATAACTCACCTACGCAAAACAATGCACAGGTGAACTTTATGCAGCCGTCCCAAAATCAACCACACCAGTATGATCAGAAGAACCACCCTCCTAACATGGTTGAAAGAAAGGTAAAAGACAAACCCAAAGGGAACTCTGGACAGGGGGGCAACAACCAACAATGCCCACCGCAATCCCAGGATGGAGGTAACTCCAACCAGAATCAAAACCAGGAGCCAAGCAATGCCCAAAAGCAAGGCAAAAGGCCACCTCTACGAACAAATCATTCTTGTTCAATATGTGGTGAGTATGGGCACTATACTCACCATTGTCCCGAACTACCTGAGCTTAAAAAGCTTCAGAGTAACCAAGGACAAGGAGGATCTTCCCAGACAACTGCGATTATGCAAGAACTCTTCCCCCATCAAGGAACGGTTAGCACTCAACAGTAAAACCCCGACGATTCCAAGAAAAACAACCATGAAATTTACATGGTTGGGGAAGAAATTTTCTTCCAAACTCAGAATCGTAGCTACGACACCCCACCAGACACCAGTACATCAGGGGCTAGTACGAGCGTGCCAACTGCGCCTTTAACCATTCCAAAGATTCCTTTGGAACCAGTGCCAAAAATGGTAAAAGGGCCTAATAGGCGAGCAGGTAACTACTCCAAAGCAGCCCACAATTACAACATCGTAGATGATTTAGCTCAGTCACCCACTGCTATGTCCGCTTTGGAGGTACTACAGTCGTGCCGAAAGCAACAGAAAGCCCTAATTTCCGCATTAGGCGCCGTTGACCTTGCCGACATGCACATGATGGATTTTGACTTAGACAAAGCCACCCCTAGGCTTCCCTCCATGGTCGCCTTCCAGATACCAGTATCAGTACAGAATATCACTATTCACCGATGTGTCATTGACGAGGGTGCATCCACATGCATCATGTAAAAAAATGTATGGCAGAAGTTAGGAGCCCCCAAACTCAAACCTTCCGTCATCACACTCAGAGCATACGACGGTCGTCCCTCAACCCCCGTCGGTCTCTTCCAAAATGTACCGGTCTTCTTAGCTGGCAAGACGGTCCACATAGACATCGAAGTCTTGGACACTCACTTGGATTACAATATACTCCTTGGGCGGAGTTACATGTACACCATGTTTTCCATAACATCCTATGTTTTCCGCATCATGATGTTCCCCCACGAGGATCGAATCATCATAGTAGACCAGCTGACGCACACTGAAAAGCATCCCTTGACCAACACAAATATGGTTTTACCCTATGAAGATACAACCACAAATGGTCTTTTACGGTATCAAGAATATGGCCCTGGCCAATTCAGACAGTCGTCCGTCCTAGGGCCATTCCTAAGAGATCCTCCTGTTATCCCTAAAGTATCGCCCGATGCCACAGGGGCCCCGGTATGCATGATGTCCACATCAAGAATTGAGGTTAGTCAGGACACAGACTCAAGCAGTAACGACACCAAGGCATCAGCTACTAGAGCCTCCCTAGTCTATGCCGCCTCCCAAACTCCTTTCCTCTACCCACCTCCTGGCTTCACCTCCCAGCAGGTCTTGGCAACACTGGTATTACCCAATATATCATTGGCGTTCCCAGTGTGGTATCTCGTTCCTCCTCCAGGAACGCCAACTACCAACGTTACTGCATTTGGGTTAAAGCCCCCCATTCCCGAGGAGCCCCAACCTACCCAAGTGGCAGTCGAAACCGCCCCCGCAAGGGAAATTCCCACTGCAAAACCGACGACCACGATAAAGAAAATCGCCAAGAAAGGAAAGAAAGTGGTGACCACCACCATGCAGAGGGAGTCATCAGCCTGCACTATATGTGATGTCACAGGATACCCTACTCACATATGCTCGGAGTTGGATGAGTTAAAACCACTCCTCAGCTGTGAGGCAGGCACCTTGACACGATGTTCCCATAAAAAGGAACTTGCCACCAAAATTACAGGAAAATCGTTGCCTACCAATCACGCATGCGTCCTTTGTGACACCTATGGGCATTATACCCACCATTGTCCAGAAATACCATGGTATAGGGACAACTTACACACGATCAAGCGATCCAATCAGGAGGATCCCTCCATCCAGTCTATCAATGATGAGCCTCGTATCATCTTGTACCTACAAGAATAACAACGGTCACCCGAACGACTCCCTGCCATACCACCTCCCCCAGTCGAAAGGTGCGTACTTTGCGATGAGCTTGATCATTTCATCATTGACTGCCCAGCCTTAGAGATGTTCCAACGATGGTACCCAGTCCATGTAGTGTACCGTGCTAACATGGATATTCAATATTCATGCCAGATATGCGGGGATAACCACCCTGTACGTCATTGCCACTACATACCAAGATTTCGCACAACTTTAGACTGTATGCGATCGACCATCGTCCGCCTCTCCCAAGAAGATGGTGCAGACTGGGATTCCATGAACAGTTTGACGACCCAAGAGGATGTGACAAATATGTCCACCCTGTCGTGGCCGCCTGAAAGACAGCCAATTAGGGAGATTCGTCCCCCTCCAAACGCCGATGACACGACAGACCACATACGGTTCATGACATCATGCATCGGAACCATGACTCGAGCTATCTTCTCATCTACCATAGGTGTCGAGACAGCTACAGCTACAAGAGTAGCTGGCCCTATGACAGTACAAACCCAATCTGTCTGCACTCTATCAACAACGTTTGGTTCCACCACATCCACGATGGAGTCTTTGTCGTGTTTCTCAACTAGCTCCACCAGGATCACCCCCATTCAGTCTCAACCTACAGGGGAACAATCCCCCTTCGAGAACCTCTTTCATTCGGATGAGGATATCCTGGAAACCATGACAGAGCCCGATTACCCATGGGATGCAATGCATCACCGCTCACTGTTTCTTCCCAGGAAGGCAGTTAGTCCTGACAAGACAACCGAACCAGAGAATATCTATGCGATTGAATCAAAAGACTTTCTGCCGTCAGGAAAGGTCGACTGGTTTAAAAACCCCATCCCCGCGCCCGACGCGTTTGAGGAAGGCAATATGTCGAATATTTCACCTACCATCAAAGTGAACATATCTCAAAATCCGTCAAAAGTCAAAGAAATCTCGTTAGGGGCAGCATGTTCACCAGAAGAAGTAACCTCTTATACCAAATTATTATAAGAGTATCGATATATCTTCGCTTGGGACTACTCAGAGATGCCTGGGCTTAGTCCCGCGATCGTAGAGCACCATATTGACACTTGGGCCGAATGTTACACCAGTCCGCCAAAAACAACGTCAACTGCACCCATCAAAGTCAGAAGCAATAAAACGAGAAATCGACAAGCTTCACAAAGCTGGGTTTATCTACCCCATCACCTATACATCTTGGGTTTCTAACCCTATTCCCGTCATGAAAAAATAGGGCACCATACGCGTCTACACCGATTTTTAAGATTTGAACAAAGCTTATCCTAAAGACAATTATCCCACCCCCTTCATCGACCAAGTTATCGATGCTTGCGCTGGCCACGAGGCTCTATCCTTCATGGATGGGTTCTCCGGATATAATCAAATCTAGATCTGCCATACAAATCAGTACAAAACTGCGTTCACCACCCCCTGGGGCACATTCGCATACAAGGTAATGCCATTTGGCCTAAAGAATGCCGAAGCTACCTTCCAAAGGGCCATGAATTAAATATTTCATGACTTGGCACACCTTATCCTTGCCTACTTGGATGATCTTATGGTACGTTCCGAGAAACGCTCTGACCATCTCGAGGATCTGCGATTGGTATTCCAACGATGTCGTCAATACAACCTGCGCTTAAACCCTCTTAAGTGCGTTTTTTGCATCAACGCAGGAAGACTGTTAGGTTTTATTGTGTCCCAGCAAGGGATTTGAGTTGACCCTTTAAAAGTTCAAGCCATTAAAGAGGTCCCTCCACCTCGAACCCTTAGGCAACTCCAAAGCCTGCAAGGAAAGGCCAATTTTCTGCGACGTTTTGTCTCAGATTATGCCACCTGTGCTCAAGGGTTCCTGCGCCTCCTCCGCCAGGACATCCCGTTTAAATGGGGTGATCATGCCCAACAAGCATTTGATGCGCTGAAAGATACACTATCTTCAACACCACTTATTAGTCCCCCTGACTATAACAAGGATCATATCCTGTATCTATCAGCCTTCGACTCCACGTTGGCCGGATTATTGGTCCAGGAGGGCCCAGATGGGAGGGAGCATGTAATTTATTATGTCAGTAAAACCCTATTAGGTCCCACATTAAGATATGAGCCCGAAGAAAGAACTGCCCTAGCATTAATCCACGCAGTACAGAAACTTTGCCATTACATCATCTTAAAAAAGACCACAGTCATAGCAGATACTAATCCCATCAAATACCTGCTCACGCGCCGGCTAATGAACCACAAGTATGCCCGTTGGATAGTCATTCTCCAAGAATACGACTTACAGTTTCACTCTCCCAAAAGCAAAAAGGCACTTGCCCTAGTAGAGTTCATTACAAACTTCCCAGGAGATTCCAAAGGATCACTAGTAAACGATTCGCTACCAGATGAACACCTGTTCTTTGTAGCAACCGACGACCCTTGGTATGGGGATATTCTCCTATTCTTACGAACCCAAAAGTTCAAACCTCACCTCACGGGAGATGATCGTCGGCACATACGTGAAAAATCCCCTCGATACCTCCTCATAGGAGATGTTTTATATAGGAGAGGCATTGATACAATCTTGCGGCGATGCCTCACTCACAATCAAGTAGAGCAAGCCCTGAACGATTGCCATTCAGGTGCATGCGGCGACCATCTATCTGGAATAGTTATCGCCCAAAAAGTCCTACGAGCAGGGTATTTTTGGTCGTCCCTGTTCCGCGACTGTATCACGGCAGTCAAAGGATGCGAGCGATGCCAACGCTTCGTCCACAAGGCAAGAGCACCACTCGTCCCTCTGCATCCTGTCATCGTAGCCGACCCCTTCTATAAATGGGGAATCGACTTCATGACTTGTAACCCAGCCTGATTAGGCAACCATAAATACATCATCGTGGTTGTCGATTATTTCACCAAGTGGGCCGAAGCCATGCCCACATACGACAATACATCAGAAACTGCCGCTCGATTCCTGTTCAACCATGTGATAGCTCGATTTGGCATCCCCAAAGAGTTAGTCTCCGACCACGGAAAGCACTTCGAAAACGAAGTCTTCGAGGAGCTATATCATCATCTCGGATTCACCCATGAATTTGCTTCACCATATTACCCCCAGTCCAACAGATAAGTAGAGGCCATTAACAAAGTACTCAAGACTATGTTACAATGCATGGTGAATAACCACAAAACCAACTGACACCACATGATCTTTTCTGCCCTGTGGGCATACTGTACGACAGTTAAGACTTCCACTGGTTTTACTCCTTTCCACTTAGTATATGGGATCAAAGCCGTGATCCCCATATAACGCGAGATCCCAAACTTGCATACCACTATCGAACTCCTTGATGACACCCAACCTCTAGAACAACGCCTAGTACAACTAGAGCTAGTTGACGAAAACAGGCGACAATCACTGCAACACAATGAGGCCCATAAAAAACGGGTAAAAACATCATTCGACCGCCACATCACCCCTTGCTCATTTACCGAGGGAGAGCTAGTCCTTCGCTATGATGTTGCAAAAGAAGCCTTAGGGCCAGGAAAGTTCGAAACCTTGTGGAAAGGGCCCTATAGCATCAAACATTGTCTCCGGCAGGGGGCATACATCTTGACGGAACTGGACGAGACCTACCTCACTAACCCCATCAACGGCCTTTACCTCAGGAAATTCTACCCATAAGGGCCTCTGTAGCCCTTACCCCCTAGAGCTAGAGTACACAAAAATTCCAATACCAAAATATTTTTGACCCAAAAACCTAAACACACTCAAAGTATGACCATGGATCACCAACTTGAACCTTATTTCAGATTTGCTCATGGAGCATCGCGATGGTCTCAAAACTTAGCTGCAGCCACCTGGGTCATCTACTACCCTGACCGATCACCACTGTGTTCAAACGGCGTGTGCATCGGATCAACAAGCAACAATCAGGCAGAATATGATGTCGTTATCAGACTTATGTGCGAGGCCCTCCATCAGGGCATCCGCCATATGCATGTCTACCTAGATTCCCAGTTAGTGGTATCACAGTTAAACCAAACATTTGAAACCAGAGACGCAGACCTATTTAGAAAATATTTGTGTGCTAGAAGATTAAGCAGACAGTTTGATTACATTACATTCTCACATGTATCAAGGAATCAAAACCAAACAGCTAATCGCATAACTAAAAATATCCTAGACTGGAATGTATCGTGAATAAACCACCATACATAAAAAACCAAAAACATAGATATCCATCAACATAACACAAAATGCATAAACCAAAATAGATAGCACACCATGTAGAGCCGCAAAAAATATCTCTCATATATATGTGTGTGTGTGTGTGTGTGTATTGGAGTAAAAAAATAGCATCATTGGCCCATTGGCCAGCCCAAAAATACAGAGGTCGTCAAAAATAAGGGAAGCATCCTCATAATGGGTGCTTTCCCTGGGTACAAATCTACTCTATGGGGGTACCCCCTCAAGAGGGGCACCTGGGCCCACCACTACTCCTAGTGCCACCATCAGAGCTATTGTTGCCACTGCGATAGCTACCCGTCGTAGAGTAGGCCGATAGTCCCTCTCACGGGCCATCACTGTCTCTATCCATGCCTCCTCGAAGTCATCCATAAAGCCTCGAGTAGGCATCCCATGGGTCAAACGGTCCACTCAACCCCAGAAATCCTCTAGAGCCTCCACCTGAGCCGTAAGTACTGCGATGCGCGCCTCAGCCGCATCCGCACGAGCTCTCTCGGCTACTACCTCAGCTGCAGTCGAGCTGCTGCCCTCACCAGAAGGTCCAGCACCATCCCCGCTAGGTCCACCGGCACCCCTGCCCGGTCCACCTACGACACCTCCTCCCCGACCACCCGGCGGTCGTGGTAGAGGATCGTGACCCACAAGTCGGGCCACTGGGCATCCCACCTCGCTAACATCTGTACGAGTAACCAAAAGAATGTCAGTGTCAATAAAAAACATTCAAGTACATAAAAACTCAAACAAATGCAGAAATATAGCACGTACCTGCAGGATCCCAAACATAACCGAAAGGGAGACCAATATCTGGATCACCTTGAAAGTCCATCCCCGCGTACGGGTATGGCAAAAACATCTGCAAATTAGCCTCAAACCAGGCCTCCATCGTGTTGTTCCAATAACGACCCACCATGCCACCACCGCCGCGTGGCATCATAGGATCCTACTTCCTCATGCGTGGCTCCCTCGGCCCCCCAATAGGCACAGCCACCATGGGCCTCAGCAGCACGACCCTCTCGTACATAATGCTACACAAAATGCAAGTGTATGCAAATGATTTGGATCCACGCTGGACCCTGTTCAGTTGCGACACCATACCATCAAAGCAAAAGCGGGAAAAATCGAAAAAATGCCCGTTCCTCAAATGGCGTAAAACCCCCACCTATGGGCCCGATGCCCTATGTGGCGCAAACGACCCCGCCAGTCGCACAATAATGGCCAGAGCACACCGCTCGAGCACATCTGTCACTGATGCAATATTGATGCACCCCTCAATTAGAGGCGCACCACCGCAATGCCTCCTCCGAAACCTATCTAGGTTCACTCGTCTAGCAGGAAGTGGATACCTCAGCGCCTCGCCCTGAGGTAGTTTTCCAGTCACAAAGTATAAATCCGTCTCTGGACGGATAATCAAGTTCGTCCCCCTCTGGACAAACATGTTGTGCCTCCTGTGCTAATGTTGTATAATATAGCGTAATAATCGATCTTGTGACTGAAGGAACTTGTTTTCAGCAAATTTTAGGAGGCCCCATGCAGCCAACTGACGGCGTGCCCTAGCATCAGCAGCCAGAGCGGTCTGGATCTCGGGCCAATCTCGTTCTCTCCACACCAACCTTCCAAGCAAAAAGGAAGGAACAACGCACCTTCGCGTGACTGTACCTTGAAAATATATGCAAGAGGGGTGCCTCTTTGCCTAGATCGCCCGCGCAATCTAGGGAAAAAAGCCCCTTTGAGGCCGTACAAACCTAATTTGTACGGCCCCCAACGTCACCAAACTGAAAAAATTGAAATGCAGGACATCATGGAAGTTACCTCGACATAATATCGCTAATCCTCGGTACACAGGCTGACCGCAACGGCAAGAAAGGCTCTGTTATCACCTCTAATCTCCCAAAACTCAACAAGTACAAATGAATAGGATTAGGGCCATAATCTCATATTTATCGCCCTTTTTAGAACTTTGGAGGTCCATAACAGGAGATCAGAGGGTCTGTTCTGCAAACCGTAAGTTGCACCATCATCAGTATACCATGACGAACGAAAGCGATGCCCCACATTCGCTTTTTGAAGAAATAATTTTTCAAGCGCCGGCATGTATGCACCATCCCATCTTACTTTCCAAAATTCATGTTTTTCAATAATATTGGATGAAAAGAAGATGCTTTCACTTGAGGTAGTTGTTTTTTGCAGGAAGAACCCGCAAACCATTCACAGCACCACCCACTGAAAGTTCTAGAGTAGGTATCATTCTACCCTCCACATGATAGAGTCCCAAAAAACTTTGCATATCCTGACATCATTTCGCCCATCAGAAATAAACCATAGGGTCCTCATACCCGACCACGTTTATCATCACCCCACCTTGCATATGATAAACGTCCGCGATGGTCGGTAGAGCTTCCCCTCCATGGCAATTGTCATCCAAAAGTAGACCATACATCACCTCACAAGTGACACCATGGCCATACCATTTTAGTCCGGGAAGCACCTCATGCCCATCCACATATCATGCATAAGGTCAAGTTCACCATTCAAACTCAACCCCCTTCCCGGACGATCAGGTTGTACAAGCAGAATGAAAGCGCACCTCCGCGCACCGCATTTGGCCCACCATACCTCCATCAGCATACTCCCATCTGCGACATCTTCCGCTTCATCAACCCCGCACATGAGACCAACCAATGGAACCCCTACGCCCAGCAAAACACCGTCCTCACACCTTCATTGAGAAAACCTCTTTCTTGTTTTGGGTTACCCGTCTCTGTGTTTTGTACAAACCAAACCCCATTATTTTATTCTTTTGGTAAGTGTACAAAGACCGCAAATGATGCCCTTCACCCCTTCGCCCTCATATTTCACCTTTTCCCCCATGGCAACAGTCCCCTATCTCCCTTGGTCGAAGTATTTCACCCCCCCATGCACGCACCATTACGAAAATCATAGCCGGTTCATACCCGCCCTGGAGGTCCTACCGACTCCAGGGACTTTTCCCTTCAGAAATACCTATGAATGCTACCAAGCTACTCAAGTATACTTCGACCTCGGGCCACTGAATCCCCATCATCCGTTTTCAACTACTGCTCACCAACACGCCTATATTAAACCCATCATGATTCGGTTAAGGCTTCCTTTTTGTCGACCTCAACACCTCTTTTCCAAAAAGGAAGCAGTACCTTGGATAACCCCTCCCCATTCAAAGGGGTATCCTCGGGTGGCACTATGGGAGACATCACTGTCCATAGATGTCATCGATCCTCTTGACATTAGACTACAACAAACGCTTTCATGCCACAATGGTATCATACCTTACAACCATTTCACTTTGATCAAGATCCGTCGAAGACCTGTGCCTTTATAAGCGTCTCTGACAACAATGCTTACACGAGAAGGTCCCAACCAGTACATATGCATACATTGCACAATGATATACCAAGATTACGCATATGGGTACCACATTCCACCTATCGTAAAAGAAAAAACGCCCCTGAGGGTGTCAACAGTCATCGTCAACAACCACCAGCATCACTACCACAGTAGTGACACAGACAACACATGTATATGTCAATTTTGTTTAACTAGCCATAGCATCACGAGCATGGGACATGCCCGCCTCGTTGAAATTTTGTAAATATGTTGTATATTTTGTCTGCTTGCAGGGGGTCCCTTAGGCCATGGTTATCTCGGAAACGGTGCAAGGTGTTGTCTATTCCAAAAAGTACACACAGGCCTCTCTCTCTCTCTCTCTCTCTCTCTCTCTCTCTCTCTCTCTCTCTCTCTTTGCGTACGATACAAAAAAGAAACTATAATGTATTTCGGCTATATAGTTCTTCCTAGACCTCACACATTAGGGGGCAACTGTTAACATTGGAAAATCGTACAGCAGAAGACGACATCAATTAATGTCTAGCCTAAGGATTTACAGGACCAGAATACATTATGGAATCAAGAAGTATTTAAAATCTCTAAGGTTTTGAGAAAATTAGATTTGAACTAGTCATAAATGCTCAAATGCGCGCTTTTTCCTTTTGATAAGAGCACCTTTTCGCCCGATAAGCGCGCATTCCTGGAAATGGAAAAAAAGTCACTTTCCGGGACCACAACAAGCAAAGGACAATTACTCCTTATGTGAAAGCCGCCTAAGGACATCCACCATCGTCTCCTTAGACATTATGTGAGAACACAAAAGAATATTTGAGCACACAATGGAATCACACCTCTCCCTTGGGTCACCATCCATCATGTACCAAGGGAGGGAAGGAGGATTTGAAGCTCACCTATATAAACCCACCAAGAGATGAACAAATGGTGATCACAAGGTTATGCTGGCCAAAGTTTCCCAAGCAACACCATCATTGTGTGTGACCCAGGAGCTGGAGCTAAAGAGGACTCAATAGTTTGCCACCAAACATCTTAGTCCACCACAGCAGAGAGAGAGAGAGTAGGATTGCGTCAGAAGGACGAACTTGAAAGACAAACATCCTTGCATCGGGACCTAGAGCCATTGCCTAGGGTCCCTTTGGCAAGTGGGTAAGATTTTCTTTTATTCCAAGCATTCAATAAGAAGAGGCCATCGAGCCATCATTTGCATTATTACTGTTTGGAATTCTCTATATAGCTTCTTTTGTGTTTTTAGTTTTAGTTTTTTAACCAGAGCATACTTCAGCATATTATTTCATTTAAGTTTTACGATTTTGAGCTCCCCCCACATACTTCCTGTTACCAATAGTTTAGAGAGTATACCACACTCTCTAAGCTCGTGTGATTTCGTACACTCGTGTGTTGAATCCACCACA
Source organism: Pinus albicaulis (assembly GCA_034641835.2). Taxonomy (NCBI): domain Eukaryota; kingdom Viridiplantae; phylum Streptophyta; class Pinopsida; order Pinales; family Pinaceae; genus Pinus; species Pinus albicaulis. The sequence goes on from CM076577.1 coordinate 1,188,575,117, forward strand.
ACATTTGGGTATAACATGTCCATTCAAACAACCCCATTTTTGTAGAGATATCCCTAAGAATATGAATTAAGTTTCGAACATCAACCTCTTCATTATTATTTTCCTAGTAAATGACTAGCTTCGAATCCCCAAGGACTTGAAGATTTCTCAAACTATGATGTTTAACAAAAGGGCCCGTAAACCTATAAATTTAGCTTTAGAGTTTGAGTTGTGTCCTTGAGCATATGGGAGAAGATAATTATGATGTTGGGCGATAGAAAGAACTCGTCCTACACCACATCTCGAGGGGTCCCCATGGTTGGCAGCATCGAAGAATCCCTAAGGAATATCTTTATCAATATTTGGCTTGATCGGAACATGCGATTTATTTCTCTTTGGATTAGCCTAAAATTCTTTAATCATCTTCTCTATTACTCTGCTTGTGATCTTAGGAGGGATGTATTTATTATGGAATGTAACCTGATTACATGCCCACCAAACATTGTGCACAAAAATAGTAGGAAGTGCCTTGAAGCTTTGAACAAAATTGTCATCTTTCCATTCCCTGATATGGTCTTCAAGGAAATGATTAATCTAGCACATTGAAAAAGGATTAATGCCTTGGTCGACAAGCTCTGTGTTCTTTCTGAATTGGACAAGACAAAAAATATGTGAGGGATAGTTTTAGGTTCATAATTGCATAGAATGCAATAGTTGGGACCAGACCACCCTCGTTTCATAAGATTGTCCAACGTGAGAAATTTGTTTCTCAAAGATATCTAAATATTTAATTTGTATTTAAAAGGACAATAATGTTTCCAAGTGAAACACCACCAAAATTTTCGAGTTTGTACAAGATTATTATCGAAATAAGCTTTATAACCCAACTTTATGGTGTAATCATCAGAGGACGAGTTTTTTGACCAAATCAATCGGTCTTGATTGTCATCCACAAGATGAATAAGGGAAGAAACCAACAATAGGTGTAAAGTTATCTGCTAAACAATGTCCCAAGACATAAGAAGATGAAGAGGACATGTCCCGTATTCATATGCAAGTGCAATTGGTAACCCGATGTATGCAATGGTATGTACTAGACTATACATTGCACATGTAGTGGGAGTATTGAACAGGTTTATGTCAAAACTAGGGAAAGAGCATTGGACAATAGTGAAGCAGGTTTTTCAAATATTTGCGTGGCACTAGTGAATATGGTTTGTGCTACCAAGGAAGACCAGGATTGGAAAAATTTTTGGACATCCATGGATTTTTTGATGTTGATTGGGCTGGAGATCTGGATAAAATAAGATTTACAAGTGGGTATGTGTTTAGCCTTTTTGGAGGAGAAATTAGTTGGATGAGCAAAAGACATACTGTAGTGACTCTTTTCACTACAGAGGTTGAATACATGGCAACCACTCAAGCAAGCAAGGTAGTAGTTTGGTTGCAAAGGTTGTGTTCACGTTTGGGGTTGGTATAGCAAGCTATAAGGATAGACTATGAAAACCAAAGTGAAATTTTATTTGTAAAGAACCATGCTTATCATTTAAAGACAAAGCACATTGATGTTCAGTATCACTTTGTGAGGGATATGGTTGAGGACAAAAAGGTGTTGTTGGTAAAGGTGGAGGCTTTGAAGAATGTTTCAAATGCATTGATGAAGTCTGTGAGCACTGTGAAGTTTTATTAGTGTAGAGAAACAATGGGCGTTGTGGGGATGAACCAACGAATAATCTCTCCTAGGAGCCCCTGTGTGGAAAAGAAAACAACAAATGGGAGAATTTTGGGTGTGTGTTATATTCTTTCCATGACTAGTCACACGCGGACCTACCTATGGTTTTATGCATGGGTTTTTCACATGGTTTTGGGCATGATGGTTTTCTTCCCATGGTATTTTGTAGATCCGGTCAAGGGAACTAAGGTTATGTTCTAATCCAGGGTTAATGGGTTGGAGTTTATGAATGCTTTGACATGTATATATATGTATTGTAACATTGAAAAGAATATAATGAAAAATCAATCTGGTAGTCCTGGTTTTGGGATCCAAGGGAAAATGTCTGTGTATATTTGTTTTATGTTCTCTCCCTTGTTTATTTTTCTGTTTTAAGAAATGTTTTGTAGGTAATTTCTGTATAGGGTTAAAACCTACATATATTTGGAAATAATTCTTAAAGAATATGGATCATGTCTTTGAAAATTTGAAGGAGCCTAAGGCATTGGTTGAAAAGTAAAGTGACCAGTATATTAAATGTCTAAGATCTAAAAATGAGCAGAATATTTGACTAAGGTATTTGATAAATTCTTGTATAAAAATGGTATTACTTGGGAAATATATGCACCTTACACACCCCATCATATTGGTGTTTTTGAAATAGAAAATTAGATTCTAATTGGAATAACAGTGTTTTCTTCATGCCAGAGTTAAGCCAATTTAATTTTAAATATAAAATATATACTAATCGAACTACCATTAAACATGTTTTTAACCAAGTTTGTATGAGATATGATCCCACTTGAGAAATGTATCAAAGGAAACCCTTGGCGAAACATCTCAAAACTTTTTGATGTATAGTTTAGGCTCTTACTCTAAATGATAAGAGAAAGAAACTAGATATGAGAAGTCATTCTTATAACATAGTAGGATATTCCAATGATTAAAAATCCTATAGGTTGTGTTGTGATCTACATCATTTTTCAAGTTTGTTAATTGGTATGGGTTTTAGTATATGAGCCAATAGAACAATGGAAGATTCTAAAGTGGAGCATCAATAAAGGACACAAAACATTGGGCAGAAGAAAAATAAGGAGAAACGAAAAAATAATGCCCCCCCCCTTCTCTTTTCCATTTTGTATGAGTCTGATTTATTAATGAGAAAGTGGTGGGGTATATCATCTCTTATCGCTGAACAAATAGGCCCCGAAGCATTTCAGTAGGTCAACTAGCGCAGCGGATAAGCCAACGCTAGCCCCTGAAGTTAAGGTCAAAGGGGTGGGCACGACTGATCTATGGCCAGGATTAACTACAAGGGGGGGGGGGGGGGGTCCAGCCCCACTCTCGAGCCCCAATCATTCACCCCGCCAAAGAGTGGGGACCATGCTTGCCACTAGGAGCACCAACACGTCTTTGACAACGACAAGTGAGTGCGGTTCCCACAAACCAATATATCCTCTCTCTCTCACGTCCCATCCAACCTTATGGTGCCACATGTCCCCTCACGTCTTGCCCCACATGTCACTTGATCATTTCCTTCGCTTATAGGGCCATGACCTGTTAGTCGTTTAAATTCAATTTTTTTTATACAACTGAGTTTCTTTACCTCTCTGCCTGCTTACCACACCATATGATTTTCAAATAGCACATAACCATTCCAGCGCTACTCCATCCAATTGTGCTTGGTGACCAGGTAATCCACAGTTCTTTGGCACTTAATCATTCTCCTTATGCTTAAAATGAAGAAACATGTGCTTAAAACCCCCAAATCCTAGGAGATGAAAACCTCCATTAACGTTGAGCCCCTCATGGATAAAGAAGTCAAGATTCATGATCTGCCATACTCATACCACTTGTCATACCTCTGTTTCAACATGTATGATTGACATTTGAAGGGGGAGGACCCTTTTAGGGTTGTAGAGTCAGGGTTATACTACTCATTCACCCCCATAGTATACTAATTTTATAGAATTCGTTTCCTGTCTTGCAACATCATACGTTTCGGATAAGAGTTGTTTCATATCCTCCTATGGGGTGAAAATTCTAGAAATAACTCCGGAATTTATTCAAAATTCTTTCATATACCCCAAATTTCACAATCCAAAACACACTCTTAGCCGAAGAACAATAGGCCTTCCTTCAGTTGATTCTACCCTTGGTCATCAAACCCTCCATATTTCATACACATTCCCCATGCCTATGTTTTTTGAAGTTGTACAACCCATCCTGGCTTCCATTTCCCTACTCTTTGGGGAATATGAAACTACCAACATCACTAAAGCTACCATAGGGTTCTTGTGCACAATGATGCAGCCAGACATCATCTTTAACATATCCTCATACCTTACTGAATCAAAAAAATTCCAGTTGCATCATTTTCCCATTATTGCTTATTTCAAATATTATTCTATTCTATTCTACCTTTTCTTGTACACCCATATCTAAGAATTTGAGTACTTTGGCCTTAGTATTATAGATTATCGAAAACAAATAAAATACTTTTTTTATTAGGACAATGTTGTAAAGAAGAACCCTGATAATGAGGGTTTTTCTCAGTTCATTTCCACTTATATGTTTATTGCCTACAAAATTATAAATAACATCTCTCCTCCTAGAATCATGCTCTAGCAAAAGAAAATCCTTCAGCTCAGTGAAGATACTAGCCTGTTTGAAAACTATACTGAAATTAGAGTCTATGGGTCAAAAATTCCCCCATACCTCTTTCCTGTCTTTATGCCCATGATAATATTTGCCCTAGAGTTTATTAAACAGATCCTAGATGTTGATCAATTCCACTTTATTCTGACCAGAAAGGGCTACATGTTTAAGCTGGTAAGGATGGTGGGTCCATTCATTATTAACACTAGACAAGCCCTTCAGCAAGTAGAATACATGTTGAAAGAGTTTAATTTAGAAATGGGAGAGGTGTGGAGCTATGATCCCCATTGTTTCATATCAAAGATAAAAAGGGAGATTAATTCCCCTACTTATGAGCATGAGTATAGACCTAAACTTGCGTTGAAGGCTAATTTGTATTCGTGGGCCGTTAATACAAAAATGGGGATTCAAACACTAGCTTCAAGGGAAAAGACTCAAAAGAGGAGCGTGGATGAAGATGGATACACAAAGATGGAATAGGCATCAACTGATAAGAAGGCTAAGCTTTAGGAGTAGGTTGAGGAGGAGATTGAGACCAAGTTGACCAAGAGGAACATGGACCAGCCAGACTTTCAAGTAATCCTAGAATACCATCAACAAGATGACATTTCTACTTCTACAGAGATATCAATACTAGGCTCTTTGGGAAGGGCATTGGCATCAAGCCCCAAATGGGAAGAAGGGCAACTCACAAAGGAGAAAAACAGAAGGGTTAGGGATGAAATGTTGCAACAACTAGCATCACATTCAGTTCAGACCAGGCTCCTAGATGTTATGGACCTGGAAAGGATTCAAATGAAATTATATTTGTGCCATCCCTTAGCACAGTCCCTACCATCAGAGTCACAATTTAGGATTGTGGACCTGTGACTAGATATGTTTAGTATTCCCTTGCAGGACAAAATCAATTGGCACATGTAGGTAGGAAAAATGATATATAGTGAGCTGAGCAGGATTGCCTTGACTGTCAATAAGGATGAGAAGTTATTATAAAAATATTCCACCAATGTAAAGAAAGAAAAGGCCAACTCTAGAGTGAGGGAAAAATTTAAGGATGGAAGTTTATCTTAAATTTTAGCAACCTTGGCGAATCTTACTAGTCCCTAATATCAAAATTTTAAAATGTTTGATGATATTTTTGTAAATTTTTTTAGATTTATAATTATTTTATAGTAGAAAATATATAATATTGGTGATTTTTAAGGTAAAATAATTTTATACTATAAAATTTGGTGGAATTAATTTTTATAAAAATGGAAATTGACGAATCATTTTTTTTGGAAAAAAATCATGGAATATTAGCCCACTTCCCTTCACCTGCAGAATGAAATCTTCAAAGAATTTATTGTCAAACTAGGGGTGAACCCAAATGATAAAGTTGTTGTGGGAGCCATCATTTAGGGTTCACAAGCTGAAATCTAGGAGTTGAGGCACAAACTGAAAATTCCTGCATCTGAACATGTGCAGTCCAAAGATCTGGCCCAAGTAGAGAGTGAAAAGGAAATACTGGCCAAGGAGCTGATAAACAAAAACATTGAGGTGGTAGTCCTCAAATAGCAGGTGGTCGATATCCAACAGAAAAATGATTCTCACATTTTGTGGTCATTGTGTCAGAAGATCCATAGAATCCCACTGAACAATTGACCAAGGCCCTGTATGAGAGAGAACTCAAGAAGGTGCAAAGTGATTTGGCAAATACCAAAAGTACTCTTACACAAAAGGAGAAGAAGCTAGAGATAGCCGGAGGGAATGTGGAACAAATCAACTACAACTTGAAGACTACAAATGAGGAGATCACATAACTGAAGAACAAGTTAAAAGGTAATATGTCCCTCATTTAGGCCAAGAAACTAATTTGGGATGAAATTATTTATGAAGTTAAGAACATCTGGGAGCATATAACCCTAGTTTCAAAACAAAAGATTATTTTCAAGGATGATGGATTCTTTATCTTTTCAGCCAAAGAGGAAAATGGAAAAAATTCCAAGACAACAGAGAAGTTTATTAAGTACCTCAATGAAAATCCAACTAATGAGTTGAGGACAATGGATATTGTTGACAAGACAGGGAAAATTATTGATATTTCTAAGATGATTAAGAAAATAGTAGTCAGGGCCAAAGTTGAGGAGTGTTTAGGTGATCTTCGGAAACTTGTGGCTATATTTGATTTGAGTTTTGATAGAAGGACTAGAGCTAGGTTGCCTAGCTTTTGGGATGCCCTAGCAAAACTTTTCCAATGGGATTAGTATCAACAATTTTTGGTGTAAGAAAAGAGAAAAGAATACTCTTCTCATGAGAAGACTTTTTCCCTCAAAGGGAGGAATATAGTCAACTATTTGAGGGAATTCCAACTAATTTGGCTAGTAAAAAAATTATTCGTTGATAAGCCAAATTACACCGAGCTCAACAACTTGAAGATAGATTATCAAAACTTCTTTCTCTCTCCCTTACCAAACCCAACACTCTGGAAAAAGTGTGATCAATTTGTTAATCCACCTCAATTTCGAATCATTGATCCAGGGTCCCTTCCAAAGGAAGGGATAGGCCAACAATGAAGATATTTTCCTATGTCAATCATCACATCTCATTTTATTTTGATGCTTTTGTAAATATTTTGTTTCAAGAAGAGAATCAAGGTTGTTATGTGATAATTAGGACAACTGTGCTAGTAGCACGCTTGAGTTGTTGAGTGGATAGGAAGTTACGAGATTTTCAAGAAGGAATATTTTGTAATCAGTCCTCATATATGGGACCATATAAAAGGGTTTGAGAGACTAATTAACATGGTTCTGAATTTTCTAGTCCAATGGCAAAGTTAACCTATGAATTTTGCAAGTGTTTGAAGAACTACGAGATGTATGATTTTTGAAGATTAATAATGAAGTTATGGTGATTCCAAATGTTGAATTGTGTAGTATGTAATTCTCTCATTGTTTATATTTTTCATATGTGTTTCTTTCCTCTCAAAATACATGTAATTATAGCTGTTTGAAATAATCTCAAAGTTGTGGATTCATGCATGTCATGTTTTTTTATAAATGTTGCTTATGATGTATGAGGTAGAATGTCCTTAAAATGCACTCCATGATTTCTAAATTTCATTTACATCACTTGTTTCGTATTTCAACTAAAATCCAATGCATAGGATTCTGATAGCAACCCTCTGCATCGATTTCCTTTCTTTATGTTATTCTGTTCCATCTATACTACCACAACAATATAGCTACACGTTATGCGGGCAAGCCACCAAATCTAAATATTAAATCCTATAAAATAACGCTAAATATGTGTGTCTATTGAATCTTCCTTAAGATAAGACATTTGAACTAGTTTTAACTCATCTTATGTTTAAATCTTGAATACCACTAATATACCCTTCAAACACTTTAAGATGTCCTAGGCACTGACCCCTATGATCAATCCGGGGGTTGTCTCTAGGAGCTACAATAGGTTTCCTGATCCATTCAATTAGTAATTTATGTGTATGAATAATGTTGTATTTTATTATAGGGATTTTAGTGCTTCTATATAAAACTCGCCTTCTATATGGTTAAGTAGTGGTCCATTTAAAATTTGCAAACAATTTTGGATTTGAATAAATATTTTGCAACATTGATCAACATGTCAATCATCTCGTCAAATTGATAGTCAAATATCCTAATATAATTGTCTTAAAATTTGCCTTCGACAACATAGTTGACTAGAAGAAATGAATCTCCTAAATATTTGACTATGGGCCCTCAAGGGATTCTAACCATTTCCAAGGAGTGACTAATACAATTGAAACTAGTGATGTTCATGCAAGTAATTAGATAACTTATGGAAGAGTAGATGAATGAAATAATGTGGTAGTGTTTCCTTAGTCACATGTGGATTAGAGGCATGTGATACTCATACATATGTAGATGCACATGATTAACTTGGATGAGAATTTCTTATGGATAAAAAAGTACAAATCTTTGATGGATTATAAATTTGGTATTTAGTTCCCTCACTATAAGGAAATGATGCATTGAATTTTCAATGTATCTATAAAACTAAGTTCATATATTAATGTGTTGTTAAGAGGTGATGCATCAGCATCATTAAATTTTTTTCCTTGTTTAATAGGACCTAGAATTTTTTAGATTGAGCGTGTTTCTTTCACATATCATGTAATGTAACCAATGTAATAATAAACCATAAAGTTGGAGGAGTTTAGTAGTTTTAGGGATAGTTAGAGATATTTAAGGGATTGGATTTGATGTTTTCCAGGAGTGTAGGATTTTTCTTTGAATTCACACAAATCAAAGGAGTTATTTCCATATTGATCCTACCCCGGGATCTGTTAGGTGGTGGGCGAAAGATAAAAACTAATTTCTTACTCACAATGTAAGAAAAAGTAATGCAACCAATGGAGGAAAGTATGTAAATTGCGACACCTTATAACCTTCATAGTCTAGCGTAAATTAAAAACCCCTCATAACAACTGGAAGCACTACTGCAATCCATACATCTCACTCTAAATCCTTGATCCAAACCCTTACACACATGAAAAAACAAGGACAAAGTTACATCCATAGAAGGGAAGCTAGACTTCACTATGAACTATTACAACAAGTAAACCATAATATCACATAGACAAATATGAAATGGAAAAGGAAATAATTTTTCCATTCATATAATAACAATGGTACATAAAGATATTATACCTTGATCATAATGTAACTGTCCTATGATCTCTTAGTTCTCCTCTTCCCTCGAATTATAGAAAAATTAGGCTCATTTGAGATGCAAGAGAAAAATTTTATGGTGATATTTTACTAGAATTACTGGGTCATCTCTCTCTGATTCTTCCTCTCACCCTTGAGAGAGTCTCACTAAATAGGCCTTTCCTAGATCTGCGAGAATGTATCTAGATATGTGAATGTTGTTAAGGGGCTTAAAATTTTTGTGACTAAAGGCATTACTATTAAGGTATCTAGGATGAGGTAGCATATCACATTTTTAAAATACAGATCCTATGAAGGATGGATAAGTATATTTTATGTTTGTCAATTCAGACTCCTATACCAATTAGACACCAACCATAATTATAACTTGTAGAGACCGTAAATGTGTCATAATTCCTCCTACAATCCATAAATGGAATGATTTCCAAGGCAAAAAGGGGGTAAACATGAGATAGTATCCCATCGTGGGCTCATTCAACTACTGCTTTGCCATACCTTCGATAAGTTGTAGCACATATTATTTTCGATTGATTTTGGGATTATACGCTTTTCCTTTCTCTTTCCTATCGATGTCAAGGGACTAATTAACAACTTGGTTATGTTTAAAATCTAATAGGCTATATGTCTATAACTATCCATAGCTTTTCCCCCGCATCACCCCTAGGAGAATGTTCTTATTCCAGATACCTATTTTGATATTGTTGCTTCACATTTCATTCATGGTACCCCAAGGGTGGTTTTGGTCCATCCAATAAGCATTCATACATGCAAAGTAGTTCCAAATGATAAAATTCTAAGACATATCTATTCGTCATATAAATCTCTATATTGCTTACAACTTTCCAAGCTTTTGTTTCATCTTTAAGTTAATTCTGAAGCTTTTCTATAACATTGATTACAAGCTTAATAAAGAAGTCTTTTGGAACCTCTTCACAAGTAAGCAATGCACTCAAACATATTGAAAGGGATGTTGTGCTTGATTTATAGCTTGTTCCAAAAATTTCCAAGGAGTTGATACTTGGGTAATGAGCATAATTTTCATCTTTTTCAACTTTTATCATCGACTCTCAAAAATGGATTGTTTTACATGGAAATATTATGTTAACAAGAAATGTTCCTTTGCCTGTGTAGCCATTATAGAAAACAAAAAACTGAATGAGAAAGGGGTAGGTCTCTGAAAACTAATTGCTCAAGTGTTTTCCTTCAAATACATTTTTTGGGCATTGTGAAGCCAAATTTTTGTTGAGTCAAAGCCAAAGTCATTTTTGTAAGAGACCCTTCTTGCCTCCTTAAGGTAAATAAAGGAAAAAATGTTTTTGTGTCTAAATATCTCCTCCACCAAATCAGTTCCTTCTTCCAAAAGGATTACCATTCATCCTTCAAAGTTGGCTTCCAAATAGAAGATAATCAAGTTGACCTTCATTTCAAGCCTACAAGTCAGGCTCAAGTCAAATTGTTCATGTCAGCTCAAATGCACAGTGACCAATAAGTATAAATGGACTACTATTTCACCATTTGAAGGAGAGAAGTGAAGCATTCATTTAAGAAGTAAGAGCCACTATTGTAGGACTAGGAAATGGAGAGGAAGCAAAAAATCTTAAAAGACTAGTATAGATAGGAAGCTGAAAATGTGAATAGTAGAAACAATTAAAGGGAGGCCGAAGTTCCTTATTGCAGAGATGATTACAGAAAGGGATATGACTATTGCAGAAGGAAGGCCGAGATTTCTGAAGCAAGAAGGCTGAGATTTTTGAAATAGGAGGGTTGAGGCTATTGCAAAAGGAGGGTCGAAATTTTGAAGTTGAAACAAAAGGAGCCAAGAACCATGATTACAGAGATAATAACAGGAGGAACTAGTATAGTGGTTGGAGTAAGTATATTTATTTAGTCAAAGGGTCAAGTGTGTCTCAACCCTATTTAATCTACTAGAGAAATAGTTGAATGGGTTTTCTCCTTCATAAGGGTTTTCCCTTGGCTACGCATTTACATATTGTGTTCTTGTCTTTGTGATCTTCATGTTGGAATTTATTTGATGAAAGGAACACTAACATAATCAACATATAATTTCACAATTAAATGTCAAGATAAGAGAAATAAAATTGAAGAATCTAACTCACATAATGCCCTATATTTCTCAACAAAGGAGTGGTATTGGACCTCATTTGAGTCACACAATTAATTCGGTCTCTTCAAGAAGTCTAAGGCAAATTCAGAGCGAGAAAGAGGTGAAGGATAGTGAAGAAAGAAAGGTGGTCTATTTTTTTGTCTTGTGCATCAATTCTTTGTTTGGAAAGCTCACACATATGGGAAGAAAGCTATCTTTGTTGAAATTTCAAGCTAGAGAAGAGCAACAAACTGAGTTATAGAGAGAAGCATTGTTGCTTGGGTGGCTGGCCTATCACTTGGTGAGTTGTCTTGATCAAATGTCTTGGAAGTCTTCCTTTAATTTCTATAAGAAGAGAAGTTTTTTGGTTTTCCCCCTGTGGAGGGGTTTTTCCATGGCCTAGAGCCTATTTTCAGTGTTCTCATTTGCATTGTGATCTTCTTTATTAGCATTATCTTGATGATGAAGAAAAAATAATGATGATGATGATAAACTAACATTACATGACAATAATTTCCAATATAACAAGAGAAAACGTTATAAAAGAAATTGTAATTATGTTTTCCCTAGTTTTTCTCAACATTTATGGTCTTGGAATATTTTCAATGTAGAAATAAAAAATTGCTTGAAATCAAATGCAACACAAAACTAAATCACACACCTAGTATCCAAGTGCTTGGTGGGCTAAAGTTGAGTAGTATTTCGATGATTATTTATTTATTTATTATTATTATTATTTTTTATATTTATTTATTTATTATTATTATTATTATTTTTTATTTTATTATTATTAGTATTTTTTTTTCGCATATGTGACTCCAACCTTTAAATTAATATTTCAAATCCAGATATATGATTGAATGTACCTGCAAAACAAAGGAAGGAGGAGAAGTTATATGCAATAAATAATTAATAAAATAGAAGAAAAATCATACCAGTGCCTTATGCCCAACTAATAGAGTAAGAGTTTCTCTTACTTCCCTACATGAAAAATGTGAGTTTATGGTCTTTCACATAAATAAAAAACATAATTGTCAAAGAAATAAAAATACTACATGAATTTTTTCATGGAAAAGTTTGTTATTTCGTATAAAACTTTATGTAACTCCCACTTGGCCAAGACATACAAGAAAAATATCAAACAAATTGTACTTAAACCCTTACCATTTTGAGCTATTTCCTTCAGACAATTATTCCACTTCAACATCCGAATTGAAACTATCTGTCCTACACATATTCATGAGACCAATGAGGCAAACTTAGATTAAATTTGACAAAATATTAAATTTAATTGCATGAATAAATATTAATTAAAAAAACTTGCATGCATGAACACATGAATGAGCTCCTCTTGGTTTCAAGAATAAATTGTTGGAGTAGTTTAATCTTGGAGCAAACCTCCCTCCACTCAACGAAGCAACAACGATGTCAGCGTTGACTTTGTTGCATTGAGGGAATTTTGCTCCAAGATTATCCAAATCCTAGTTTATTCTCTACTAAACAAGGCCAACCACGTGAAGGTGGAAGCTCTCATGGCCTCTCTCCCCCCCTCACATCACTTTCAATTCTCCAGTACCCAATCTATCTACTATGTAAGAAATAGTTGAAAGCAAGACACTAAGATACATAAAAAAGCAAATAGAAAACATTCATTCATTCGTAAATCCACAAAATATTTCATCTCAATAAATTTTATCATAAAAAATATGTTTACATAATATGAAACAACTTCATGTACATAAACAGACATATATAAATTATTCATTAACAAATAAGATTCATTCATTAATCATAGACACAAAATACTTCATCTCAGAAATTTTTATCATCAAAAGATATGTTTTCATAATATGTTACTTGATGTTTCTAATGATAGAACTATTACAATCACTTATTTTTCTTTTTCTCTATTTTTGATGCCCTGGTTGTGTACTCGTGATGTTGTTGAGGCTGCCGCAAGAGGGGTGGATTATCAACTATACCAAAAAAGAAATGTTAAATTGATATTTGTTGTTATTATTAATTAATAAAAATAGCATTAGAGTTTTCTTTACCTCGTGCACTAGTCAAAATTGTAATTTTTACAGTATCAAAACATAAAATTGTAATTTTGTAGATACTTCTCATACAAAGCGTAGATACTAGTCAAGGCAACCAATATTACCTCCCATCTTCACCAATAACGTGTATGGCATCTATGCAAGAGTATTTTAGGAATTCATAGATACCCCAAGTGCTACTGGTGAAGACAGGAGGCAATATTGGTTGTCTTGATTAATATTGACACTTTGTTTGAGAAGTATCTACAAAATTGTACTTTTCCATTTTGATATTGTGGTAATTATTTCATGTTTTAAAGTTTTGAAGATCAATTCTAGGTTTTATCAACACCTTTCATTTTTTTTAAACATAAATCACTAATGGATTGTGGAGATGTTACAATGGATGAACATTGTATTTTCCAAGAAGAGGACACCAAAGGAAATATGGATATTCTAATATGAACAACATGAAATAAAATCATTATATTATGGAGATTCTAATATAGACAATATGAATACCCAAATGAGCTCCTCTTGGTTTTGAGAATAAATTTTTGGAGTAGTTTAATCTTGGTTGAGCAAACCTCCCTCCACTCAATGAAGCAACAAAAAAATCAACATTGAATTTTTTGTTACTCTGTTGGATTGAGGGTGTTTTGCACCAAGATTATCCAAATTCTGATTTATTCTCTACTAAACAGGGCCAACCACGTGAAGGTGGAAGTTCTCATGCCCCATCCGCCTCACATCACTCTCAATTCCCGAGTACCCAATATATTTCAACTATAGGAAATAGTTGAAAGAAAGACATTAAGATACATAGAAAAAACAAATAGCAAACATTCATTCATTAATTCGTAAATCCACAAAATATTTCATCTCAATAAATTATATCATAAAAAATATGTTTACATAATATGAAACAACCTCATGTACATAAAGAGACATATAGAAATGATTCATTAACATATAACATTCATTCATTCATTTATTAATCATAGACACAAAATACTTAGGGGTTTAGGGGAATAGATAAGAGGGGTTTGTATAAAATATTTAGGGAAGAGTGTAGTCGATGATGTTTTTAGATGCTTAAAATGAGAAATTTAATAACATTGGAAAATTAATAATTGCACATTTACCCTTCAATAGGTTACGTTTCATCCAAATGGCATGCATAAGCATTGTTTTTGAAACTAGGCATCTGAATTGTTGCACCATTTCAAAAATCCAGAAACAAATATTGATCATGATTAAAGATTGAAATTCACTTTCTGAACAGGGTATCTGAATTAAGTTTGAAAACACATTGTTACAAGATCAGACCAAGTCCGAAAACTACAGTCACCATACTTGAATAGGATAAAGCGGTCTTGCACATACATATATAAGATTCGAAGTCTTAACAAGAGTATAGAAGCCAAGAGCCATGTTCAATGCATAGATCTTAATGATTAATATTGGATAAATATTGGCATATGTGTATGTGTGTGTGTTATGAGCATGATACTTCTAATATCGTTCAAACTAAGAAAATAGAGAATATGAATAACCTACAGGAGCCCATACCTATGACGAAATGTTTGCAAGATATTATGAATATGGATTGAGGATAATAAACTACTAAAGAAAATCCATGTAGATTCAATTGATAATTGTAATATGGTAAGACAATATACTTAAATCTACTCTACCAATTTCAGAAACCAATTTAGATCTTGAAATAAAAAAACATGAAAGGGAACGAATTTCAATCGCACAACACAAGGATTTTTCTGGGAAAAGCCTCAACTAAAAAACCACTATCTGTATCTTGCATAGGTCAAAGAATATGAGAATATTACAATTCTTTTCTCTAAGATGAGAAATCTCTACACTATCTCTATATGTCTCAATGATTCCTAGACAAGCTTGGTTCAATATTTAACCAATTTTCTGCCCTCCAGGATCCCTATTTCCTTGCACCGTTTCCTTGGGTAATTAGGCCCTATTAATTAGGGAAATTCCCATCCACAAATACACGATTCATCTAAGGCATTCATCTGACTGCATGCACCACCTGGACATTTCAGATAATTATACAGCTGATAGTACACTTCCCTTGAACTCCAATCTCAACTGCGTCTTTCTCCAAATTGACATGCATGAGTTATTTATGAGTGAATTATTAGTTAACTGGTTCAACACATGAATCAAAACCCCACTGTCTAACCTCCTACTAGTTCCTCCATCAGTTAGAACTATTTTAACAAAATTGAACTCAGCTAATTTGAGTTAATTAATTACAACTCAAAATAAACTCAACCAGGGGTCCTATAATGTAGGAGACACTCTACATGCCTATAGTTTGACCCTCAACTCGAATTAACTAACCAAATAAGTCATCCTAACTTAGTTAACTCGTAAAAGTTGTCATGTGATGTGGAATTAAAATTTTATTCTACTTTAATCAAGGGAAAATTAAATTAAAATCCTTCTTGATACCATTTTCAAGAATTCGTGTTACCATTTTCAACACTCCCTCTCACCAAGAAAGTAATTCAACTCTATCATGATCTGATACCTTTGGAATGTTCTGCATGCAACACTTCTCTTTGTTGTTGTTGCGACTACAACATCTGCAATTGAAAAGCATCAAAAAAATGAATCAATTGTGATCAGTAAGATGTATCTGTCACCAAAGTCTATGAATGCTACAAACTACTACACTGTCTACTAAAAACTCCACGCTGCTGCTGACTTTGCACTATGCCATCTGCACTGCTGCCAACTCTGCACTGTGCTCCCTAGTATCTAACTGTTACTAGTCTCTGCATCTTTCACTCAGGCATCTTCCTTCATCAACTGCCGTTGATCCATCCTGCTACTGTATACTGTGCCCCCCCGTAGCAAGGTAATGATCCATGAGAAAATACATTTCAATGGAACTTGCCCAAATTTCTGCACCCTTGGGACTATTGCTTCACATCGCCCCATATCTCACTCGGAGGTATGGATACATGTGCTCCCTCTACCCAATTGGCTCGAAATTCCCCCCTACTAAAGGTATCTTCTTGATTGGATGACTCCACTTAGCCTCCTCTCTGCTTCTCCAAATGTGGCTTCTCCACAACTTGTTGAGGCTTCTTCTAAGGCTACATGTTGAGAGGTAGTTTATTCTCCCTCTCAACCTCCAAGTCTTTAACCTTTGACTTGCTCCTCAAATATTTGCATGCATCTTCAACCTCGAGAGCATACAGGTTCTTGACTCGCACATTGATCTGCTCCACCCATCTCGTGGCGATGTGTCTAATGAAAACCTTTCCTTTTATAAATATCACATCTTAGCCATTGTTTTCCAATATTGCTATGGAAACACTATTCTTCTTTAGTCCTAGAACAAACAATACACATGTGAGTCTAATAGAGGAGCCAAAATCCCTCTGAAAGGTAACAGTACCGATGCTAGTCGCGATATACCTCCCATAATCTCCAAACTCTATGCTTTGCTTGAGGTATTTCTCCTCTAAGTCACTAAAGAGATCGTTATTCCCTGTCATATGAAATAAGTCACCGTTGTCGAGATACCCCATGCATCCTATTATAGTGCTTGCCATACATGTAATGAGAGTGAAATCATGTTTGAATTGTGAAGTTAGAGCTTCACCTGCTGCCACTACTGCAGACTCCTTCTTGCTTGCCTTCTTTTGTGGACATTTTGTGGCACAGTGCCCGAATTCGTGATAGTGAAAACACTTGATGTTGGACAATTATTTCTTCTTTCCCTCTTCACATTGGGACTTATTTCCCTTGGCTTTATTTCCTTACTTACTAATGCAATTTCCTCTTCTTAGGAAGAGTTCCCATCTCTGGTGTCTCTCTAATCTCTTCCTGCACCAAGTCAGACCACAATTGCTCCCACTCTGGTAGCTTCTCTCTCCCATTTACTGAATCTTGGTAGTCGTGCCAGCTCTTGGGAAGGCCTAGTAGTGCTAGGCTTACTAGATCATCCTAGCCAACGGTAACACCAACACTTCCAAGCTCATCCCGACACTGGGAGAACTTGGTCAAGTACTTTGGTATTGTGTCACCCTCCTCCATCTTGATTTTTCTGAGCTTGTCCTTCAACACCAACTTCCTGTGGTTGCTACTGTTTTGAAACAAATATGTTAATTCCTTCCACATAGCATATGGAGTTGCCTTTCCATGGAGGCTTGAGACAATATGATCTTGAACACCTTCCAATAGAATCCTTCTTGCCTTTTCTATGTTCTTCTTCCATGCCGCCAGATCTTGAGCATCTGATGTTGCAGGCTTAGGAATATCACTGTCTATGAACTCCTTCAATCTGTTCTCTTCCAACATTGCTTCCATATTGTCTCTCCAAGCTATGTAATTCAAACTACCCTCAAGGGAATATTCGAGTCTCAATCTAGAGAAAGACATCCTGATCCCGCTGCTAGTCCTGAAGAGTAGATCTGCAAATTTCATTCACCTGCACAAAACAAACTCATATTCTTCTCTTCCAGAGTGATTCCTGCTCTGATACCATGTATAAAACACATGTATATTCAATTTATACTTGTAATATGCTAAGATAATATACTTGAATCTACTCTACCAATTGTAGAAATTTTTTTATATCTTGAAATCACAAAATATGAAAGAGAAAGAATTTCAATCACACAACACAAAAATTTTCCTGGGAAAACCTCATCTAAAAACCATGCTATCTGTATATTGCATAAGTCAAATAATATGACAAGATTACAATTCTTTTCTCCAAACTGATAAACCTCTGCACTATCTCTATCCGTCTCAATGATTCCAAGACAGGCTTGGTTCAATACTTAACTGATTTTCTGCCCTTCAGGATCCCCATTTCCTTGCGTTTTTTCCTTGGGTAATTAGGCCCTATTAGTTAGGGAAATTCCCATCCACACATAGGTAATTCATCTTATAAGGCATTCCTATGATTGCATGCACCACATGTACAATTTAGATAATTATACAACTGATAGGTACCATCAATGAACACGCGAACCATCCTGATAATAAGTTCCTCTTTTAGCTTGGAACTTTGGGATTTCCAGTTTGTGCAAATGGTCAACCCAAATATTTCCAAGGTTATGTGATACAAATGCCTATAAAATACATAATTTCCAACAAAACGATATTATCATTAGTTTAAAATAATCACAAACTATACGTTAGTTTCATTTAGGTTGTACTTAATATTTAAAACACTTCTTAAATGCTTCGAAGTTTCTCTATTTTCATAGGCATATTGTCCTAATCTACTAAAAATGTGATATGTAGTGATCTTTTACTAGTAACACGGGAAGATCCAGGAAAGCTCATTTGAAATTGTGCAATTGTATCATGCTCTGCATCTACAACATCATGTGTAGATCGTGACGTATGTTGTTCATGGGGTGTAGATCCTACTATGGGTGGTTGAGCGGTTGTACCGGTCTCAATGACCAGAGACTCACTCACAGGTGGAGCATCGACGTTGCAACCAATGCTGACCCAACCCATAGTCGTAGCATGAGGATCAAACTCTACCAACAACTCTTGTAAAATAAAGAGTTGTTTTACAAAGGATGAGATAAATAAATCATAAACAAATAATTGGGATAATTAAATGAGTTGCTCACCCCATACCGACGAACTTATTGCAACAAGGTTATGATTTCTCCTTTTATCTCATTTTTCTAAGGCTTAATCAGAACTAAAGTATTAAGTTTCTTGTTCCTTTGAATTTAAGCTTCCTTATTGCTTGCAATTTATCAGGGGACATAAAAAATGCATTACCTATAACCTTTTCCTCACGAGCATCTGTGGATTGCACTAAGGCTGATGCCTTCCCCTTATCACCCTGTTTATCAAATAAGTGATTTTCAATTCATCCAAAATTAATCATCATTATATTAACAATAAAACCACTATTAACATATGTCTAAATTTATATAGAAACTTCACGTAGTAAATGACAATCATAACATACAATAGACATTGCTTAAAAATTGGGTAAAATTGAATACATACTGCCCCCATAATAACAATATTTGTATTTATTCTATTCAAATTGTAATCAATGAGAATCTCTTCCCCTACAACCATTGATTTAATCACACATAAGAATACACCGTTTCCTTCACGTCCCTCAAATATGCAATTAGGTTGTTTATTTGTGGCGATGGGTCGTGTACTATTTATAAACCCTATAATATTCCCTGCTATTTTTGGCCTTCTATCAATACACATAGTTGCACCTTTATTTCCATCATTGTCTTTTAGTTGTATATAATTTGCGGCCACTCCATATATTCACATACTTTTGGTGTATTGGACTAATTATACCCAACCATTGTAGTTGTAATATGGTTCGACATACTCATCAATTCAGTTAATCCTCCGTAACATACCTTTATGCCATCCATGGAAAATAACCCCAAACCATGTAATGACGATGGGAAATGCAATATATCCTTTCATTAATAGAAAAATCAATGTTTATTTCAGGAATATCCTTGGGTGCCCATTGTTTGACTAGATGTTTGTACCTCAAGGGCACCTCAATGTCGTCTATGCTCTCATTATCATAAGAACATGACCCCCCCTTTAGCGAGAACAATTTCCATGCGTCTATGGAATTTTCTTCTAATATTTTCACCTCTAGTTGATATTCGCCTGCTAGAAAACGTAGCAAATGTTTGGTCAATTTCTTCTATCCTACCTGAACTTTCGTCACTCGACGGAGATGGATCTGACAAATCCCTATTTGGTTGAACTTCCTATAACACTCCATCAAAGGAGCGAAATTGTTAGCAAGTGTGATAAGGTATGTCGAGAAATGTCTAAGAAATTTATTCATAGCCTACCACCACTTCATAGATGCCCTACAATCCATAACCACCAATTCTTCCACACTTGGTGCTCTAATGATCTTGTTCACCATGTCATGAGTCCCTCTTCTAAAATATACTAGTATTTTATATATTATTCTCAATGGAATGATGTTAAAAATGTACACATGTGTTAATTATGATAGGATTCAAATTTTTTAACATTGTTGAAAGAGTTAATATCTAATTTTGTCATCTCACAAGACCCTGTGACCCTAGACATATGAAATTCTCTTTGTCTCCAAGCATCTCCTAAGGCTTTATAGTCCCATTCATAACATGATCCTACAATAGATGGAAAAATAAAATAGTGAATTCTTCATATCCTATCGATGATCCATATTATGGCACTTCTACTAAGATTGATTATTTCTATAAACTCCCATGAAGTCCAACACTAGAACATCCCTATGGGCTTATAGAGTGACTCTAATATCAAGCATTTTCTCAATGGAAAATAAGAATGCATCAAGTCATAACATGTTTCTAGTCATACATCCCTTGCATTAATTAAACAATCATATGTATACGATCATGTCAACACTTGACTATCATATGGACAACATAATCACATATATCTAATGTAACTAGCGCCAATAACGTTTATCAAATCATAAAGCATACCATCCAAAATGTGAGCATTCATTTAGTCACAAATTCATATCTTACTCATAATCAACTAGAGTGCGTTAATTAGATCATATATGAGATATACATTAAGATTTACTCATTATGAATATAGTCGCAATGTGCATCATATGCAATTTAAAATTTTATAACTCACAATATTATGCCATCATAATACACAAACATTCTAGTTCAAAAGTAATAATTCATATTCTCGCACTTTCATGTATATGCACAAAGCCATGAACAACACAGAAATAGACATCTCAAATGTACTTATCTATAAAAATAAACAATTGATAAAGGTGCATCTATGTCCATATATACAAGCATGTTAGTGTGGACATATCTTGTAATGTATCCATTGGTTATCTAATATAGCGTTATGTCAAATATAACATCTAAATTAGCTCACATTGAAAAAGTGTGAGTAATCATATTAGAACAAAGGATTAAACAACAAATTGCATAATGTGAATTTTCTCAATAACAATCATAACAAAATCTCAAGGTAGCATAAACATTTGCCAATGTTGGTCACACATAACATAATTGCAAGTCATTGGGGTATTACATACACCCACCCTTAAAGAATATTTTTCCTAAAATTATAATCAACAAAACTACAACTTCATACATAGTACTTATTCCCTGCCTTGATTAAGAATCTCATATTTACAACGGTTTACAAAGCATGCGACATATTGAAATCAATGAAAGAAAACCATAAGGTGCTTAAGAGGGTAGTTCTTCATAACACTTAAGATATTTCATTACTTCAATGTCTTATAAGCATTTTAGCTGCCACTCTAACATCCAATTAATAATTTTTTTTAATATCCAAGAACAATTATTTGATTGTTAATTAAATAGAAAAATATTAGTGTCACACCCATTTAATATAATTCAATAATCATCAATTACCTAATGTATTAGGAAAACATCATCCCATTAGAGTGCTCAAGAAAAACAATCTATAACCCAATTACAAATCCTTAACCAAATCCCATATTCATTCAATTACAAATCGAGAACCTAGGGTTTCCTTAGTCTCATTTTTTTGTAGTGATCTATTTGAGTTTAGTTGGCTCATCACTTGGGTTTTGGTTTTGAGCATTGAGATTCTCTCTATACTTGGGCATGAAGAACGAGCCACATAAAATGAGCTCTCTATTGAAATTCTACGCATAATAATCGTGTAAGGTATATAGTCTCCTTAAATGAAGGATCTGAGATCTCCTGTTGGCTTGGTTACAAGCATAATACCCTATGCATCAGTTCTGCACATTCGAAAGTCAAGAAGAGACCTAGATCGAATCTAGGAATTCGAGAAAGTGTATTGACCTAAACGCATTCTCCATTGTTCATAATAGTATTTTTTGACTCGTGGAAGTGATATAAATCTTTTTGGTATGAGATCCTACGATTTGTGCATCCTATAGTGATAACCCTAGGCCGAATATTTAGAGGCATCTAAAACAAAATTCTAGGAAATTTATCAAGCCCTAATTGTAGAAATCAATCTATAGATATTACCTAAACATAGGTCAATAAAAAGGAACATATTCCTTTACCCTTCAACCAATAGCCAAGAACCTTTTTTACTAGGAAGGAAGGGTCTATCCTTACTCAACGAAGAAGGAATTGAGTAGATCAATGAACAAAATATGAATGGTGTAGGGTGCCTATAGTGGTATTATTACATGTGTGCCAATATTTCAATTAGTATCATGTAGATAAAAGTGAAGGGTATTCCACGATACTATGAATCACGCTATTTCCATGGAGGCTTATAATATAACAGACGAAGGTGTCATAGTATATAGTGCTTGATTGAGAGCATTTGGAGATAGGAGTGAAGGTTAATTAGAGGCCTCACAAGGTCGGCATTACTCATCATGTTATCATTCATTGTTGTCACGTAATCACGTCTTGAATATTATCCCTAAACACATTCAAATGACATAACGTCTATTGCGGCGACTGCCATTCCAAATATTAGAGAGGCAATATCTGAATGCATGGATCTAGTACTTCACCACCATAGATAAATCTACGGATGCCATAGGTATGCGTATCATTTTAGATACATCATGCTTACCTGAGAATTTGAGGACTGACCAGTCATGAATACGAATGCGGTGCCAAGCTACGAAAGGCGAGTGAGACAGTGTCGTGAGATAAATCAAACCTTGGTGCCCTAGCGCCCTCGTATGCAGATAGACGCGAAGCCAGAAATTGTGGCTTTAATGGGGTGTTGAGCTCCGAAAGATGAGTGAAACAGTGTTGTGGGACCAACCAAAGCCTGGTGCCCTGGTGTCCTCATATGCAGATCGATGGGAAGCCAAAAAATGCGTCCTTAATGCGGTGCCGAGCTCCGAAAGGTGAGTGAAATGGTGCCGTGAGATCAACCAAACCCTAGAGTCGTGTTACCCTCGTATGCAGATCGACACATGGAAGCCAAACAAAAAACTAAATATTGGACCCCAAACAATAATTATTTTGTTATATTGGAACCCAAACAAAAATTAAATATAATTATAATATAACACACAAAATTAAATATAATTATAATTTAACATGTAATTAAATTAAATTATGTTTGAGAGATGACTTTTATGATTCATAAATTGTGAATAAAAATCTTTCGGTAATACTCACATATGAAAAATATCATCGAGGTGTTTCTAACCAACTATTGTGGTTCATCTATAGAACCAGATGATAGCACATATCAATACTTACGATTTAAATAGATACAGAGAGGATCAAACTAGTCGTTATAATATAATGGATAGTTTGATTAAATTAGGAGGAAAATTAATTAAGTACTTACATAACAAGAAATTTAAATCATTTCTATTAATTAATAAAGTAAAAATAATGGTTAGTATTATATATAGATTAAAAAAATAAAAATAAATAAATTTAAAAAATATAAAAATAAAATAAAAAATAAAACAAAGCTCTAGAAGAATTAAAATAGGTTAAAAAAAAAAGAGAGGATAGGGCAAGGATCCAACACTTGCTAATGCTGCAACCATTGTCTCTATTCAGATTCACCGACCTTTTTTCAATTTCTAAGGCCTCCCTTACTTTACGATGATGAAAATGATCAATCCTAGCAATGACTTTAGCTTCTTTAATGCAGATGTGATGGTTAGTCTTCTAGCATGTTCTGCCAATGCGGAGGAGAAAGATCTACCATGTTTAAGGTCAATTGCATGTTCGCATATTCTTTGATTAATGGATCGACCAATTTCACAATTGCAAGGGGTTCCACAGGAGCAAGGAATAATGTAAACAACTTTATCGTCTTTAGGGTTTACTGGGTCCTTCACATATCTTAAAGAGCTTCGAATAATGCTAAGCAGTTGACCTTAAACATGGTAGATCTCGCCCCTCTGCATTGGCAGAACATGCTGAGAAGATTTACCATCACATCTGTATTGAAGAAGCTAAGGTCATCGCTAAGATTGATCATTTTCATCATCGCAAATTAAGGGAGGCCTTAGAAATTGAAAAAAGGCCGGTGAATCTGGTAAAGACGATGGTTGGTGCATTAGCAGGTGTTGGATCTCTGCCCTATCCTTAGTTTTTTTTTTTTAAACCTATTTTAATTCTCTGAGGCTTTGTTTTATTTTTTATTTTATTTTTATAATTTTTAAATTTAATAAATTATTAATAATATATATATATATATATATATATATATATATATAATTTCTCTAGGGCTTTGTTTTATTTTTTATTTTTATTTTTATATAATTTTTAAATTTAATTAATTTATTTTTATTTTTTATTTTTTTAATCTATACATATATATATTAAAAATAAAAAAAGTTCAACTTAAATTTAATAATAACCATTATTTTTACTTTATTAAAAATAGAAATTATTTTAATTTCTCGTTAGGTAAGTACTTAATTAATTTTCCTCCTAATTTAGTCAAACTAGCCGTTATACTATAACGACTAGTTTGATCCTCTCTGCATCTATTTAAATCGTAGGCCTTGATTTGTGCTCTCATCCGGACCTGAAGATGAACCACAATAGTTGGTTCGAAACACGTCGACAATATTTTTCGTATGTGATTATTACCAAAATATTTTTATTCACAATAAATTAAATTATATTAAATTAAATTAACAATTTAAAAAATAATATAACATAAAGCTAAATTAAATTATATGTTATATTTAATTTTACTTTAATATAACCTTAATTTTGGTTATATATCATATTAATATAGATAATAATCTTAATATATAATGTGATATGATTTTTGTTGAAAGTAATCATGTATTTTATGTGTTAAATGTGAATAGAAATTTAATGTTTCCATTGACGCTATTATGATGAAATCACATGGTATCTTGTGATTAAACATCTGAAGAACCCTTAAATCAACATGGCTATTTAAAGTGGAAAACAACAATCCATTCCTTAATATAATTAAAAATTAAGAATATAAATATGATGATGCCCAACCATATGTCAAGGGTTGAGGTTGAATCTAAATGCTCACGAATAGTTCTCTTAGTTATTTAATAAATTGAATAGTACAATGAAATGAGATAATACATTGTTTGCATTTAAGAGATCTGTGTTGGAGGGTTCATGGAAAACTAAAAGAGGATCCATTAGTTAAGTCTTGTCATAATTTGTTTGTAAATGTATATATAATTATTTTCCAATAAAAACCATGTTCTCATTTCTAAGTAATGTCAACTTTAACAATCAAGGAAACTATTGCATTCAAGGCATCTTCATGTCTGCCTTTTGAATGGGAGGATTATTTTTCAATCCATGAAAATGGAACATGATGATGTTGAGTCTAACTTATCCACAATGAAGAATATCAATGAGTGGGTTGAGGAGAAAGAAGTTATTGATCCCACAAGTCTAGGTTCAAAAATGGGTTTATGGTTAAGCATTGTCATAGTTGATTTCTAAATGTATACAAAAGAGTTTCCCATGAAATACCATGTTCTCATTTCCGAGTAACATCAACCACGACATCCAATGAAAATATTGTTTCCAAGGCATTGTAGTGCCTATCCTTCAAATGGGAGGACTTCTCAGGCCACATGAATGGAACGTGTGATGTCCAATACAACTTTTCCACTATGAAGGGTGATGCATGATGAGTGGTTCAAGGAGAAAGAAAAACATTCGCTAAGCGAGTAAGAATCTGAACTGATAGACTAATCCAAATATGTATCTACAATGCTTGGATATCAACAATTTACTCTGAGCAAGATTACCACTATTTCAACATATATTAGTCTTTTGGAGATAAAGTAACAAGGTGACCATTATAAGCCGATTTGTTACCATGGCCAAATATCCTAAACATGTAAAATTCAATTTAACATATCATAAGCATAGTTGCCAAGAACCATCAATAATTCATTGAAACACCAAATATGATCATTGTAGCTTAAAATTCAAATCTAGGAGGGATATAGTCGCCATGAATAGGTTAGTGATGAAACAACAATAGGTCTCAAGGTCTAACATGGTAAGCACCCAATAACATGGATATTTTAGATGGATAATTTCATCTCTTGACATTTATGTTATAATTTTATCATTTGTTTGTTGAATTATTTGTGTGAGTCATATAGGAGTCTTCAAACCCTCCCATATCGCCAACACATATATCTACAATAACCATGTCAAATTTCAATGCATGCAAGCACAAATTGAAAAAATTTCAATGTTGGCCACTTTCACATGTCAACGTGTGTGGGGTCAATTAATTAAAGCATACTTTCAACTAATTGGTATATTTTAAGTGGTGGATTGGTACTTAGGGGTAGGACTGCAAAAAGTAACAATAAGCTTGGCATCAATGATAATTGGTTCCTATATAGCCATCATATTTACATTCATGGTGACTTATATACTTAAAGATTGGAAGTAGGAGCATAAGAGACATATAATAAATTATGTGTGATTCATTGAGGAATCATTGTTTTTCATATAAATGACGTTGACAATGATTATGATGACGATGACGACGATGCTAATATTGACGACGACGACGACGACGACGATGATGGTGATGATGATGACGACGACGATGACAATGACGAAGATGATGATGATAATGACGATTTTAAAGATGACATGGATGAAAAAGATGATGATGATGACGATAATTATGTTGATGAAGAAGACAAAGATGATGGTGATGATGACAATGTTGATGATGATGATGATGATAAAGATGACGATTAATGGTAATATTTTTTCTCAAATGGAAGGGTTAGGAGTTTTCTCAATATTTGGACTATGAAGTACAATATAAGCCCGCAACTGGTAAATAATAATAAATAATTTCATCTCCTTGACATTTATATATGTTACAATTTTATCGTTTTATTGTCGAATTCTTTTTGTGAGTCTCAAAACCATGACATATTGTCAATGCATGCATCTACCATAACCATGTCAAATTTCAGTGCATACGAGCACAAACTAAAAAAATTTCAACGTTGATCCCACTCTCAATTCACATCACGACTAGCTCAAGAGACTTTTGTATCCCTCACGACAAATCATTAGCTCATCAATGACAACAAAATATTATAATTTATTAGTACCATGCTACATAATCAATCAATTATAAATCGACTTTTAACACCTAAACGTTAATTTAGTCAATTTTATTAAAATCATTATGAGACCACCTTGTGCTAATTTTGTTCATTGGAAGTCATGGGTCGACCTTAATTCTTTTGTGTGGGTACCCATTTCCAAGTCAAGCTGACCTAGAAAATAATTGCACAAGCGCCTTGGCATGCCCAACACGCGACGCCCCATGGGCACCTGGGCGCTTCGCCTTCGTGCGATTGCGCCTAGGGTGTGGGAGTTCGCCTTGCCATGTAAACTAGTCAACACAAATTGTTAGCTCATCAATGAAAACAAAATATTTTCATTTGTACCATGTTGAATAATCAATCAATTATAAACCGATTTTTTTAACACGTAAAAATTAATTTAGTAAATCATTATGAGATCCACTTGTGGGAACTCTATTCATGGGCAGGCATGGGTCGACCTTCTTTTCTGTGGTGCCCCTTGCCACCTCGGGCTGACCCACCAAATCGTCGCATAGGTGCCCCTGCCTGGTGGGCGTCTTGGTGTGCCCAGCATAGGACATCCCCATGAGCGCCCAGGTGCTCTACTTTCATGCGGGCCTGCCTATGGTGCGGGCGTTCACCCTGTTATGAAATCAGTCAATGCAAATAATTAGCTAATCAATGACAAAAAACTACTATCATTTGTTAGTACCATGTTGCATAATAAATCAATTATAAACTATCTTTTAACACCTAGACATTTATTTAGTTAGTTTTCTAAAAATCATTATGAGACCCCCTTGTGGGAACTTTGTTCATGGGCAGTCATGGCCGACCTTAATTCTTTTTTGTGGGCGCCCCTTTCCAAGTTGGGTCAACCCACCAACTTGTCATGCGAGTGTCCTTATGTGCCCAACATGCAACATCCCCATTGGCACTTGGATGCTCTGCCTTTGTGCGGGTGTGCCTAGGGCATGGGAATTTTCCCTGTTATGGAAATCAATGAAAAAAATCATTAGTTCATCGATGACAACAAATTATCATTTTTTATTTCCATGTTGCATGATCAATCAATTATAAACTGACTTGTAACACTGAAACACTAGTTTACTTAATTTTCTAAAAGCATTATGAGACCCCGTGTAGGAAATTTGTTCATGGGCAGTCATGGACCGACATTACTTCTTTTTTGCAGATGCCCCTTTCCAAGTTGGGCTGACCCACAAAATTGTCGCATGGGTGCCCCTACCGGGCGGGCACCTTGGCGTGCCCAACACTCCACGCCCCAATGGGCGCTCGGGTGCCCCACCTTCATTTTCTCATCAATGAAAACAAAATATTATAATTTGTTAGAACCATGTTGCATAATCAATCAATTATAAACTGAATTTTAACACCCAAACATTACTTTAGTCAGATTTCTAAAAATCATTATTAGATCCCTTGGTGGGAACTCTGTTCATGGGCAATCATGGGTGACCTTACTTCTTTTATTGTGGTGCCCCTTTTCAAGTCAGGTCAACCCACCAACTCATCGAATGGGCGCCCATATCGAGCGGATGTCCTGGCGTGCCCAGTTCATGACGCCCCTAGGGGCGCCCGGGCACTCCACCTTCGTGCGGGTGCGTCTAGGGCACAGACGTTTGCCCTGATGTGAAAATAAGTCAACACAAACCATTACATCATTAATTACAACAATACATTATAATTTGTTAGCATATCCATGCTGTATAATCAATCAATTATAAACTGACTTTTAACACCTAAACATTAATTTAGTCAATTTTCTAAAAATCATTGTGATACACCTTGGTGTGAACTCAATTCATGGGAAGTCATGGGCCAATTTTGCTTCGCATGTCTTCCTAACCGCCATGTCACCTAGTTCACCTTTTTCCCAACTCGTCCGGTATGTCTGCTTAATGAACCATTCAAGTGAAAATTGGAAATTATGGTATAAATGTAAATGAGCTTCTCTTCGTTTCAAGAAAAATATATTCTCTACTTAACAAGGCCAACCACGCGAAGGTGGAATCTCATATGGCCCCTACACCCCCTCACATCACTCTCAACTCTCCATACCCAATCTATCTACTATAATATATTTGAAAGAAACATAATAACATTCAAACACAAAAACTAGGAAAATAAAAATTTAAGGTGAACAAAATAGAACAAACCAACTGAAAACATTTAAATACATACCTCGTACTTTTCAACATTTTGATATCATTAATCTTCTTCCTCATCCATCTCATCTTCTATACCATCCAGTTCATAATTCATGTACAAAGGATTCACCATATCAACATCAACATCATCATCTTCATCGTCTATATCATCATCTGGAACATGCTCTTCTACATTTGGTTCAACTTCTTCAAGTTATTCGTATGAAAAAACGTCAATATCATCTAGTTCATCCAAATTAACGTCGTCTTGATTAACATATATATTTATTGAACTTATTCAACGTCTTCGTCTGACACTGCATGAACCCCCTGCTCCTCTACATCATCTTGTTCTTCAATTTCATCTTCTTCCGCTACATTATACTTTACGGGCCTTCCTTTGGGATCATATCTAAAAAAATATGACCAACTCACTTTACCTGGAAAGTCTATCAAAAATACTTGTTCACATTGTCTTGGAAGAACATATTACTCTAATCTTGGCTCAAGATTCCTTATATAAACCATGGTAACTCCGTTATCATGCTAAATAACAGTTCTATCATGGTCACGCTCATGGATTTGTAGCCAAAACCATTTCATGTCGAACACAAATATCTTGAAGGATTCAAAGTCACACTCAAATATATCATGCAGATACCCATAGTATCAATTATGAGAGAGTTTTGGATATCTATCATCTCTAGAGGAAACATTGATAACTTGAAATACTTTAGTTATCCCACTATAATAAGTTTTCATATTTTCATCCAACCTTTTGATGCAAAATTTGTGGCCATTGCACCACATTTTGTTGTGGTGTTTCAACTAGAATACATCAAACACGTAAAAAATGCATTGTCAATTGATAAGCATGCATATTTGTACTTGAAAATTTGAAAATTAAGAAAATACATGCCATATGCATCAATATAATTGTAAAAAAGACTAAGTAGTATGGGTGAATACATTGCCCTGATAATATTTTAAACCATATGCTAAATCAATTTCCCTCTATGCAAGATTCGTATATCCACTACTTTGAGCTTCTTTGACCAATTTAGACACATCATACCATGATAACCTATCATTATTATCTTGTTTGCATCGTTCAATCCATACCTTCATCCAATCAAGATTGTTTGCAGTGTATAAATGTAATGCATCCCACTCTCGACCGATTGTATTAAAATAAAAAAATTCACATAGACACACACATACACACATAATTAGTTACCATGTTATACCTTCATAATAATGGATTATGCAGGAAGACTAAAAATTAAATATGCACGATATACATAAAAACAAAAAAGTAAAATTTCCTATAAATCTCCACTATCTACTTACATCTCACTTTGCTCATTCGACCTTTCCCCAATAGGTTCTCCCCTTCAAAATCGTCCATGGAGTTGACATCCCAAATGTGATCCAATACATTAATAATTTTACCTAATTAATCACTATATTGACGAATCTAAACCATGGTTTGGTATACCATATAACCCTCTACCATAAAACCCTCAGGACGTGCTCTTTGTCTCACCAAAGCCTTTAGTGATTTCAAGTGCCTCTCAACCATCCACATTGATCTTATATGTATAGGTCCACACTTTTCAATATCCTTGACTTGGTGTATGAGTAGTGTTCTTGTGCATTGAAAAATCCCAGAGGTAGATGCTTTTGCATTTCACACATTAGACGAGTAATTTGTTTCCTCTAATACTTTATATCTTCTTTATCGATTTCTTTAGATGAAAATCATCTACAAATGAAGAAAGAAAATCACAGGTTTCAACAAAAAAAGTATAATATAGTACATGATAATAAGAATAATACATGCAGTAAAAAATATGCAACACAACAAATTATTGAACAAATTACACTTTGCATATAAATGTCCACTTACCTCATGTATTTTCCAATATCATATATAACTTGTTTGACACTGTTGTCAATATTATTATTTTTTATTTTTTATTTATTTTTCTCTGGGTAAGATAGAGGTAGAACATATTGTAACAAAAATAATGATCGATCATCATTTTTTCCCAAATTAGTAGAAAATAAAACACTAATTAACAAGATGTTTCACCAATGTGTAAAATACATATACACTAAAATAAGTACCTTAATGAACGTATGCGAATCATGAGTTTTTACCCCACCTAATTCACCTTTATTTTTTAGGATATTTGTATGTTTGAAGACAAATCAGTTGGAAATTTAATATTTTGAATAACCTCTTTAATATGCTTGCTTTGCTGCTCTATCAATAACCATGGAAGGGTGCTTATATTTTTGCCGTCTCCATCGCTATTTGAATGAATCACACTTTGCAATGCATGGTCGACCTCCTTAATGTCATTACTAATCTTGACAATTTTTTCTTTATCTCTCCTTCCATATAAGATTCGCCATAAGGTTTTTGTTACATTCTTCTCGATGTGCACTGTATAAAAAAATGAATAATTTATAGGTGCTCATAGTAGGGGAGTCTATTGAATTGCTCGGGATAACTTTTCATTCCTCATGGAAGTGCCTTATTATTAATGTCTTCATGACCTACAACATGAATCATAGATAAATATATTATAACAACAATATAACCTATAAATTAGTACAGTGAAGAAAATGCCATAAAAAAGATAAAATAATCCAAACATATAATGTATATTGATACATAGACTATTCAATCCATACCTTGAGAGACTCTATATACTGTAACTTCCATGCACGAGGTGTTATTATCCGTGGTCTTACTCCAGTCCCTTATTTGCCATTGAAAAAATGTTTTTTTTCAGTACTTTGATACCTATGGTTCGTAGAAAGGAAGTGCCTATACTCATCAAACACCTCCTTTCCTAAGCTTTTGAATGACGAGATTAATATTAGGACCAAAAAATGGACAAGAAAATTTACCCTTTGTTTGGAGACCTGCAAGATATGGAATAATTTTTATATAAATTATTTTAAGTACGTGCAATGAAGATCGAACTATTTAAAAAACATACTTGAAATGAATTTCATAAAATTAAACACTATTAAAGTGCATGGTAATGTTATAGCATACCATTGAAAGGTGTTATCTCTAGGGCATCATGAATTTCCCATACAAGCATTGCATGGAATTTAAATTCCCTTTGTGCAACTACTGGTCCAGAGATATCATACATAGTGACATTGTTCCATAACTCCACTTACTCATCGATAAGGGGCTCGATATATACATTCATAACTTTGGCCTGGTACTTACCAAATTGATTGAACATACAATACATAATTACTACATATATGAGTAAATAAAAAAAATTATAAGACATAATTATAAGGCATAATTGAACATATATGAGTAAATTAAAAAAAAAATATAGGACATAATTATGAAACAAACAAGATAAATGATATGTTATTATGCTAAGAAAAATTATTCTAAACAAATTAATACCTGGAACAATCATTGTCAATATTATGTGCTCCCTCTTTATTGACTTCCACAAAGGAATGTTATTATTGATAAAAAAAGCAGGCCATACTAAGTAAGTAGATATGTCCTCTCCAAATGGATTGAGATCGTCAACTGCTAATGAAAGCCTAATATTAGGAGGTTCGCTTTTAAACTCTGGCCATTTTCCCTCTATATTCCTAGATGCATATCCATCTGCAGGCATTCTAAGAACACCATATTCAGTTCTATTCCTTGCATGGTAATCCATAAGTTTTGCTACGCTTTTGCACCTGAACAATTGTCAGAGACGTGGAATTATGGGAATATAATGAAGAACCTTGTGAGACACCTTTTTTGTTACTTTATTGGTTTGATATCTACTCTCATCACATTTTGGGAATTTGTCTTTCAATGCATGTTCTTTATAATAGAGAATATCATCATTAGGGCACACATGAATAACTTGATACTCCATTCCAATATATTTCATAATGGCATGTAAATCTCGGTAAGTATGAGGTAAAACATTTGACGATGGTAACACAAATTCACCTAATAATCTACAACATAAAAGACAATAGCATTGGTTATTGTACTAAACAATAGTAATCATACATATTGCATCCAAATGTTACAAATTAATGAAATGATGCAAATCAACATACTAACATTAAAAATAATGGAAAAATAATTGCTCCTATCATGTGTATAGTACTAAATGTCACAAAATATATTACATACCTTAGCAATTGTGTCACACATGTGTTTGACAAACCATTCACCACCTTAAGTTGACCAACAACAATAGAGCATAGAAGAGATATTTTTTAGCCTTCATAAAGAGGTTTAGTTTCCATCTCAAGTACAGGTAAATCAAAAGCACAATCATCATATTGGTTATCATCATCGTCCATTCCAACATTATTAAATGTCTATTGGATCAATCTATTTTTCCCATCTTCAACTATGTTATCAACATCAATATCTTCTTCCACAAGATCATTAGCTTGATCCTCAATATTAATCGCTCCATGTTCTTGAACAAGTGCTTGTACTATAACCACATATTCCTTGTCGAGCAATGCCCTAGGGGGTCGATACTAAACAATTACAATCAATAAAGTAATATTAGTATATATATCAAATATTGAAAATTCTATATAACAATAGTTAAAAAATATAATATATAAGGAAAAAAAAGACAACAAAGAGAAATAGAAAGACAACTTAGGTGAGACCAAGAAATAAAGACAAAAAATCAATGATGATGCTTGTGCAATTTATGAATGTTACTATTTTTTACATGTAGGAAGTGAGACACTTTCTGAGATTTATAGTCACGACCATAATAAAAAACATATTGATCTTATTTTGCATTCATCATTGTAATGTCATATTCTTTCTTAGTGTCATATTTTGCATAGTATAATTTAAAAAATTATTAATAATTCTCCATAAAAAACCCTTGATTAACCTATAAATCCTCTAGGTCAAAATTAACCCTCTAAACAATATACATTAACCCCCTAATACTTTAACCCCATTCACCTAATCCCTTAAACCCCTAACCCCTAAGCCCTTAACCCATAATCCCTAAACCCTTGAACAATAGGCCCTTATCCCTAAGCCCATAAATTAATTAACTCCTGACTTGACCTAACCCCTTAAACGACCCCAATGAAAATAATAAAATAATATTTCTTGTCCACATCAAGATGAAAACATAGTTCAAACACCTCCCAAAAGAATATTGTAAAATACATTTACAATATAAAGATAATGCAATTTTAAACAATACAAAGACATACAATCTAAAATTTTATATACATATAAACATTTACAAAACAATCTACAATACAAAGAAGTATAATAAATAACTTACAAATGGATGATATTCATGTCCACCTTTAGTGTGTTCATAGTCTCTACAATTCTTTTTAGTTGATTTTATTATAATTTGCCTTGGACTCAAGCCCCTGCAATTTCTACAAGGGAAATAAAATTTTCCATCCTTAGAAGCCCTCGATGTCGATACCACGTATCGGTTGGAAACTAGAACAATATTGAGAGGGGGGGTGAATCAATATTGTAGCAATTTTACCAATTCAAAATTTCTTTTTATTTTGTGTGATAAAAATAAGATAGTAAATAGCACTTTCAACAATAAATATGATAGACAACTACTTCAACAATCAATAGAATATTTAAGGAAAAATCAACTTCACAAATTTCTTCTCAATTTTATTAATAAGACAAGCTACAACTTGCAAATACAATGTTTTGGATACAACCAGAAAGAAGTTACAACTCGCTGATTTATCAGCTACAAATGAATGGAGATACAACCCCAACTATTCTCCAACACCCATTGGAAGGAGCACCAACCCTTGATAAACAAGCTACAACTTGCTTTAGACACTCATTGTTTCATTTTTAATCCATTTTCCTACTAGGATCAATGAATGCCTTCTCTTCTTTCAAAAAAAAATAATTTGTGTCACCACCACCTTCAATAATCCTTGATCATTGAAAACACCAACAACTTCACCTTATTCACAATTCTCCATACAAACTATCGTTAGCTCTTTTTCAAACTGTTTACACAATCCTCCTTATAAGGAATTTTTTGGCTTGCTAATTTTGGTATGTATCTTGCATTAGATCTATGCATGTTCCTTTAAATTTTCCTTCTTCCTGTTTATTTTAGTCTTTTGGACATGCTCACCATGTTCTCTAACCTTAACCAACCCTTTCTACTAGTTGAATTAAGTTTATTTGTAATTTTTAGTTAATCTAAAATTTTACAATTTTTAGTAGTTTGCTTGCTATTTTTATCCACGATTAAGTTTGGTTTAACTGCCAAATTCATTGCTAAACTATTAGTTCTTCCATTCTGAGCCTGAGCCCCCTTTGCTAGATCATTTTCATGCTTCTCCGCCATAAGACCAGGTGTCGTGACCACCAACTTAGGCCCTGGGCGCTAAAATCGTGCTCTCGATCCCGACTCTTATATTTAATTCAATTCTTAAGAGTTTACGAGATTCTAGGATCCAGGATGAGCTGGCCAGTAGGGTCCATCCAAACCTCTGTTCATTGGTTGTTTCTCTGTCCATTGCCACAGTGTCCCGGTACTCTACTACCTGACATTGCCACAAATCTTCTCGGCTAATCCCTCCAGGATGACTCCTCGGGGATGACGTCATGCTGACATCATCAAGGGCACTCGGTGCCTCCGGAGTGGTGAATGTTGGCCCTCAATTTTGGTCAATTTTGATTATTAAAATCCACCTAATTTCCATAATTTTCCACCTTATATCATCCATATATGCCTTATTTTGAACTTATTATGCATATTCAGGTAAATAAATTATGTTTTTCAATTTTTAGATATTTTTGTAAAAATTGGGTTTTAAGGGTATTTTTGGACAGAACTGAAAATTCCGTAATAGCTTCATGGAAGTCATATGTGTAGGGCAATTGGGGACGAGCTGCGCATAGATTTTGAAAGCTTGG
This sequence comes from Pinus albicaulis, assembly GCA_034641835.2. Lineage (NCBI taxonomy): Eukaryota > Viridiplantae > Streptophyta > Pinopsida > Pinales > Pinaceae > Pinus > Pinus albicaulis. The sequence continues at coordinate 1,188,611,562 of CM076577.1, forward strand.
GAACCACGGATGGAAAATCATCTATTGGTTCGGTCAAACTGAGCTAAAACATGCTCGATCAACGCTGGCCAAACATGACTTGTTTTTAGAAATCCCTAGGAAAAAGGGTAGAATTAGTATTTTTTTGGGATTTTTCCAGATTTTGTGTAACTGAATGGATATGTTTGACCTAGATGGATGGAATTAGGATGAATAAGGCAGTTAGAGACATTGTAACTTAGTTTGTTTATCATTTATCTATTTAAACCAAACTTATGAACCATTCAAGCATGGAGAATTTGTATAATTTCATATTGAGACTTCTGAATATTTTGAGTTAATTTGAGGAACTAGTTCCACCTTCTTTTTGCTGTTCATGCTATGGATGATTGATTGAATTTTCTTTATCTGAGAATTTCTAGTTCCAATGGACAACAAATTGTCAAAATTCATTTGAAATATTGAAAGGAAAATTGTCAGTAGCACCCATTCTTCAAGGACCAAACTGGTCATTTCCATTTCATATATCTACTGATTCATCTGATACAACTATAGGATCATCACTTGGACAAAAAGAAAATCAATTTAATTATGCCATATACTTTGATAAGCAAAAATTGAACTCCGACAGAATTGAACTATATAGTCACAGAAAAATAAATGTTAGCTATTGTGCATGCAATTAATAAGTTTTGGCATTATATAACATGCTATCAAGTATTCATTCATACAGATCATTCAACCATTAAATACTTAATGAACAAAGCAGTTACAAATGGCATAATTACTAGATGGCTGTTATTAATGCAATAATTTAACATCACTGTTTAAGATTGACCAGGTAAAGATAATCAAGTAGCAGATTTTCTATCAAGGCTTCATTCACCCGATGATCCAATTCCTGTTTCAGACAATTTTCCAGATGAACATTTATTTGCTATAACAGCTAAAACCCCATGGTTTGCAGATGTAGCCAACTATTTATCATCTGGAATATTACCATCCCATTTCACCAATAAACATAAAAGAAAAATAATAAGAGAAAGTGCGAGATATAGCTAGGTCAATGGTGACCTCTTTTATACTTGTTCTGATCTATTAATAAGAAAATGTGTTAGAGAAGATGAAATTCTAGATATCTTGAAAGCATTTCATGACCAGCCACGTGGTGGCCATTTTGTAGACAAGTGGACAACATACAAGGTGCTCAAACTTGGCTACTACTGGGCAACAATATTGAAGGATTCAAAATCCTATGTTAAAAGATGTGACAACTTCCAAAGCAATAGAAGACCTGTAATATCAGATGAAATTCCATTAAATCCACAAGTACTCAGAGCCATTTGAGAAATGGGCTCTAGACTTTGTGGGACCAATTAACCCACCTTCAAACGAAAATAAGTACATTCTAGTGTGTACATATTATGTGACAAAGTGGGTAGAAGCAAAGGCAGTTGCAAGAGAAAAAAAATAAACAGTGGTTTTGTTGGCTCGAGGGGTCTTGACCCAGGTTCGGAGGTGAATATTTGCCAACAAATCTCTATACTACTAGTCCTTTTTGCAGTGACCCACTTGCGCAGGTCAAATTCTCACCCGAAGCAGTATGGGAGGGTACTGGAACCAAGTTTTCGCACCCTGAGAGAGAGTAGGTAATAACGCAGGCTCGCAATTTTCAGATCTACACAGATGGGTGATTCGCAGGGTTCCAAAACATAACCAGACTATATTTCTTATCAGATATGCTCTAACAAGTTCCCATCCATGCACGTATCATCAATTACAACCATAAAACAACATAATTGCATCCAATATTGTCAACATAGATAGTTCGCATTCATAAACAGAGATGCAATCAGTAAGTGCAACAACAATCACATGCAGATACTTTCATACCACAAAGATAAAATAGACGAGATCACAGCTTAATCAGACAATCTTAGTTCGCATCAATCATAACAAAAAAGATCTAGGCAACATCATATGTTCAACAATACTTCACATATATTACCTATCAAAATCCTCTTACATTCCCCGAATACCACCTGCGCACATAGCCAGCAGGGTCCGCACACATCAGGACAGAGGATCTTCGTGCACATAGCCAGCAGAAGTCCTAATCAAAACAACCCAACCCAAGAACTAACAATTCGTACTTCGCATCAATCTCTATTCATCCTCTCCTAAGACTCAAAAATGTTCATTTATTTATAACGATTTAGCCTAAGCTTTCTCGTGGTCCGAAAATCATGGTTTGCGGACTCTAGGTCTACCCTTTGACCCGTTACAATGCTTTCGGGGCTTTGACCCACCCCAAAACCCCTGCGTTAGACTAAATATAATAAAAGATATACAAAATGGACCAGATTCACAGCTTTGTAGGAGACCCTGTTCCAACAGTTCTCCAACACAATCTTGTGACTCGTCTCGAGTCACTGAGGTGGTGGGGTCTCCACTTGCACCTAGAATAGTTTGATCGCTTCAGCCAATGGGGGCAGCACAGCTTCGCTTTGGGAAACAACATTCTAGGCGATGTCGACCACTTTCTATGAAATCGGGCCTTCCGTCGCAGCGATGACACTTTCTAGAGTCTCGTTGAGCTGCTTCACAGCTATATCAGCATCCCGCGACAGTTCAAGGGCGTCAACAGTGCAAGGTTTCATGTGGTCATTGAGGGCCTTATTCTTCTGCCGAATCTCTTCTATCGCAGCTTGGAGGTCTTGGTTGGTTCATAGGTGTGCCAAGTGCTGAGCAGGAACCAACGTGGGTAGGGTGGCTTCCAATGTTTCAAACGTCTCCTCTTTCTACGTGGGCCTGAGTGGCTTCCAGTAGTTGAGCACCCTGCACTTTTTCCTTGCCCTTCCTGGTGACGGGGCTTGGCTTGGAGATAATGTCTTTGGCCTCGGATTCAATTGCCACCACTTCCTCCGTTTCTTGTTCCCCTAAAGATACTGGTGCTGATGCTTCAGCAGGATTAGTGGCCGTCATCCTAGCGTGGAAGATGAATTCCAATTATGGGTGGCTACTGTCAGAAGGAGTAGGTTGATTAGACATGAGAGGGACACTGTAGGCTGAGAAAATATTATAGCGCAAGTTCATCTGAGACAAACAAGACAAGTACAAGCTATTCATATAACACGGAACCCTTGTCTGAGCTATCCCGCCCCTCTTATAGTTCTTGTGATCGACCAACAGTAGGGTAAACTTCGCCTAGAACTTACCATCAAGTAAACAATAAAAAAATCCCCAAAATTCCCCTCATTAAATGCCAGCCAGCCGCTCCTTTCAATGGTAACTTTTGCTGTTTACTAGATTTTACTGCGCCAACGACTAGTTTTCGCACCTCCTGTGTGCTTATAATACCTACTATGCTTGGATTAACCACCCATGTCTCTTGCGCATCTTCCTCCAACACAGGCTCGTTCCCTAGGTACTTCAAAAACAGAGACATGTTCGCTTGACATGCGTCATCCCATTAGAACCAGACATCTTTCATAAGCAAGTTCCGCAGAGGTGCTGTGATCAGTGCATATTTTCGAATGAACTTCCTGTAATAACCTGCATGGCCGAGGAGTGACCGCAGTTGTTTCCTTGTTTTAAGAGTCATGATAACTTCACCTACTATATCCGCATCCCCAATCTTAGCCAACGTAGGGTGTGTCTCAATGCTACCCATTCATAACCTGAGCGGTCTAGTAACTGGGCACATCCCCTCCGATTCCGAGACAGAGACAGCGCGTGGATTATCCTCACACTCCTTTAGGGCTAGGTTATGGTAGTTGATCATATCCGATATCTACGTCTCCCATGTTAACACCTCAGGGCCAACATATGGGTGCGACTTACCCCATACTACTGTGTCAATGTCCTGCAGAGCTGCATCAAGCGCCTCCTTTCCACCTACTAACCCAAATGTCCCAAGAAATTCATCCTTCAATGTCTCCCAGTGGTAGGTGAGCTGATGTAGCTTTGCATCCAAATACCATGTGGTGGGAATTGGTTCCAAGGCATGAATAAATAAATGAATCCACTCTTTGGTAGTTTTATCACACCACTTCTCCATCCAAGTGAACAGATACTCGCGTGGGTCTCCTGGCCCAAGGAAAATTTTGATTCGTATGTCAGCCAGGGGCTCAAATCATAGGATCATCATATCCCGACATTCCACCCAATCCTAGAACGCTTCCTTGTGGGTGTCCCACCAGAGCGCATGTGTTCCACGCATGGCTAGATTAAGGGCCCATAGCCTTCATTCCCTCAGAACCTCAACTTCAAATGCTCACAAAAATTCCTTAATCCTACTAGAACCATCAAAATAGGGTAGGTCTCTCACCTCTGAGGAAACGCAAAAAAAGTATTTTGTGACCCGAAGACATCGCAACACAGAGACATCATGTATATGGTTTTGCCAATTTTCTATCTCCCCATCGGAGTCGGAGAAGCATTCACTGTCCTTTTCCCAGCAGAGTGCTCCATCCGCCATGGGGTTGATCCAATCTTCATCCCACGTAGTAAACTTATAAATGTGATCTACATCTTCTTTGTCATGCACCGAATTTGTATGTCGCTTACCTTCTGCAAGATCTAAAGGGACTATCACCCGTATACCTCCATTCTTAAATACCATGCTTCTCTTCTTCAAGTTGATAATACCACCCATGTCGATGGCCCAATCTAACCCTAGGAGTGCATGGTAAGGGTCCGCATATTCCACAATCTGACTGACCTCGAAGTCGGCTCGGACCTTAACTCCTTCAATATCCACTACAATCTGTGATAGCCTTCCTAACGTATGATCTTCTGCAGATTGGCCATGCGTAGCTAGATAGTGGACCATTCCAACTTAGGTTCACCCATTTGTTGCCATGTTTTCTTTGGTAGTACATTCGTATCTAACCCCAGGACCAAAATAGCCTAATCCATTTCGTAGTCACCGATCTGCGCTGTCAACCGCATCTCCCTCCTGGTGCATTTCTTATATCTGTATAGTTTGTGGACATCCTTGATCATCAGGGGTAGATCGGGTCGTGCTGCGCAACTATCTATTAATGCCTGAAGATTCTCCATAGCCTTTGGGTTGCGCAACAGCTTCATACATGCCTGTAAGAGGTGTTTTACCTCCTCCTGTGCCTTGAGGTTCGCAGGTGCCTGAGAATTAGATGCCTCCGCCTCAGCAAAGTCTTTGCGAGCAGCGACAAATGTTTATTTTTCCTTTTTTAGGTACAAACCTTCTTGTTTGACAACTGCTTGTCGGATCAGAGGTTCAATCACAACCTTCTCTCCAGGGCCTTCGGTGGCCATTCCACTGCGTGTTACGACATTCACACTTGGAGCTTTGTCTCGTAGTTCAGCCTTAACCCTCTGCACATTCTGTGTAGGTGTTAGCTACTTCTCTTGCATCTTTTCTATCAAGATTGACAATCTTCAATTGCATGGTCTAGTTGTTTGCAGTATCGGTAGGACTGCCTTGTAGGGTTCAGAAAATCCCTTGCAAAGTGCCCAACTTCTCCATAGTTATAACAGATTAGTTGGCCTCATTCCTTACCTGCGCTTCCACCTTGCCCCCTCCCTTGCCCCTAGTCGGGGAGCCACCTATGCCTGTGGGGGATCTTGGCGAAGTAGGGTCTGATTGTACTCTGTATAAGTTTCCTCGGTCGATCATTAAATCATATGTCTGACAGTTCTGTTCATCATGTCCTACCGACCTGCAGAACCTGCACCATTGCTGCTTTACCTCTGGGACATATGCAACAAGGCAGTGACAGTGGTTTGTATCGTGCAACCCTACAACGTGACAATCATTGCACCACAGTGCTGGCCCACTTGATCCTGCAGTTTCCCTAGGGCGCAACGCGCTAGGTCCCCCAACCTGCATGTAGTTTCCTCACAGAGGATAGTTATCCTTGGTGTGACTATTCACCCTGCATCGTACGCACCATATTTCAGGGCTAACCTCTGTTCCTCGCTCCTTTCGCAGATTCTGGATCTCCATGTGCATCGTTTCCAACTATCCTTGGATCTGTTGGACGCCCAACTGGGTCTCATCTCTAGGTGCAGCTTCTAACTTCATAGAAACCTCCAAGGATTTTTCCTGCGATTCGAAAGTTTGGTGACCCATATGTACGCGCAGGTGAGGCAGAAACATGGCGATGAACCATTCTGTGTGATGTCTGTCATCATACTAAAATCCTCCTTCTCTGATCAACTTATTCAGTCGTTGATCGGCCTCCCACACAGACTCAGAAGGCCCTTTCTTGAAATCCTTTAGATCAACCACTATTTGAGAGTAGGACTTGGGCTTCCTGAGCTGTTGTTTCAAGGCGTTCTTAATATCTTCAATGGTTGCGTTCGCATGCTAGCCAATGTATCCCATGTACCATTCTAAGGCTCTTCCTTCAAAGTCAAGGGATAGCTGTTCCCTTTTCACCACATCATTAGCTACGTTTTGCGCAGTCCATGCGAATCCTGCGACAATCCAGAACTGATCCATGTCTTCATCTTCCACACCCTTAAACGTAGGCAACTTCATGTGCGCAACCATGCCATCTTCCAGTGGCGGCGGAGGTGTGGGTGAGTTCTTTCCCCTATGCTCGTTTGAAAGTGGTGTGGCTGTAGGACTCTGCGCAGCCGCTTCTCTTACCTGACTGTAGACATATCTATCTCCTTCTTGGTTGGTCCGATAGTATTTTCCACTTCATGTTGTACTCCCGTCCAGATCACAGGTCATTCACTCGGTGTGGCTACACGTGGTAAGGTTTTCAGAAACTTACCCCGGAAACCCTTGAAAAACCGTCGCTCCACTTCAGAATAGGAGACGTATTGATCACAATTGTTACACAGAAGATCTCGTAGGTCTCCGTGAAAATATACTTGTTCTTCCACTCTTCGGTGGTCAACTTCTTACTTCGATTTTCTTTTACTCTAAACTCCTGAACTTGTTTCTCAAACCATTCATCGATTTCTTTTCTTTAAGGTCTCTAATACGACCTTGGCATTACCAAATATCTCCCTCAAAATGCTCCTGGTCCCAACAACGGAACCATTTTTTGCCTCGAGGGGTCCTGACCCAGGTTCGGAGGTGAAGGTTTGCCAACAAACCACTATACTACTGGCCCTTTCGGCAGTGACCCGCTTGCGCAGGTCCAAGTCTCACCCGAAGCAGTATGGGAGGGTGCTGGAACCAGGTTTCCACACACTGAGAGAGAGTAGGTAATAACGCAGGCCCTCAATTATTAGATCTACATAGATGGGTGATTCGCAGGGTTCCAGAACATAACCAGACTATAGTTCTTATTAGATATTCTCTAGCAAGTTCGCATCCACATGCATATCATTAATTACAACCATAAAACAACATAATCGCAACCAATATTGTCAACACAGATAGTTCACATTCATTAACAGAGATGCAATCAGTAAGTGCAACAACAGTCACATTTCATACCACAGAGAGAAAACATACGAGATCACATCTTAATCAGACAATCTTAGTTCACATCAATCATAACAGAATAGATCCAGACAAGATCATATGTTCAACAATACTTCACATATATTACTTATCAAAATCCTCTTACATTTTCCAAATACCACCTGCGCACATAGCCAGCAGGGTCCGCACACAGCAGGATAGAGGATCTCCGCACACACAGCCAGCAAGAGTCCTAACCCAAACAACCCAACCCAAGAACTAGAAATTCTTACTTCGCATCATTCTCTATTCACCCTCTCCTAAGACTCAAAATGTTCATCTATTTATAACGATTTAGCCTAAGCTTTCTCGTGGTTCGCAAATCGTGGTTTGTAGACTCTAGGTCTACCCTTTGACCCGTTACAATGATTTCGGGGCTTTGACCCACCCAAAACCCCTGCGTTAGACTAAATATAATAAAAGATATACAAAATGGACCAAATTCGCAGCTTTGTAGGAGACCTTGTCCCAACAGGTTTCATTCCTTTTTGAGGAAATCTTTGTCATATTTGGAGTTCCGAGGAAGATTGTTACAGACTAGGGAGCAAAATTCACCTCCAAACTTGTTCGGGATCTTACAGAAAAGTACAAAATCAAACAAAGAAAATCTACTCCGTACCATCCCCAAGCAAATGGACAAGTAGAGTCCACTAATAAAGTTTTGGAAAATATCATTACGAAAATAGTGCAAATGAACAGAAAGGATTGGTGAGAAAAGTTAAGAGATGCACTATGGGCATATAAAATTACATGGAAGAATACAACAGGATTCAGTCCATATCAGTTGGTATATGGTAAGGAAGTTCTGTTACCCATTGAATTTCAAATTCATACAGATAAAATTGCATCAGAAATTGGATTGGAACTATTTGAAGCACAACAATAGAGAGTCATGCAATTAAATGAACTAGATGAAATAAGACAACAAGCAGTGGAGCATACAACACTGGTACAACAACTGAGAATCAAATGGCATGACAGGTTCATTAAAAATAATTTTTTTCATAAAGGAGTTTGGGCATTACTTTTTGACTCCATATTCAAAGATTTCAAGAAAGTTTACAAATCACTTGCTTAGGCCGTATGAGATAGAAGAAATTTTTAACAATGGAGCAGTTAAAATAAAAACAATTGATGAAGCAACAATTTAATTTTTTGTCAATGGACATAGGCTTGAGGTCTAAATAAGCCTATGAATAAAGAGGACTTTCTAAAAAGAGTCTCAACAAAAAATAATATGGAAATAATAGAACAGGATAGTGATATGCCATCCTGTTGTGGCCAGCAACAACCCCCCTTCTTATTTAGTATTATCACTAATACTAAATAAGTGGGGGCCCTTAGTCAAAAAATTTAAAAATCAATTAGTGCTTGTATTTCTTTTTTCAATAAAACTTACTATCATAAACTTAGGAAAATACCCCTTGAAAAATATTAAAAAGCTTAAGTTTTATGGTAAGGTAGGATAAAATCATTCCTTAAGAAATATCGCATCGCAAAAAGGTAATGAATACCTCCTTACAAGCGGAATTGTAAGATTGCGAGATTGCGATGCGATACTACACACTAAAAACATTCATTGCATCGCATGCCTCAAATGTCATATGTTACGCTAAAAAAACTCAAAACTACCGATATGCGATAGCACATATCGCAAATCGCGTTTTGCAGAAAAATACATTAACGAATGCTTATCATATGCTACGCTCTAGCGATATTGCGATATTGTGATCTAGCGATTTTGCGATTCTGCGATATTGCGGTATTGTGAGATTGCAATTTCACGAGATTGCGATCTGCGAATCGCAGATCGTCTTATTGCAGATCTTTAGGGATTGTACGAAAAAGTTCTTTTTCATAAACCGAGACCTGGTTATGCACTTTAATGTTAATCAATGAATTGGTTGTCAATCATTAATGAAATATGGTTTTGTTATGATCGAAGAGCCATTTCACGTAAGGTGGTATATTTTATATGTCTTTGTCATTTAAAAGCTTTCCCGTCACCTTTTTCTTGTCATTATTCACTCCTCATTTGTGAACTGCAGGAATGAAGAACATAAAACTATACAAAGTAGTATTTAGGATATTATGGGAAAGCAAGACAAAGCTCCGAGTTCTGAAGACAAAGAAATGACGCCCTTGTATACAGACACTGCCTGTAACAAAGATGCCAGTATTACTACTTGGGAAGGCATGTACAGTATACTTGAGGAAGAAAATCCCAGAATAATGGAGGTTACAGCTACTGCAGGCTCACATGGGTCTTCTGAGGTGTCTATTACAGAGCTAGCTTGCTCGTTCTTGCACCAGATAGCGGCGAGGCCCAAAATTCTTCCATACACGGACATGGTTAAATGGGTACTGGACAACACTGACATTACAAACAGACAATTTAAGACTCAGGGTTAAGAACTCATTGGCTCATTCACTCCACAAGATTTGAGACTCATGTATCATTTACCAGAGCCACAGGTGACTTATAACAAACAGTTCATGGAGAAGTTTGCTAAAGAAAAAGAAAACCTGGCAGAATGAACCAAGGACTGGTCAAGGAGGGACGAACCACTAAAAAATGATAAACATGGTATGTATAGTACTGGTTGTCTCACTTCCCTGTATTGCTTTGCTGCTGCTATGATCTGTAGACTTTTTGGGAAGCCAGACATTAATAAATTTTCATCTGAATGGCTACCATTATTAAATGCCGCTGTTAATGCTATTGTTGTGGATTGGGCTAAGATATTATCTGACAACTTAGCCATAGCCATTTTGAATTACTGGTCTAAAAGAACTGTTTCTCAGAGAATTTATCCCCCTTTTTACTTATCTGCATATGTGATGGATTCAATCTGTTATATTTCCAAGTTTCCTTTAATGGGTTGGAAATTGATGACTCAAGACCCCTTACTCATTTATATTTATCATAAAGAATTGTGGGATTCCAAGTTCATTCTGTATTTTTACAAGATTTTTCATGGAATCATGTTGCCCCTGTACAAAATGTTATATGATAAAGATGCTCCAAGATTTTCTCTCGAAGCAGAGGTAGATATACTCCCTGTCGTGAGATGGTTTGGAGAAGAACTGTTTACATATGTCAGGGTATTCAGAAGTCTAGCTTCCCCTCATGTCTTACCTTTGTATGTTCCTGATAAACTCATGGCACGAGAAATTGCTTATGAAACCTGCAGAGAAGGAGGTTTGACTAAAGATCTGAAGAACAAAAAGAAGGCTATTTGGCCACAATTTCCTGTGGCTTGTGGGGCCTTTTCACTATTTGATGTAGGCCATGCATTCAAAGAAGTAAACAACATAACATGTCTACGATTGTTCAAATTTTCAAGAAGACCGTTCGACCCTTATGATATTGCTAAAAATTTCACTACTGCAGTCAAAATAAAGGTGTTTTCTAAAGAAGATGATCTTTTTGATGACATGTTCCAAGAGAAAGGTACACTTAAAGAGGTTCTACATTCGGCCCAAATGCGATTTCCTCCAGTAGAATTTCAAGAGTTCAAGATATACAAGGAAAGGAGGTTAGCTAGTATTCCTTTGGATAAATTACGCTTAGAACCCATAAGGGAACCAACTCCCAGTATTATTCTCAGTGGAAGTTCAGGCACAGACAGATCTAAATCTAAGTCTGGGAAAGAAACGTTAGAACACTCTAAGAGGTCTGAAAATGACCATGATAAAAGTGAAGGGTCAGTAAGGGATATTGCCCAGTCAAAGGAGCTCCCATAGCAACAGGTTTTGACCTCTCCACAACTAAATATTCCCCCTCTCATTGTACGACAACCATCAGTCAGAACTGAGCTAGATAAATAATGGGAGACATTCAATGATTTAATCAATATTGAAGGACAGAACACACAGACACCTGTGAGTAATGTACAGACAACAAAAGATATAGTCACAGGAACAATTAGTAATGTCTCAGAAATGGAACATATTTCCATTACCCCATCCTCTGAACTTATGCTCAAAATAGAGGAAATTCCTCCTCTTGATGTATTTTATAGTCCACAACAGAAGGCAGTATTGAGAATACAAAGAAATAAAAGGAAATTGGAAGATGTGCTCTCTCATGATGCAGAGAAATTAGACATCCTATGGCAAGATCCTACCACTGATCCCACTGAAAATCTCACCAAATTATCTCAGATCACAGGAGCATATGCCTCTGCGACCATTGATAAAGCATCTGAGGTACGATAATTACTGAATGAGAAAGAAGATCAAGTACAGGTTTTGCAACAACAGATGCAACAAGCCAATGCCAACAAGGAAGCACAGAAACAACTTGAAAAATTACAGTAGGACTTCCAACAAATGCAGATAGGGTACCAGAATAGCTTGGCTGAAAGAGAAAAACAGTTACAGGTTATGCAAGAGATGCACAAGGATGATCCCAAGCTTACAAAATTCATCACAGAATCCATTTCCTTAAATTATCAACTACTGCAGCAACATGAAATATTATGCCAAAGAATATCACAGTGGAACTCTTATTGTGAAATAAGCGATAAAATCACTAATCAAGTCGTAGACTTACGACATGATTACGATTTAATTGATAAAAGAGTTACCGAATATTTGGCTTGGCAAGAAACAAAGGAGGGGAAAAGAGCAGGTGCACCAATAATCAATGACAATCACAAAGAAATGCTTTTTAATAATTAGGATGCACAAATAAGGAAAGCAGAGCAAGCGACAGAAGAAGCAGCCACAGCAGCAAACAATGTTATTGACTGCATAAATGAAAATTTTCACAAGGCAAATCTGATCTCAGAAACCACTCCAGGGTATCTACCGAAAGCACAACAACTGCAGACAGGCTGGAGACAGAAGGCTCAAGAAAAGGCAGAATCAATTAAAATATTAACTAAGTTGAATTGGGATTCTTACTGGGTGTATTTGGTAAAACCACACAGCCAATGCATGACTCTCAAATGTATCATCAATTCTACCGAGAAGATGGTGCCAGCTCTTTCCGATTCCGTTTTCAAAGGATAGTTAAAGTCAGAAGTCGGCCAACCTACTCTTCTCAAACAAATGCTGAACGCTTGCAATTTCAAAGAACAGATTCACAAATAGTTAGTTGTTAGTTTTAATTTTAGATTTAGTATTAATTTTGCTTTATTTTTTTCCTGAAATGAGGACGGTCATTTAAACTGTATCCTACATTTTTGTAATAAATTATTTTTAGATTTAGTTAGTAGTATTTAAACCCTTCTCATGCATTTAGAGAAGGGTCCTGAAATTTGTCAAAAACTTGTCCTCAGAACATGCACTTTTGCACCCTCCGAGGAAGTTTTGATGAATGAATGGAACATGATTTATTGATATCTGTGTTTAATATCTACTATTGATGTTGCACTTTTGTACTCTTAGTGGATGTTGGATTAAGAAGAGATAAGTCATTATTGCTTGAAGCTCATGAGTAGAACTAGTTATAAATGGTACTTTTATCTCTTAACTATTTCTGCCTTTGTGTTAAAGTGATATTCATGTTCAATTGTTTATATCTTGATGCTTGAATGTTTCAGTTATCATTTGGCACTTTTGTACTGTGATAGCTATTTATTCATGCTTAATATATGAGTAGCTTATTATGCGATATGTTTTTCACAATTGTTTCGTCTAACTTTTTATACGAAGTGGTTTATCTCTATTGAATTCTTTTCTTATAACAGTTGAATGATCTTTATTACCAATTGTTATTTGAAATCATTTTAGATCGCATAATGGAAAGATTACATCCCGGGTTAGTGTAGAATTAAATATTTCTGTTTATTAGAATAAAAATTGCATGTTATTAGATTAGATTTAGAATAAAAGCATTTCACTTAGGAACTTTTAGAAAGGAAATATCAATTCTCAACACACACACATATATTGGGAAACTGGTCCCATATCCCCAGTCGGACCCACTATACCAAACAGAAAAGGAGCTGCTAACCAAGGTCTGGATCGGGTGGGTATCCCCCTTGTTGTAGACCCGATTTTCGGGGCTTCAACATATTTGGCGCTAGAAGGAGGGCCCCGAACTATGAATGGAAAGTAATTCAAAATCTAAATACCATTTTGAGAGTAAATCGCCCTCACCATCTCCCCCGAATTCCCCATTGCACTTAGAATCTTTAAATCTAGAGCCAGAAGTCGAAAGAACAACAGCCACTGCCACAAACCCTGACTTTTCAGAAGAATCTGTTATTGAACCTCCTAAAGTTGAATCTTTGATCCATAAACTTCAGCGATTTTCAATATCATCTCAAATATCTGATAAATCTCAAGGCAATGTGACTTCACAATATAACCCTTCTGATCCTCTCACCAGATTACAGAGCGAAAATTTTGGCGTTCAACCAACCGAGTTACCTCTACCTACAAGGAAGAGAGCAAGGAAATCACCTAAAGAGTCTGATAGCGAGACTCTTTCATCATCATCATCCATTTCAACCTCTTCACCGCGAAGTCAACCATCCACCCCTCCACTTCAGACTATTGTCCGTCAGTCCACTGAAACTTCCACATCTCCTTCTCAAACATCTGGAATCGTAATATCCTCATCTTCCCAACCGCACGGATCATCTTCTGTGCTTTCTTCTGTTGGTAGTTTAGCGATGGCCCAATCTCCATGGAATAATCCAGGGGTAGTCTTAATGCCTGCGTCCTTGAGTCAAATACCGGCCCATCCTGAAAATGGCTGCCTAAGTTTAATCCTGAAGCAGGCATGCTAGCGAAAGAGCGTATAAATAACTTTATGTTGTCCATAAATATTAATGGAGTTTCCAATGAAGACGCTGTCATCCAACTTTTTCCCTATACTCTACAAGGAGCAGCTGGATCATGGTATTTCTCATTACCATGTGGATCTATCACTAGTTGGGATATCTTCCAAGATCAATTTTTGACTAAGTTCGGTGATGATAGGTCTACAGTGACACTGATCAATGACCTGTCTAACCTTAGGGCCAAGTCAAAAGAAAATATCAAGGATTTTAATTCAAGTTTCAATAAACTGTTAAATAAAATTCCTACTACTTCCAAGCCTAGCGAAGAAGTGAGAAGTGAATGGTATATCTCTGCTTTACCATCAAACATAGCAATCTTCGTTGATAGGGCTAACAAAACAACTTTAGTTGACAATATGAAGGAAGCAATAGCGGTAGAGAAACGTATCATAGCCCTAGAAAAGAAAAACGCGATAGAAGAACGAAAATCCAAGAAGATTACTTTTAAGGAAGACCTGAAGAAAAAAAATTGAAAGATCCATTCGATTTAGAAGGATTGCAGAAATTTTTGAAAACCGTGTCCAACGAAATGGTCGACATCAAGAAACAAGCGGCAGAAACATCTTCTAAAAAGCCGTACAAGCCTTATAGAAGAAACCCTTCGACTGATTCAAAGCCACCAAGTGCTATCACAAGTGCTGAATGAGAAGAAGAAGAAGAGGAGATTTCTACTGAAGAAACTACCGATGAAGAAGAAGTTGTAGAGGTACAAGGTATGTGGGATTTCATCCTCCCAGATGAAGAAGATCAAGAGGCATCCCCGGTTAGCACTCGAAGTAGAAATCAACTTGATCCTCCTCAACCTACTCCTAAGCCAAAGAGTGCAAGCTCAATGACTAAGGATAAAGTCGCAGCCAAGAAAACGACATCTAAAGCGACTCAAACCAGCCCAGTCCAAACAGATTCATCAAATCCATAAAAAAATCTGATTGTTTTGGATGAAATGGAGTATAATATCATAAAAGACATGAAAAAGACTAGGGCTAACATCACTTTTTATGAATTGATCAAGTTAAAACACCATCAAAAGGTATTTTTGAAAGAATTACATGCTGTACCAGAAAAACCTTTGCCCACTCCTGTAATCTCTCAAGCTTCCTATGAAATGGGAAGACCTCCAACTAATGTCTTTAATAAAGTTGATCTAGAAAATATCGCTTTAATTGGAGGAAGGTCGAGATCTCATACTCCCCCATTTCTTCTTACTTATGAAGTTTTCAATAAAAATTTGCATAATTTCTTAGTGGATTCTGGAGCTTCATCTAATATTTTACCAAAATCAATATGTGCAAAGTTGAACATTCAACCGCAAAAATATGCTGTGCGCATAGTTCAGCTAGATCGATCGCAAGTTGAAGTGATCGGCGAATTACATCAGGTTACCATAGGGCTGTCATCTAATCCAAAGGTATGTCAAGTTATCGACATTTTAGTTGCAGATATTCCAGAATTTTATGGCTTAATTCTTAGCAGAGATTGGTCAGAAAAACTTCATGGATACTTTACAGCTGATTGGTCGCACATGTGGCTCCCTTACAATGGTAAACCAAATCAGATAAAGGTTGAGCGAGAAAAACATCAGAAATACATAGTAACATAACTAGAAGGAGAAAATGAACCGGTAGCATACAGCAATAATATCATTGACAACTACTCAGTTGATTCTTTCTTAGGAAATTTTAATGCTCATACTTCACCTTACTTAGAACATTTTGTTTTATCTTAAATAGAAATTTTTTCTCAAACAGATAGTTCTAAATGTATTAATTTTATAGATGCTCTTGTAAATAAATCTTTATTTTGGAAGTTATTTTTTGACGGTTCTAAGTCTAATGAAGGAGCATGAGTAGGATGCGTGTTGATTAGTCCAGAGGGAAACAAAACTATGCTAACTTGCAGACTCGATTTCGATTGCACCAATAATACCGCAGAATACGAAGCTTTAGTCCAAGGTTATACAAAGCAATTGGATTAGACATCAAATATCTACAAGTTTTCGGAGATTCTGAAATTGTAATCAGACAGGTACGCAATACTATACATTGTTTATCAGGTCATTTAAAGCATTATCAATCTTTAGTTCAATATTTGACTAAACAATTTATAGCATTTAATATTTCATCAATCCCCAGACTCCAGAATGCTAGTGCAGACCTCCTAGCTAACGTAACTTCCAAGCTCTTTCCTTCAGAAGACTATAGCCCTGATCGATTTTCAATCGAATTAATCTTTAGACCCTCGATTCCTGATAATATTACCAATTGGAGGATTTTCAACGATGATCCTGATATTGTAAGCTTCCTCACATCTGAAGGATCTTACACCAATCAGATAATTGATGAAGACCAACATGATAGACAATTGCAACAAGATAGCACTAATAATGCTATGCCAAAGTCAGTAGTCAAGTTAGAAGACCTTTATGATTTGAAAGATCGATTCAAAATATCTACCAATTCAAAACTGCAAAGTTCAACTTTGAACTATGACTTAGTAAATCTAGGAACTGATACCAAACCACAAAATATCAACCTAGGCCTTGGCCTAGCTCTTGAAGAAAAATTAGCGTATGTTCATCTTTTGAAACAATACAAGAGTGTCTTTGCTTGGAACTACGATGAACTCAAAACGTATGACACTTCTATCATCCAACATACTATCCCAATGATAAATGATGAAAAACCTGTCCAACAAAAGATGAGAAAAATCCATCCCAATTTAGAAAACCAGATCAAATTTGAACTCAATAAGTTATTGAAAGCCAAGATTATTTTTCCCGTTCGACATTCTAAATGGGTTTCCAATATGGTTCCCATTAGAAAGAAGAACGGAGACATTAGAATTTGCATTGACTTTCGAAATCTTAACAAAGCCTGCCAAAAAAATAATTTTCCTTTGCCTCCCATGGAGAAAATATTGTAGGCAATCGCAGGATCAGAATTAATGTCCTTCTTAGATTGTTTCTCTGGTTACAACCAAGTGTTGGTCCATCCTGATGATCAATTGAAAACCACATTCAGAATCAAATGGGGCACTTACGCATATCAAAAGATGCCCTTTGGTCTGATCAACGCTGGTGCCACATTTCAGAGAGCCATGGACATTGCGTTCAAGGGATTAGTTAACAAATTAGTGGTAATTTACTTGGATGATATAACTGTATATTCCAAGAAACGAGGCAATCATCTTAGAGATTTAAAAATGATCTTCCAACGTTGTCAAAGGTATGGAATTTCACTTAACCCGAAAAAATCCTTTTTTGCATTAAGTGAAGGAAAACTTCTTGGATTCATAGTGTCAAAATCTGGAATTCATATTGATCCTGACAGAATCAAGGAGATTTCCGAAATACCCCTACCTCACAACAAGAAAGCTATGCATTATTTCCTTGGCCAGATTAATTTTGTAAAGAGATTTGTGCCAGATTTTTCAAGAATTGTATCTCCTTTACAAGCAATGATTAAAAAGAACTCAAACTTCAAATGGGGCCAAGACGAATATGAGGCATTCAATTTGATCAAAAAAGCAATTGTTAACTCTCCATCTTTAGCAACTCCAAATTTTTCCGATCCTTTTATTTTATATACATTTGCCTCTGATAGAACATATGCTGCGATACTCACTCAAGCAAATCAAGACAAGGCAGAAGCCCCAATTGCTTTCTTCAGTTCAAATTTACAGGGGGCTGAGTTAAATTATTCAGATGTAGAGAAACAAGCTTATGCTATTTTCAAAGCAATTAAATATTTCAGACCCTTTCTACTTAAAACCCATACAAAAATCATAGTACCGTTTCCAGCGATAAGAAATATCCTAGTACAAAATGATGTGGGTGAGAAAAGAGTCAATTGGGTTACTGCCTTACAAGAATATGACGTAGAAATCAAACCAGCGAGTATTGTAAGAGGTCAAGGCTTTTGCAAAATACTAGCTGGAGCATCGCTTATTTCTGAAATACCATCTGCAGAGATACAAATGTATGAGGTAAGCCTAAACGATGTTGAATGATTATATGCTGATATCATATTTTATTTAAATAATGGATATGCTCCTCCAAATCTCGATTACACCAAGAAAAGAGCTCTAAGGTTGAAAGCTAAACAATATCAGCTCGTGAATGATGTTCTTTTTAGAATGAATTATGATTCTGTTCTCCTTAGATGTCTTGAGAAATTTGGAGCTGAAAAAGTCTTGCAGGAACTCCATGATGGGCCAACAGGCGGACATTATGCTGGAGATGCTACAGCACATAAAATCCTCCGTGCAGGCTTTTACTGGCCCACACTATTCAAAGAATCACATAGCTATGTAAGGAAATGTCAAGTTTTTCAAACCGCTGCTGGGAGACAAAAGAGACCATCATTTCCGCTGGAACCAGTCAACATTGAGCAGCCTTTTGATCAATGGGGATTGGACATAATAGGTGAGATCGTTCCTCACTCTTTTAAACAACATAGGTATATCCTTACAGCAACTGATTATTTTAATAAATGGGTAGAAGCAGTTCCTCTCAAGACGGCTAATGGCGAGCACATCATCGAGTTCATAGATCAGTTCATAATCACCAGGTTTGGTTTACCTTCTGCTTTAATGTTTGATAATGCATCGTATTTTTCTGGTAATGCTATGACTGAATTTGCACTCAAAAGGGGTTTCAAACTTAAATATTCTGCCAATTATTACCCACAGGGGAATAGATTAGTTGAATCTACAAATAAAAACTTAATCAGAATCATTAAGCGAACTAATGATCAAAATCACAAAATTTGGGATAAGTCTTTAATATATGCTTTATGGGCAGATCGAATAACGCAGAAAGCCTCCATTGGCACTTCTCCCTTTACTTTAGTTTATGGGAAAGAAGTGGTTCTTCCAACTCATCTAGCAATTCCCTCTTTGGCCTTAGTTCAATATATTGATGAAGCACCAACTTCTTCCTTACAACTAAGGCAGCTGGAAATAATTAAGCTAGAAGAACAATGAGAATAGGCCAAAATAACTCATGCTCATCACCAAGCATTAGTAAAAGCTTCTTTTGATTCAAACATGATATCCAGAAAGGACTTTCAGATCGGAGATCTAGTTTTAAAATGGGACAAGGCTCATGAGGAAAAAGGGAAACATATGGAATTTCAACGAATGTGGCTTGGTCCTTTCCAAATCGCAGAAGTCATAGGTCCATCTACTTTTATTTTACAGGATTTAACAGGAAAAAGAGAGTCTTTACCTGTTAACGGACAGATCCTCAAAAAATATTTTCCATAGGAGATCATTCTTCTATTTTGTAAATTAGTTTTCTTTATTTTCATAATAAAACTAGTTGCAAATGGTTACATTTGGAATTCACGAAAAAGACACAAATTCTCTTTTAGATTTTGTTTTTTCACTTGTATAAATAGAATTCTTCTAGAAAATTGATCATTATTATTAAAAGATACAGTTAAAGGCTTTAGGCCCAGAAATGATACTAGTTTCAGCCTTGTAAATTTTGATAAAAAAGTGACCTTTAGTGGGAAATTGTTTTATATCAGTCCAATGAAAGGTATCAATAACAAAACGAAGATTCTCTGTAGAAAAGTTCTTTCCAAAAACTCTACCATTGTCGTCCAGAGCTATCTTAAGGAAACAATGACTTCCTCCCCACCTAGGAAATTACAACGTTCAGGGAATAATCCAATGATACACTTCAACTTAAAGAGTAAGAGGTCTCATCACGAGCCGACTTATCATGATCATAGATATTATAGCTTGCTGACTTTGCCAATACTGCATACCACAACAGGGCAATGATTCAAGATTGTTGCAATCAAAAGACAAGGGGTCTCATCACGAGCTAGCTTGTTCAGCAAAGTTATAAATCAAGTGAATGGCACTGTCATAAATTGGCTACCAAACCAAGACATTGTTCTTTAAGGGTAAAAAGAAAATGAAAGCAATAAGTGTGAATATGGATTTCTCTTTGAAAATTGTATATTTTTCTAAGTAGGATACAGGATCATTGCTGGGTAACAGGTAACCCTGTCGAGGCTATAAACGCCTGTTGGCAGCAGAGGCTCTACCTACGACAAATGAGCATATTTAAAACTGATTTACAGAGAAGCTTTTGTTTTTATCTTTATAAACCAAGTAATGACTGGTGTAGATACAAGGAATAGCTTGAGGAAGTAAACAATCAAAGTTAAATATAGAAGAAACGAAATATCATTGATAGATAAAAACATGATGTACTTTGTCTTTCTATAATAAAGTTTGATTTTCTGGAAAATTTTCTGTTTTGGAAGTTTAAAAAATTCAAAATAAAAGTAGAGATAACTGGTTCTTCCAAGTGAATTGCCAATTGTTGTGGCCAACAACAACCGCCCTTCTTATTTAGTATTATCACTAATACTAAATAAGTGGGGGCCCTTAGTCAAAAAATTTAAAAATCAATTAGTGCTTGTATTTCCTTTTTCAATAAAAATTACTATCATAAACTTAGGAAAATACCCCTTGAAAAATCTTAAAAAGCTTAAGTTTTATGGTAAGGTAGGATAAAATCATTCCTTAAGAAATATCGCATCGCAAAAAGGTAATGAATACCTCCTTACAAGCAGAATTCTAAGATTGCAAGATCGCGATGCGAAACTACACACTAAAAACATTCATCGCATCGCATGCCTCAAATGTCATATGTTATGCTAAAAAACCTCAAAACCGCCGATATGCGATAGCACATATCACAAATCGTGTTTCGCAGAAAAACACATTAACGGATGTTTTTCATATGCTACGCTCTAGCGATATTGCGATATTGCGATATTGTGATCCAGCGATTTTGCGATTCTGCGATATTGCGGTATTGTGATATTGCAATTTCACGAGATTGCGATCTGCGATATTGCGAAGCAAATCACAGATCGTCTTATCGCAGATCTTTAGGGCTCATTCTTCGAAAAAGTTCTTTTTCATAAATCGAGACCTGGTTATGCGCTTTAATGTTAATCAATGAATTGGTTGTCAATAATTAATGAAATATGGTTTTGTTATGATCGAAGAGCCATTTCACATAAGGTGGTATATTTTATATGTCTTCATCATTTAAAAGCTTTTCTGTCACATTTTTCTTGTCATTATTCACTCCTCATTTGTGAACTGCAGGAACGAAGAACATAAAACTATACAAAGCAGTATTTAGGATATTATGGGAAAGAAAGACAAATCTCTGAGTTCTGAAGACAAAGAAATGATGCCCTTGTATACAGACACTGCCTGTAACAAAGATGCTGTTATTACTACTTGGGAAGGCATGTATAGTCTACTTGAGGAAGAAAATCCCAGAATAATGGAGGTTACAGCTACTACAGGCTCACATGGGTCTTCTGAGGCATCTATTACAGAGCTAGCTTGCTCGTTCTTGCACTGGATAGCGGCGAGGCCCAAAATTATTCCATACACGGACATGGTTAAATGGATACTGGACAACACTGACATTACAAACAAACAATTTAAGACTCAGGGTCAAGAACTCATTGGATCATTCACTCCACAAGATTTGAGACTCATGTATCATTTACCAGAGCCATAGGCGACTTATAACAAACATTTCATGGAGAATTTTGCTAAAGAAAATGAAAACCTGGCAGAATGCACCAAGGACTGGTCAAGGAGGGACGAACCACTAAAAAAGGATAAACATGGTATGTATAGTACTGGTTCTCGCACTTTCCCGTATTGCTTTGCTGCTGCTATGATCTGTAGACTTTTTGGGAAGCCAGACATTAAAAAATTTTCATTTGAATGGCTACCATTATTAAATGCCGCTGTTAATGCTACTGTTGTGGATTGGGCTAAGATATTATCTGACAACTTAGCCACAGCCATTTTGAATTATTGGTCTAAAAGAACCGTTTCTCAAAGAATTTATCCCCCTTTTTACTTATCTGCATATGTGATGGATTCAATCTGTTATATTTCCAAGTTTCCTTTAATGGGTTGGAAATTGACGACTCAAGACCCCTTACTCATTCATATTTATCATAAAGAATTGTGGGATTCCAAGTTCATTTCGTATTTTTACAAGATTTGTCATGGAATCATGTTGCCCCTATACAAAATGTTATATGATAAAGATGCTCCAATATTTTCTCCCGAAGCAGAGGTAGATATACTCCCTGTCGCGAGATGGTTTGGAGAAGAACTGTTTACATATGTCAGGGTATTCGAAAGTCTAGCTTCCCCTCATGTATTACCTTTATATGTTCCTGATAAACTCATGGCACGAGAAATTGCTTATCAAACCTGCGGAGAAGGAGGTTTGACTAAAGATCTGAAGGACAAAAAGAAGGCTATTTGGCCACAATTTCCTGTGGCCTGTGGGGCCTTTTCACTATTTGATGTAGGCCATGCATTCAAAGAAGTAAACAACATAACATGTCTACGATTGTTCAAATTTCCAAGAAGACCGTTCGACCCTTATGATATTTCTAAAAATTTCACTACTGCAGTCAAAATAAAGGTGTTTTCTAAAGAAGATGATCTTTTTGATGACATGTTCCAAGAGAAAGGTACACTTAAAGAGGTTCTACATTCGGCCCAAATGCGATTTCCTCCAGCAGAATTTCAAGAGTTCAAGATATACAGGGAAAGGAGGTTAGCTAGTATCCCTTTGGATAAATTACGCTTAGAACCCATAAGGGAACCAAATCCCAGTATTAGTCTCAGTGGAAGTTCAGGCACAGACAGATCTAAATCTAAGTCTGGGAAAGAAACGTCAGAACACTCTAAGAGGTCTGAAAATGACCATGATAAAAGTGAAGGGTCAGTAAGGGATATTGCCCAGTCAAAGGAGCTCCCACAGCAACAGGTTTTGACCTCTGCACAACTAAATCTTCTCCCTCTCATCGTATAGCAACCATCAGTAAGAATTGAGCTAGATAAAGAATGGGAGACATTCAATGATTTAATCAATATTGAAGGACAGAACACACAGACACCTGTGAGTAATGTACAAGCAACAAAAGATATAGTCACAGGAACAATTAGTAATGTCTCAGAAATGAAACATATTCCCATTACCCCATCCTCTGAACTTATGCTCAAAATAGAGGAAATTCCTCCTCTTGATGTATTTTATAGTCCACAACACAAGGCAGTAGTGAGAATACAAAGAAAGAAAAGGAAATTGGAAAATGTGCTCTCTCATGATGCAGAGCAATTAGACATCCTATGGCAAGATCCTACCACCGATCCCACTGAAAATATCACCAACTTATCTCAGATCACAGGAGCATATGCCTCTACAGCCATTGATAAAGCATCTGAGGTACGTCAATTACTGAATGAGAAAGAAGATCAAGTACAGGTTTTACAACAACAGCTGCAACAAGCCAATGCCAACAACGAAGCACATAAATAGCTTGAAAAATTACAACAGGACTTTCAACAAATGTAGATAGGGTACCAGAATAGCTTGGATGAAAGAGAAAAACAGTTACAGGTTATGCAAGAGATGCAAAATGATGATCCTAAGCTTACAAAATTCATCATAGAATCCATTTCCTTAAATGATCAACTACTGCAGCAACAGGAAATATTATGCCAAAGAATATCACAGTGGAACTCTTATTGTGAAATAAGCGATAAAATCACTAATTAAGTCGTAGACTTACGACATGATTACAATTTAATTGATAAAAGAGTTACCGAATATTTGGCTTGGCAAGAAACAGAGGAGGGGGAAAGAGCAGGTGCACCAATAATCAATGACAATCACAAAGAAATGCTCTTTAATAATTGGGATGCACAAATCAGGAAAGCAGAGCAAGTGACAGAAGAAGCAGCCACAACAACAAACAGTGTTATTGATTGCATAAATGAAAATTTTCACAAGGCAAATATAATCTCAGAAACCACTCCAGGGTATCTACCTAAAGCACAGCAACTGCAGACAGGCTGGAGACAGAAGGCTCAAGAAAAGGAAGAATCAATTAAAATATTAACTAAGTTGAATTGGGATTCTTACTGGGTGTATTTGGTAAAACCACACAACCAATGCATGACTCTCAAATGTATCATCAATTCTGCCAAGAAGATGGCGCCAGCTCTTGCCGATTCCGTTTTCACAGGACAGTTAAAGTCAGAAGTCGGCCAACCTACTCTTCTCAAATAAATGCTGAACGCTTGCAATTTCAAAGAATAGATTCACAAATAGTTAGTTGTTAGTTTTAATTTTAGATTTAGTATTAATTTTGATTTATTTTTTGCCTGAAATGAGGAAGGTCATTTAAACCATATCCTACATTTTTGTAATAAATTATTTTTAGATTTAGTTAGTAGTATTTAAACCCTTCTCATGCATTTAGAGAATGGTCCTGAAATTTGTCAAAAACTTGTCCTCAGAACATGTACTTTTGCACCCTCCGAGGAGGTTTTGATGAATGAATGGAACATGATTTATTGATATCTGTGTTTAATATCTACTACTGATGTTTCACTTTTGTACTCTTAGTGGATGTTGGATTAAGAAGACATAAGTCATTATTGCTTGAAGCTCATGAGTAGAACTAGTTATAAATGGTACTTTTATCTCTTAACTATTTATTCCTTTGTGTTAAAGTGATATTCATGTTCAGTTGTTTATATATTGATGCTTGAATGCTTGAGTTATCATTTGGCACTTTTGTACGGTGACAACTATTTATTTATGCTTAATATATGAGTAGCTTATTATGCGATATGTTTTTCACAATTGTTTCGTCTAACTTTTTATACGAAGTGGTTTATTTCTATTGAATTATTTTCTTATAACAGTTGAATGATCTTTATTACCAATTGTTATTTGAAATCATTTTAGATTGCATAAAGGAAAGATTACATCCCGGGTTAGTGTAGAATTAAATATTTCTGTTTATTAGAATACAAATTGCATGTTATTAGATTAGATTTAGAATAAAATAATTTCACTTAGGAACTTTTAGAAAGGAAATATCAATTCTTAACACACACACATATATTGGGAAACTGGTCCCATATCCCCAGTCAGACCCACTATACCAAACGGAAAAGGAGCTGCTAACCAAGGTCCGGACCGGGTGGGTATCCCCCTTGTTGTAGACCCAATTTTCGGGGCTTCAACACTTCCTTTCTTCCATGATAAATAATAATAATAATAATAATAATAATAAAGGAGTTTGGTTGTGAAAATCTAGGAAACTGATACAATACAAACCAAAATTTATATCGGAAAACCAACTTGCATGGCCAATATTGTTTTACTTTTACTTCAGTTTGATTTTGCAGAAATAATCCTCCAGAATTCCAAGACTTGAGGACAAGTCTTAACATAAGCAAGGGGGAAGATTCATAATAAAACTATTAAAATAGTTTGAACACCTGCATTGCAGAAGGGATCTGAAACATCATTCAAAATATCATTGCAGAAGGGACTTGCAACATCATTCAAATATCATTGCAGAAGGGACCTGAAAAACATCTATATTTCATTAAGAGGGACCTGAATCAATATCAGATGCAAAAATAACATGGAACAACATAATCTACATCAATAGTTTCAAATAAGAAATTACAAGAATCTACATTCCATCAGAATTCATCTTTAAAGAACCATCATCATTAAAAAGAGTCAAGTATGGACGAACTAACAAAGGTCATCATCAATGAGCATTGACATTAAGCTATTATGCGAAAGGAGAAGTACTGTAAGTGTAAAAAAATGTTCTTAGAATCTTTGATTTTTATTTATTTTATTTTATTATTTTTATTATATATATATATTTTAATTTTAATTAATTAATTTATTATTATTTTTATTTTTATTTTTAAATTTTCTGGAATTGTTAAAACTAATTTAACTCGGATATGCATCCTATTACATTTATCATCCTACATTCTACATTTACGATCTTACATCCTACATTTAGCCTACCTATATTCCACTAACATCCTCCTACCCTCATCATATTTATATTACACTCATTATCCTACCCTCATCATAATCCTATTATATCCATTACCCTACCATACATTATACATTAAAAATTTCATCATAGTCCTACATTAACCTCATATAAATTTCCTACATTAATCCCATATACCCCTACATTATCCTCCAACATAAACATAAGCATTTTTTATCAAATATTGTGGCTCAAAATTTTGCCCATAAGGAATTTTTTCTTGCCTACAAAACACAAAGAGTTAGATTTATTATAAGAAAAATTTGATATTGAAATGACCTATCATATGGTCAAAAAATTAACAATGAAGCATATAATATGAAAAAGACAAATGTATGAAATACAACATAAGCATCGAAAGCCAAACTATATGAAATTAAATATACAACATGCAAACATGCGGAAAGGTGTTACACAGTAATTTGTCACCGTCCCTGCAATCCCCATCTCGCCCATTGGAGGGTCGTTTCTGTGACCAATAAGCAGTGTCATGCCTTGCAAATACCATCATTGCATCCCTTTCCATGAGGACAACATTTTCCGTTGATCATTTCAAGTACCCCAATAACACCTCGTTTTTGTCTCTGCGCCGGTAGCCCGTTATGTACCCGCGCCAATGGGGGAAATTAACACTAAGCCCGCGCCAATTGGCGCTCTGTCCCAGTGTTGCACCCGCGCCACTCTGTTTATGGAAAGTTTTTTAAAAAAGAGGCGAAGTTTCGATTACAACAACTTCGTGGATGAGTCATCAGGAGTGGTTTCGACTGAATAACCACGACCTTCCTCCTTTGGCCTCTTGTTTCCACCTTATGGGGAACCTCCCAAGGGATAAGGCCTCCCTTCCACTATTTTAGGGATCCCAACCTCCTTCTCTCCTCTATAAATATAGCTTTCATCCATTGATGAGGGGGTTGAATGGCTGAATAGCTGAATAGCTGAATAGCTAGTCTCCAAGTTCCCAAGAGCCATCAGAGCCTTATGCTGCAAGAGCCTTTATTCATTCCCTTAAGGCCAAATCCAAGCAAGGGGATCATTGTCGAGATGTTTGAAGAGAGAGGTTTGTCTCATCCTCGACAGGCTTTTTCGAGACGTGTTCCACTGGCGACCCTCCGAAGGAGAATTCAGCGTCAGGGCTATGGTTGTATTCTTCTTTGACTGATTAATGATAAGCAACTATTGGTTATGGTTCCACTCTTGTTGTTGATTATGATGATGATTTATGTCTTCTCTGACTGACATATAGTTGCATATACTGGATTTTACGCTTGCGTTTGTTTTGTTTCTGGCATGTGCAGGTGTCCGATCACGGAGATCGTGAGGATTGTGATCTGCCGGAGCTAAGGAACGGGAGCGCTACTTTCTCTACAAGCGACATCGTTGGATTCCAGGTAAGCCTTCATTGCTAGTTAGTTTATTTTCAATTAGGGACCTGCACTATAGCATGAACGATTGTTACTAGACCCGATCTGGGCTAGTAGGGATCACCTATGTCTCTAGAGGGGATTTAACTCCACAACAAATTGGCGACTCCGCTGGGGAGTTAGCTTGTTGTTTGCTTTATAAACTAGAGACAGAGCCTGAAGTTAGCCAGATAGCCTTCGAAAACACTCTTGCTCTGCATTAGCGAAAGTAGATCAATGCTGCTTCAGTCAATCTTCGATTTAGTTTATGAACTGAACACTTGGAGTATTGTCTTGTCTTTCGGTCGATTATTGACTTTGCTTGCTTGATCAGCTCTTTTGGCTGGCTCTTTTCTGAGTGTTTAGCTTTTGGTTCAGCCCCAAAGGATCAGATCTGACCTCTATTTTTCCGAGTTTTCATCCTTTCATGGTTGGCTTGATTGGCGCGGTTTCCACCCTGACAGTTGCGCCAATTGGCGCGGGTTACCAGTTCATCACTCGCGCCATCTCTTGTAGGTGCTAGGGTTTACCCTTGTTCAGAAGTTTCTTTTGGTCAGTACTTTGCTTCTGGGTTTGTTTTAGATTCTGCTTGAAGTGGTGAGTCTAGTCTTGGTTGGGAGAAATTCTTTGTTTTTTCATTTTCAGGCGTTGGCGCTTGTTGTCAGTTAGTAACCCGCACCAATTGGGCATTGGCGCTAGTTTTCAGTGAGAAAGTCGCGCCAGTTGGCGCTAGTTGTCAATCACAAAGTCGGGCCAATTTCAGGGTGTGTGAAAATTGAGATTTTTTCCCTGAATCCTTCTCCAGTGTGTTTTTCCCTTCCGATATTTTCTCTATATGAGCATAGATTACATTGCTCATTGTTTGAAATGTCTTCTCTCCATGATTGTTTGATGTAAAAGGGAATGAATGCCTTGTTTTTATCTCTTGCTTTGGAAGTCCTCTTTGTGTTTGACCTCATATGTCTTGCCGCCTTTTGAGGGATTTTGTGACAAAGTGTTTGAGACAACGATTGCATTCTTAGTGTTTGTTTACATCTCTTTTGCATTCATCCTTCATTAAGAAGATTTGCGTTTATTTAGTTTTCATCTCAAAGTGTTCTTTTTGTTAAAATGCATTAGATCACATTGCATTGAAGAGTATTTTGGGATTTATCATTGAACTTAGATCACATTGTTTAATGATTGAAAGCTAGAAATCGCTTTGATTGCATTCTCTTTCATTAAAAGCATGCATTAAGTAGATTCTCATTTCATCGAAAAATGCATTGAGTGCATTCTTATCATTTGAAAAGAAAAAAAGGAAATTGTGCATAGATTACAATTGCATAGTTTTCAAAAAGAGGATTTTGCATAGATCACATTGCATTGTTTTCATCGTTGAATGTTTGAAATTACTTTTGGATAGTGAAAGTCATCTAGTTTGGAAAAGATTTCGTTTGCAGTGTTGTTTTATGTTGCATCATTGTTTGAAGCTCTTCCCTTAACTAGATAACATTCATCGAATTGAAAAGTTTTCTTTTCTCATATAGCTGCATACAGGAGATTGTAATATGACATATGATAGGGCCTTGAAACCGAGACATAATTGAAGATCAACATTAAAATTTACTCAATTTACACTAAGGTAGCATTGAAACATTAACGAAATATTTAGAGGTCTAGGCTAGAGACGTGTTCCGGCGTCTTTAAACCTAGTAGCTATCATTTGCCTCTTGGCTTTAGACAGCGCTAGTACAGACTTGTGCTCCCCGTACTGTCGTGTATATAAAGGGAGACCCCATTAGGTTTCTATCCTTTATCCATAGAAAACTGAGTCTGCCGCCTTATATCCGTGATACACCGAACACAACATTCGGAGAGATTTCCTGCACGTACGTTAAGTCCTTGGTTGATTTCTCCTTCATTTTTGGAACCAAGGTGTATATTGCAGTTCATGGTTATTTGGTACACCCTTTGCCTAGTATTCTTGAGCAGTCATTTTTGATCTTATCTGACTCCTTAAATTTGAAAATATCACCAAGCGCTTGTCCTTTCACGCTTGCTTCAAAATTGAAATAGATAGAGTCACCTTTCATCCGTTTCTCGACTCTTAAAACATGAAACGGTGAAGTTTCTAAGTTTCAAGGTGGTAAAATAAATCACCCGCGATCACACGCCCTGTTAGATTTTTCTTGTTGGTCGTTTGATTGTGTGCCTTGGTTTTTAGCCCGTGTGCGGTTTTGAGTTGTTGATGGCAACTTTTCCAGAGTTCACCAACCAAGGAATCCCCTCCGATGGGAATCCTGGTCATTTTCCTCCTTTTGGGAATGTTGGTGCTCCTTACATGGCAACGTTGTCCCTACCTGGGTTAAATGTTGGGTTGCCTGTTTGGTTGTTTTCAACCTCTGTGGTCCCGAATGTCTCGGCTACTGTTCAATCAGTTCCTCCACCTGAACAACATCATGTTGATTCAAAGGTGGACCTCTCCCCTTCTTCGCCTGTTTCTGCATCCTTCTCTTCTACTTCGCCTGGTGAAAGTCTGGATTCGAGTAACTAGGTGGCTAAGAAGAAGAAGAAGAATACAAAGAAGAAGAAGTCCGATAAAGGAGAGGCTAGCTCTGTGGCTATTGCGCCTAAGAAGTCTCCTCTTGATAAACCTTCCAACCCTCCGCGGAAAGTCAAGTTCCCTTGCATGTTGTGCATGGGAGACCATCTCCTTCGAGATTACCTTGGCATTCCCAAGGTACTCGAAGTATGGTCCAATGATCGTCCGCCGTTGCCTTTGGCTTCCAGGATTCAGGTTGGGGGCATGTCTTCAGCTGCTGCCGGTAAGGCTCCTAAGAAGCAGGGTAAGATTGCCAATCCCTATAAGTTGTGTGGGGGGCACCATGCCATTCACCTTTGTCTGTATATGGATGAAGCCAAACGAGTTTTGGACAACTCAGCTGTTTCTGCACCATGCCTTCCAGCTGGTTACAAGTAGCTTTCTTTGAGTCCTCTGCCAGCTGACCCTACGATTGATCAAGAGTCATCCTTGGTCGATCCCGCTCCCCCGGAATTTCAAATTCAGGAATCCGTTCCCGACCAACCATTGGTCGTGGGATCAGTTGAACTGGCGCAGTCTATGGTGCACCAGGTATTTTCCGTGGAGAGTGGATCTCATACCCCTAAGGTTCTTCTTGTTTCTTCAGATTCCTCGGACTTGGAGAAGGATTCTCCTGTCCCTATACCTCAAGAAGTTGCTCCTCCACCTCCCGTGATGGAGGTCCCGGAGGATGCTCCTCCCACCTTCGAGATGGAGGTCATGGAGGATGCTCCTTCTTCTTCCATAACACCAGGGGAAGACCATCTTGGTTCAATGGTAGCCCCTCCGATTAGTTTAGTTGCTTCCTTTGATTGGAATTGATTTGCAGGATACCGCCTTCCGTCTTATGTGCCTTTCGAGATCACAGTACAGGGTTTTGGTCTAGTCGTACCCAGCACCATTATAGATGAAGATGCGTCTGTTAGTATTCTATCCACAACTACTTAGCAAGCTTTTGGTTCACCGCCGCTTGTGCCTGTTACTTAGAATCTGTTGGCATTTAACAGAATAACTAGTCAACCATTAGGGATCCTTCCAAAGTTACCTATTACATTGGGAGGTAAAACTATCCATATGGACGTGATGGTTGTTCCAGGCCCCTTGGATTTCAATCTGCTCTTGGGGTGCGATTACACCTATGCCATGGGAGCGCTTGTCTCCTCCCTTTTTCGTGTGGTCTGCTTTCCACATGAAGGACGGATCGTGACCATTGATCAGCTTTCGTTCTTTGGTCCTGATGTGGCAGCTAGCCCGTCATCATCCCCTCCTTGTCTTTATCCACCCGTTGTATCTGCCCCACCGCAGGTCAACTATGTGGCTACCTCCCCCGTGCTTGTACTCAGCGATAATGCCATCATGCATAGTGTGCTGGGGGCATTGGGTCCTGACTTCCAGGATGTTTTCCTTCCATCAAGAGTGGAACTCTTGGAAGTGATGACTTCTTGTTCATTATGATGAGGTCGTCGAAGTAGGGTTCATTGTCTTGTGTCAAGCTCCTTAAAAAATGAAACAAGCTCTTTGGAGCAGAGTTCCTTGTCTTGTGTCAAGCTCCTTAAAAAATGAAACAAGGTTGTCGGAGCAGGGTTCATTGTCTTGTGTCAAGCTCCTTAAAAAATGAAACAAGCTCTTTGGAGCAGAGTTCGTTTTCTTGTGTCAAGCTCCTTAAAAAATGAAACAAGGTCGTCGGAGCAGGGTTCATTGTCTTGTGTCAAGCTCCTTAAAAAATGAAACAAGCTCTTTGGAGTAGAGTTCCTTGTCTTGTGTCAAGCTCCTTAAAAAATGAAACTAGGTTGTCGGAGCATAGTTCATTTTCTTGTGTCAAGCTCGTTAAAAAATGAAACGAGGTCATCTGAGGATAGTTCTTTTAACGTGTCAACCTCGTTAAAATAATGAAACACGTTCCTGTTCAATTCGAGTCTTTGTTTAGATCTCGTAAAATCCCAGTCGAGTCTTCCTCTTGATCTCGTAACTTGAACCTTCACTCCATCTGCCTTTCATATGCACTGAAGCGTGGGGGGCATGCACCTCGAATTGAGTCACCATGCTAGGGGCATACTTACTTTTTCAAGCATATTTTGTTTCCGTTTCAAGCTTGTGTAAAAATGAAACCAACTTCAAGCATAGTTTATCTTGATTTCAAGCTTGTGTAAAAATGAAACCATTCCCATTTTACCTCTCGTGATTGCCATTTTATCAGCCTGTTTTTGCCAGATGAACCTTGGTTTTCTCACTCCATCGTCACTATCTGCTTGGCCGATCATATGCCTTCACTTGGTTGTCTTACCCATTCCTGGGGAACCGCTGCAATGAGTGGTCTTGTTAGCCAGCCTCTTGACCTTTACTTGTTATGATCAGTTCCACCATTACCGGAACCAGTTGCTACCCTTTATACCACTTGTTCCTCCATGGGGAGTCATCTTTCAGCTCTTTTCTAACTCTCTAAACATGAAAAGATTTCCGAGTCACTTGTCATTTTGATCTCGTTAAAGTGGCTGCGAAAAGACATCTACCCAGTATACGTTTACCCCTTTTTCGAGTTGGGATAGATTATTTACGAAAAAGGAATACCCTAGCCTATTGCGACTAGGAGGTTTTCTCAGACAAAGTTTTCTACCTTTTCGGGTTTGAGAAACTATTTACGAAAAGGGAATGTTGGAGTTTACTTTTCCGCCGTCTTTTCAAACTCTCTAAACATGAAAAGACACCGAGTTCTTCCTTTGTCAGACTCGTTAAACCCTGATGACATTGGATTCAGTCGTAATGACGGTATCCGAGTTCCTCCTTCCTAGGGCTCTTTAAATGTACTAGGACGGACTTATATGACAAGCATATGGTATCCTCTTCAAGCTTGTGTAAAAATAAAGAGGTACTCACCAGAAATGGTGGGGAAAATGGAACCAACATCATTGTCGTGTCGGCAATATGTCGCTCTTGAACATGGCACTTGTCTGCATTCGTGTCGGGTTGGGAACATCTCATCTCGTTTTCCACTTGCCTCCGTGGGTTTGGGTGATCCCTTTTTGACCTCTCATCTGCTTTTTTCCTTGTCATCATGACCCTTGATCTTTTGATGTCAGATACTACCAAATCCACTGTCGTGTCGCCGATATGTTTAAGAGAAGTTGACCTCTGCAGATTTCAAACTTCCTCTGATTCTCATCTGATCTTGATTCACAAAGACATTATGTTCCTCTGTCTTGTGTCGATGATGTGGGAAACACTATTGCCCACCTTCGATCAAGGTCACTTCCTGTCAACTTCAGCTCATTATCCGGGAAGCTGATCTAGAGACTCCCTTCTGGTACCTTGGAGCCTGCATGCCTCAATGGCAGGTTCTTCGCATTCGACATGAGGTTTTCATCATTGGCCTCCGATCGAGTGATTCTACGGGTGTTCGACGCCAGCTCATTGATTCACACGCCGTGGATTGTACCTATAGTACCTTGAGGACCATTGTCATTAGTGGTGGTACCTCTCGCGTCTGTTAACAGCTTTCATCATTGGCTGGTAATCAGGCGATGTTCTTGCATGTTCGACTTCAGCTCACATATTCGCATGCTTGAACTTGTACTTTATTCAGGTTGAGATGGAGCACAAGACCCTGGATTCCTGTCCGTTATAATCCAGGCTGCGATTTTTTGGATTCTTATGATTAGTTACATGACTCACTAATTGGATGGCTGCGACCATACCTGAGTCTATTTATCGATCCTCACTAGATGGTTGCGTCCATGCCTCGGTTCTGGATTATTACATACTCTGTTATGGATGGCTGCGCCCATACCACGTATATATCATGTATTTGAGACGTCAGTTTTACTTCTCTACGCAGGTTTTTCGACGGCGGTGTTTTCAGTTGGACACGTTCTCGTAAAGCATTTCACCCCTCTCTCTCTTTCGGGCCTCATGCTTTAGGGGGCATCTGTTACACAATAATTTGTCACCGTCCCTGCAATCCCCATCTCGCCCATTGGAGGGTCGTTTCTATGACCAATAAGCAGTGTTATGCCTTGCAAATACCATCATTGCATCCATTTACATGAGGACAACATTTCTTCTGTTGATCATTTCCTGGGTAGACCCCTAAAAACACCTGTTTTTGCCTTGGCGCTGGTAGCCCGTTATGTACTCGCGCTAATGAGGAAAATTAACACTGAGCCCGCGCCAATTGGCGCTTTATCCTAGTTAAGCACCCGCGCCAATTTGCTTTTGGAAAGTTTTTTAAAAAAAGAGGTGAAGTTTCGATTACAACAACTTCGTGGATGAGTCATCAGGAGTGGTTTCGACTGAATAACCACGGCCTTCCTCCTTTGGCCTCTTGTTTCCACCTTATGGGGAACCTCCCAAGGGATAAGGCCCCCCTTCCACTATTGTCGGGATCCCAACCTCCTCCTCTCCTCTATAAATATAGCCTTCATCCATTGATGAGGGGGCTGAATGGCTGAATAGCTGAATAGCTGAATGGCTGAATAGCTAGTCTCCAAGTTCCCAAGAGCCATCAGAGCCTTATGCTGCAAGAGCCTTGATTCATTCCCTTAAGGCCAAATCCAAGCAAGGAGATCATTGTCGAGACATCCAAAGAGAGAGGTTTTTCTCATCCCCGACAGGTTTTTTCGGGACGTGTTCCGCTGGCGACCCTCCAAAGGAGAATTCAACGTCAGGGCTATGGTTGTATTCTTCTTTGACTGATTAATGATAAGCGACTATTGGTTATGGTTCCACTCTTGTTGTTGATTATGATGATGATTTATGTCTTCTTTGACTGACATATAGTTGCATATTCTAGATTTTACGCTTGCGTTTGTTTTGTTTCTTGCGTGTGCAGGTGTCCGATCACGGAGATTGTGAGGATTGTGATCTGCCAGAGCTAAGGAACGGGAGTGCTACTTTCTCTACAAGCGACAGCGTTGGATTCCAGGTAAGCCTTCATCGCTAGTTGGTTTATTTGCAATTAGGGACTTGCACTATAGCGTGAACGATTGTTTCTAGAACCGATCTGGGCTAGTAGGGATCGCCTCTCTCCGCAGAGGGGATTTATATCCACAACAAAAGGAATGAAGAGACATATGTATAATTGCAAATACAAAAAAAAGGGGGCATGCAAAGAAATGAATGAAGCCATGAACGAAGGATGAACATCACAGAATGTGGGTAATGTAAAATTATGGTGATAAGACAAGCATATAAACCATGGAAGGAGGAATGTACATGAGGTATAAGAACACAGTCAAAATTGAGACACATAGGTAGCCACAAGTACACAATTCAGAGTATGTTGGAGTGGTAAAACGGTCAAAATGCATTCAAACAAACTATGTGTAATGCTATTTCTATATTTTACCATTACAACGCAAACCAAGCTCTGTGTTAAGACTTTATTCCACTGTCACAACTAGAATTAAGCTCAGAAGAGGAGAGTAACACTGTGCACTCACATGCACTCATACAACACCCTCGTGGAAGGAGGAAACAAGCAAGAAAAACATAAAAACTGAAGAGAGGGTTGCGTAAATCAAAGAAGACTTGAACATAGAAGAAGTTGCATAAGAAATAGGCGAGAAGAATAATAAGTCTATGGAGAAATAAGGAAGGAATGCATTCGTTTTAGTGAGAGGATTGAAGGCTGAGATCTCCTCTACGCTAAGTTGACCGAGCTTACCAACAAACTCCAAAATTTCCGCAAAGAGA
Source organism: Pinus albicaulis (assembly GCA_034641835.2). NCBI lineage: Eukaryota > Viridiplantae > Streptophyta > Pinopsida > Pinales > Pinaceae > Pinus > Pinus albicaulis. The sequence goes on from CM076577.1 coordinate 1,188,647,414, forward strand.
AGAGGTAAGAAATCACTCCCAGATTTCTATCAGCAGTTGAATAGATTTCAAGGGTAGTTAATCTCGAGATATTTGTTGAGATGTGTCATTTATGAGGATTTAAACTTCAGGTATGAATTTGAAAACCTTGCAACCATTAAAACGACCTTGCCACCTGTGTAATGAGCGAATCCTCGAAGATGTTGAAGAGGAATTATAATTAAAATTACATTGTTTAAACAAAGAAACACAAGTTATTAATTCAGAGACATCTACAAGTTTGCTTCCAGATCAGGTAATCGAGCTCGAATCATGAATTCCTTCATGCATAGTTGTGAAATTGTACATATGAAAAACACAGAGTCCTATTTTTCATACACATAGTGAGAAATATTTCCTATTCTTATACACACAGTGAGTAAATTTTTCCTATTTTCATATACACGGTGAGAATTTTTAAAACAAAAAAGTGATTTTTGTGATTTTTTTTGGAAAGCAGAGATTGAAGCATGAGTTTATGGAGCAGTAAAACATTGTTAAGGTGTTTTTATGGTCTTTTAGACAATGAGATTTTTTTTTTTATTAGTTTTGAAGAGCAGTGGAATCCTTTTTGCAATAGAACAAAGGATATTGAAGAAGACTCAACCAAGGCAATAATTTCATTTTTTTCAAAGAGCTTCAAAGAACAGGTAAGCCTAATTGCCATGATGATTATCCATGAATGAAAATTGCATGAATAAAAAGACAGAGGTACACACACACACACACACACACACACACACACACACACATGTATTTTTGTTTATGATGAGGATGTTCACTGTCTAAGGGTACATTAATTGGTATACAGAGCACATGGCAAACAAAATTGAGCCAAAGGAATTCAAGATAGATAAATGTGGCAAAGAAACCATATAGAAATTGTACCAAGCAAGCTTGATAGGGTTCCTTCATAAATTTAATGGGCATAATGACAAGATTACACAAGAATTCATAAATCATTATGAATAGGGACAAACAATAGTGGGTGACCTCTCAATACCACTAAACCCAAAATTTATTTCCCAATCTCTAGACCTTCCATTATCAAAATAAGAATACCACAAAGGTTTACATTTCAAAGAGAAATGTTGGACATTCTTTTTGGAAAAACAGAGAAAAGGATCCTTTGATAGAGAAAAAGGAATCCCAAGGGACTGGTTAAGTGAACTAGTATTGATCATCCAAAGATATTTTACATGTGACAACCAGTTCAATGTAGTATATCTCTACCACATTAGGCTACTTCAACACATGAAAGGATAATCCAAGATTAATCTATTCTATTTCTTCACAAGGAGCTTGATCAAAATGATAGAGGGTGTTAAAAATAAAATTGAAGCAAAATAAGCACACATATATCATCAAGGGCTCATAAAATTACTTGTAGAACATTAGGTGAGAAGCAAGGGATTGATTTGGAGGGTTTTTTTGGTTTAGCATCATCTTGAGGGACAAACTACAGAGGAAAAATTTGAGCAAATGCATGTAACTAGGAGTATTATGAATTCTCCAATGTATCCTAGAACTAGATCCAAGAAGAAACAAGATAGTGTCATGATTGAGAAAGAAATATCCTTCCTATCTATTCCTAGGAATCCTAGGAAGAAAACAAATGAAGAGTCAAGTGAAAAAGAAAAATACCCAGAGGTAGAAATTGTGGAACCTCCCACATCATCAAAACAAATCAATGAGATATCACAAAGAATGGAAAGAGATGCCCAAGAAGAGGCTTTAGAGAAGGATTCCTACTTTGAGAATGCATGGGTAGGAGCCACTTCATCATATTAATTTTCCAAAGAGACCGCAGGAGAATAAAGAGAGTTGCAACAAGAAGAAGACCTCAAGAAAATAGAAGAGTTCACAAGGGAGTTGGAGGTCAATAAGATTTTGGAAAATCACTTGAAGAAAGAAAACAAAATGTAAAAGGAAAACAATAAAAATATAATCAAATAAAATGAGAAATTGACCAAAAATCTTGGTAACCTTGAAACAAATAACACTCTCATTTCCAAACAGGTTTATAGATGGCTCAAAGAGAGGAAAACATGGCAATATAAATATGAGAGAAAGAAGGTAAAGCCACCATCTATAATGAAGGAAGGTATGAGGGAATTGATTTTCTTCTTCGGGCTGCAAAACAAGAGACTACAGGATCAGGGATAGTGGGCATATTAGCACTTATAAGATAAAAAAGGAGAAAGCAAGCATGATGACATGCTTGAATATCAACAAGGGGGAGATGTTGGCCCTCAATTTTGGTCAATTTTGCTTATTAAAAATCCACCTAATTTCCATCATTTTCCACCTTATATCATCCACATATGCCTTATTTTGACCTTATTATGCTTATTCAGGTAAATAAATTATGTTTTTCAATTTTTAGACATTTTTGTAAAAATTGGGTTTTAAGAGTATTTTTGGACAGAACTGAAAATTTCCGTAATAACTTCATGGAAGTCATATGTGTAGGACACCTGGGCATGAGTTGAGCGTAGATTTGGAAAGCTTGGGAACCACGGATGGAAAATAATCTATTGGTTCGGTCTAACTAAGCTAAAACATGCCCGATCAACGTTGGTCAAACATGACCTGTTTTTCAGAAATCCCTAGGAAAAAGGGTAGAATTAGTATTTTTTGGGATTTTTCCAGATTTTGTGTAACTAAATGGATGATTTTGACCTATATGGATGGGATTAGGATGGATAAGGCATTTATAGATATTGGAGCTTAGTTTTTTTATCATTTCTCTATTTAAACCAAGCTTATGAACCATTCAAGCATGGAGAATTTGTATAATTTCATATTGAGACTTTTGAATATTTTGAGTTAATTTGAGGAACCAGTTCAAAATTATTTTTTATGTTCATGCTGTGGATTATTGATTGAATTTTATGTAGCTGATAAGTCCTTCAAGTGTGCAAGGCAAGGGTGGAGGCCCCCCACACCAAGCTAAGTACAATTTTTGGTTAATTTAGCATAATTTTCATGAACTAGTTTTGCTTGAGATTTATTCAATCATTTAGATGTGTGAAGATTTCTTATGTTTTCTAATGATTCTTGGTTTAATTATGATCTGCATATTAGGGGACAACCAAGAGTTTAAGTTAAATTCTCCTTCTATTTGATCAAAGAACAAACAACTAAAATTCATCTTCTTTTCCTTGTTTGAGTTATTTCCTGAATTTCTAGTTTTAATGCAATAGTAACAATGATGAATATAATTTTAAAGAAGGACAACATGGAACTCCTTAGTTAGGCGCCTCTTCTTCTACTTTTTATACATCATAAACTATTTTCCATCAATTATTTGGTTTCTCTTCATGAAGGTAGTACTATGGGGAAGGACAAACAAGATCTCCTAAGTTAGGAGCCTCTTCCCTCACTTATTACATATTGAATCATAAATTACTTAGTTAGATTTTATATTTTCAATACGCATTTCCATAAATCTCAAAATCTAGAATATATTTATAATATGAATTTCTTTCAGTTTCTACATTTTGTCTTCTAAAATTGACTACATATATTTAGGACACACTTCCAAGTTTACAAACTCGAATTGATAATTAAATACTTGTGTTAATTTACCCACTAAATTGACCCAACAGTGACATGTGTCACCCAAAAAAGGGCCACTTGGTTGCCCAAAAATACCATATCTGCATGCCACTTGTTGACCTCTTATTGGCTGGTGTTGACGTCATCACTATCTTCATCCGGGCCAATTGCACGCTGCCTCCTATCTTCTATTGGAGGAGAGAGAAAGGGTCCCAATTTCTTGGTTTTGTGACCAATCCTTTGTTAATTTTATTTAAAAAAAACTTTCAGGTTCAAGCCCTTTCCACCTCGACACCACTCCTTAGCGGATTGTGGTTTCTAGAGGGGCGTTGTCGGGGTAGATCTCCACCGTTGATCTTAACGATCAACTCCGTGCATAAAACTCGCTTCCCGTGATCACTACCTATCTCCAACGAGCTGTCCCAAGTGTCGTCGTAACACCAACACATGGCCCGATTCCACTTACTCGTTACATCCAAGATTTCTTGGGTTCCGTGGTTATGGGATTCGTCCCAAGATAATGGGGTGCCTCCTCAATCGCGTTGTCTCCCACGTCCGCCAAGTCCTTGTTTTTGCCACATTTCTAGTCTTCACGTTATGTTTGGAAGTTATGCCAACTTTGGCTATGCGCCAAAGGGTCCTCCATTCACCTTTAACACCGTTATTTGACTTTAGGGTCATAGATATTTGATCGTATCTATATTTGGATTCCAAGGGTCCATTTTGGGACTTCCATATACCATTGGAAATATATTTTATGCTCTATCCAACTGGATGGTTTACACTCGTATCCGAGATGATCTAGTGCTAAAAAATTTGTTCCAAAGCCTCTCGCTTTGATACTAGCCCTTTGCCCTTTTTATGTGCCTCTAACTCACTCCATCTTTAACACTCGTTGCCCCTTATACACCGTTTGACACTTGTTGACATCAATGAAAACATATTTCCAACATTCTCCCAATTTGGCATTGATGGCAACACCAAAAAAAAAAAAACACCTTTGTTCTTCTAGAAACACCCTTAGCAAAACATGAGTGTTGCTCCCCGAGATAATATTCCATTGCTATGTATTATTTTTGTGCTTAATAGATTTACCCCCCTTTATATTTCTCATTCCATAGATCTCTCCCTAAATTTTAATGTTTTTTGTTTTCACTAGATATCTCCCCCTTTGAAATCAATGTCACATACACCATCATTCTCCCCTGTCACCATACTACATCTTTCAAAATTCTTTCTCCGTCATGTTGATCCTTGTGGACCCGGAAAATTCATTAATATATGCTAAAAAATATATCACCGCATTTCTTCCTCTTAAAGGAAGAGCTAGTGGAGGGAGGAAAGAGGCACAACTTCCAATATTTTCCTCAAATACTCAAATCGTTTCAGGGGTGGCTTTGTAAAGATATAAAAAAATTCTTCTTTTATGGGAACATACTCGAGCTTCACAATCCGGGCTACAACCTACTCCCTCAAGAAATGATAATTGACGGTGGGATATGCTTGGTGTTGGTTTGAGGGGTCTCGACCTAGGTTCATATTTGAGGTTAACCAACAAACCCCCGTACTACCGGCCCTTTTGGAAATGGCTTGCTTCCGTTGTGTCAAGGTCTCACCCATAAAGTAGTATGGGAGGGTGTCGGAACCAGGTTTCCAAACCTTAAGAGGGAGAGGGATTTAATGAAGTGGGCACCTTTAGATCTAAATGGGCCTACTCCGAGAAAGCCCTAACTAGAAACCCTTAACAATATGTGTAATAGAATAACTTGCGTAGCTCGCAAATCATAAGATAATCGCTTAACGTGAGAAATATAACTCGTATCTATGCAATCATTGTTCTTCTAATAATCTATTATATGTACACACTTAATCTATAATCAATCAGCTACTATCGCGAGAGATAATATAGAAATAACAAGGAATTAACATGCAATGCAACCCATAACAACACATAGATATTCAAATATCAGCAAAACGTCTTCTCATTCATTAATACTTCAGATTCTTCTACAAACTCTTTTGACATACACATGCACACACAACCGCGGGGTCCACACATAGCGGACCGAGGGCTCCGCGCACATAGCCAACAGAGCCCTTACCCGTAAAAATCTGCACAAAATTATCACCGATCCAATATTCGATTCAGACTTATCCAAAACTTACTTCTAGACTCGATCTATGAATCTATTTATACTATTTTAGCTCGTGCTACTCTATGGTTCGCAAACCGTGGCTCAGGTCCCCTTGCTCTACCCTTTGACCCATTACAATTCATTAGGGCTTTCAATTTCCCCAAAGCCCTCGCACTAGACTAAAATATTACAAAATATTACAAAATATAGATCCAAAATTGCATTAAGGGCATTCCTACCCACCAGACTCCCCAACACAATCTTGTGACTCATCCCGAGTCACAACGATAGTGGGGTCTTCATCTTTCTTCGAGCTGTTCGATGGTAGCGAAAAATGGTGGTAGGATGCCTTCACTTTGCGCCGACCGCATTCTCGCGCGATCTCGACCAAGGCTCTTGGGAAGTCGACCCCTCAAGAGTCGCGGAGGCGGACACCGTCCAATGTCTCGATTCAAACTGACCGCTCGTGTCCAAGTCCTATGAGGGTTTCGCCTATCCCCCCGTGGCTTCAGATTATCGCTTGAGAAATCGCTTCTTATGATGGAGCACCTCAAGTTCGTCCCTCAAAGCATGACTAGTGAGGAGGCGCACAAGCCACCGGGCGGAAACAAGGGTTGGCATGGTGACTTCCAACTATTCAATTTCCCGTTATTTTTGGTGCACCTCTGATTGAATTGCCGAAGAAGGGGGTTCAAGTGTACGCTGAACACAAATCCATAGCGGTGTCTAACAACTTTGAGCCCTTGGAGATGTGTGCAAAAATACTTCCGCCCACTTCCTTCACTAGTGCGGCTCGCCGGGATCTCACATCCGTGGGGTTTCGTGCCGCATCTTGTCTCCGAAGTAAATACAACAATATTTTTCGAGGTCTTCTTTAACAAGATGTACTTCGGTCCTCGGGACGCTTTTAACGCAACTACAAAGCTCTCAATTTTGGCTCCGGTGAAACCGTAAAAAAAATGACTTCTGCACTTCTCCACATAATCGGTCGACAGGGGTGCTCTAGCTCGCTCGTCGCACGACTCTCGCCGTGTTGTACCGCCCGAGCCCGGCGGGATTCGACAACCTTGGTTGCAATTGTATGTTCGTCTCACTCAACTATTGCCGCACACATGCTTCTCTCGCTTTGTAGGTCAGCAAGAGATGAACGAGTGGAGAGTGTGTAACTACCCACTCGTAATCCTTGCAACGTTGAGGCCGACCTCGGCGCATGCCGGGACTTGTGTGCACAAAGTTGGTGGTTCTACTCGGGCCAAGTTTGCGCCCAGAAGGGGTAAATACCGATCTCGCTGTTGCGATCATTGCCGTGGCTAGCAGGATCGCTTGAATCGGCCTCGCCCCGGTTCATGCCTTCTTGCAATGTGTCCGCCGTACCGTAATACCCGCAAACGTGCCCGCAAGGCCTCCACCGCGACCTTCTTTTGTTTTTCCAAGGTGTTCCATCTCGTCTTCTAACATGGTGGAACCGCGCGCCCATCTTCTCCAAGTCCTCCTCGCTAAGGTGAGATTTGCTTCTCCACCGGAGTTTTCACCCTTTCATTTCTCATGCTTAGCTTTGGCAGCTCGCGCTGCGCTTGTCTTCGTGGGGGATCTACACCCTCCCCACCAACTCCCGCGTCTCAACATCATGTTGTGGCTCTCGCTCCGCCTCGGTGGTGTCCTTGGGGGCTTCGTGGTCGCCTTCTTAGTGGAGTGCATAATTTTCCTTCATCGTACTCGCCGAGACTATATCTTTTGGTTCTACATCTTTACCGAATGTGCTCCGTGGTGACCAGGAGTGGTAGATTTGAGGCTCATCTTCCATGCAGTGGCCAAAGTTGCTATTACTTGTTCTACTTCCGCCCCGATGACCACGTACAATAGATTGTACCTTACGTCGGGTCCTTGCGCGCTCGGATTTGCACATTGTGCATGGTAACATGGAAGCCAACGATGCATCTATACTTTTCATATACGACATTCGACAAGCCGTGGTCCGGAGTGTAACAAGGCGCGTGAACCTTCAAACACCCAAAAAAGACTTTGTTATCCTTGACGGCTTCGAGTCCCCGGAGTCTCGTTGCATTCGCGTAGTGCACTCTTCTTTCATATGCCAGGCTTTATCTCTGGGAGCACCGCATCCTCGGTGCGTTCACGCATCCAGGGCAATCAAGAGTAACAACCAAGAGTAACAAGGGTTTACCTTAGTCCCGCTACTCGCGCACATTATCAAGTAACTCCTCATGCAAAAGTACGACCTCGCCATAAGAGACCCTCATGTCGCACCGACCGCCAGCCGAATGACATATGCAGGAAAATGATGGCCCACGTGCGCATCATCTTACATCCAAGAAAAGAGTGCCCATGCGCACACCGGTCGGTGATACTTCGACTCAGAGCCCTCTTTATCACCGCCCACCTTGTATTTTTCTCTCGACATCGTTAACCACCTTCTCGATAGTTCTTCTTCCCAAACCCCTTCATGGGATGGGGTTCCTTCATGGGAAGGTTGATTCCGTGGATTAGCGTAGCATCAAGAGGGATGCGGCCCTTGGATCCACAAGCGCCCATCATGGATTAAGTAGTAGTTGCCGAACGACCAAATTGGTGATAGAGTATCGCCCTAAGTAGGGATGAACAACAAGTTCAAGGTTCTCGAGGCTCGCAGGATGCACGCCCAAGGCATTAGATCCACCTTTGGTACGTCATCATACAAAACCCGCTCTAGATACAACCCCGGGGCCAACCGGAAAGGTGTCTTCATTAGCTAGATCGTGGTCATCAAATTTAATGGGAAAAATGTCGCGAAACATTTCTTTGATCTCGTGGAACCTCTTCGGAACTAAAGGCATCCGGAGATACTTGCGAATGACATCTATGCTTTTTGGGCATGCTCACCATCAACTTGAGGATTAAAAATACGATCGTAGCCATGAGAGCGGGCTACCAACAAGGCCTCCTCGGGCCATCATGGGGCGCTGAGGGGGTTGGGGTGGAGTGCGCCGGGTACTTTCCAGGGAGAGTGCAATAACTCGGGGGAGGTGTGCGGCTTCGCCGAAGCCCACTTCATGGGTTTTCTCTTCAATTTTCCTTTCCCTCAACTTTTTCCTTTGTCCTTCCCATTCTCTTTTCCTTCGCCGTGGAGATGACCACTTCGACTTCAAGGGTTACTTCAAAAAATCTCTTCGACCCCAACTCGTTGAGGACGTAATGAGCAAGAATCATGGAGTTAGTGGTAGTCATCCTTGCTCGGAATAGAAAATCAGGATTTCTATTGTCAAAAGGGGGACCTCGCCCCAAACATATAGATCGCGGGGTCACAAGAAACACATAAATCACAATAAGGCACAAAGCATAAGATATTCAAAGAGAAAAAGAACCGATTATGACTCGACCCCTTCTCATGTGACCACGATGGGTAAAAATCATTGATTATCATTAAATGCAACTTACCATCGAGGAAATGGTAAAAAATCCTCCAAGATCGCTACATTAAATGCCAAATACCGCTCCATCCAACGGTAAAATCACTTCTTTTTCACCTAGTTTTACCGTTCCAACGACTAGTTTTTCTGTACCGCGCACTACCACTATGCCCGAGTCGCACCTTCCCGCGCCTCCTTACTCGCACGCTCCCGCCGCACCTACCTCGCGCCTTCTCCTCATAGTGCTTGCAACTCCTTCAATGCTAATACCTGCCCATATAGTCATTTGGTAGGCACCAACTTGTCCCTCTAGGGTTTCCCGTATGACTTCCATTAATGTACCCGAGAAGGTAGTCTCCACGCGCATGGACAAGTGCACCGCAACACCATCCGTAATTTATTTTACTATATACGGTCCCAACCAATGCTTAATAATACGAAACTTCCTTGGGTGGCGGGAAAATTGACCGTCATACAACAACACCAATTCTTTTCTTTGCTGCACCAAATATTTTGTAGGGGTTGTCCCAACTTGTCAAGAAGTGAATAATATCCGCAAAGTGATCATCAACCGCCTTGATAACAAATAATTGTGCATCAAGTAATGCTTCTTCCAAACTAGTTGGCTCTTCCCACTCTCAATTCAAGACAAGTGATCAGGTCCCGCATTTACCCCTGTGCTTCACAATAATCTCAAATTCATACTCCTAGAACAAAAGAGTAACCATCTACAAATATTCCCCCCCAATACGTGCTTTTCGACTAGGTATTTTAAAGCTCAATGGTCAATGAACATTTTGAAGTGTCCTCCCAATAGATAGTGCTCGTATTATTGGCAGGGAATACACCATTTCTAGTCCTTCTCGTTCGGTAGTAGAAATAGTTGCGCCCGCGCTAGAGAGTTTCCCGCTAGAAAAGAAACCGGATGATCAATGTCTCTCGTCTCTTGGCCGCACTAAGACAACCCCAAGAGCTAGCTCCCGATGCATCCACATACACATGAAAGATCTTCGCCTAACTGGGAATATTAGGATAGGTGACGTGCCCATCTTTTCCTTCAAAGAACTCAAAAATTTTCTGAAACTCCCCATCCTAGAAGAAGGACACATCCTTATTTAGCAACTTTTCCATTGGCGTAGTGATCAAGGTGTACTCCCGAATAAACTTCCTTTAGTAACCCGTATGCCCTAAGATGGAGCGCAAATCAAGCTTCTCATTGGTAGGGACTTCTAAACTAATGATAACCACAATCTTGGCTGGGTCCACCATCAATCCTTGCTGACACGATGTGCCCCAACAAAATTCCAAAAGGTACGCATAATATGCACTTCTTCAAGTTCAAATAAATCTAGTGTTTTCTCGCAGTATCCAACATCATGCGTAGGTTCAACATGCTTATTTACCAATCCAAATACCATCAAATCATCAAAATATACCTCCGTAAACTTGTGATGAATTCTTTGAATAATGCTACAACTACACGCGAGAAAATGGCGTGCACATTCTTCAATCCAAATGGCATGACAATGTATTGGAAGGAGCTCCATTCGGTTGTGAAGGTTGTCTTATCAAGGTCTTTAGGTTCAATTCTGATTTGATGGTACCCCGAAAATCCATCAAGGAATGAGTACACTTTGACTTGCCACATTATCCAAGATTTCATCGATATTGGTGTAGGGAAGGGATCATGCATGCATCATTCAAATTGCGTTAGCCGACGCATCCTTATCTCCCCTTTGGTTTTCTTTTCTGGACTACCATTAGGCTTACCTAATCGACCGCTCTACAAAAGTTCAATGATACCTCGCGGCCACCATCTTATTTATCTCCTCCTTGACTTTCTACTTATACTTAGGGTTTAGTCGATAGGGTCGTTGCTTGACATGATGTGCATCTAGCTTCAAGGTGATCTTCATAACACCCGCATCTCCTACAATTCCATTGAGATCGAGAATTTCGTAGGAAATAGGTCCCCATATTTGGTGAGCAGATCCACAATCCTTTCCAACCATACCATCGTCCCAAGAATCCCCAATTTTTGTCAACTTAGGTTGTGCCTCCGTCCCAATGTTAACTTCCTTCAACTTCAATGGCTTCGTAACGTCCACGGCCCGTAATGACGGTCCTACAACATTTACTTGTTATCCTTCATATCCCGGATCGTGATATTCCTCGATCTTCGTCACAATCCTCTACCGAAAAATTTCTATAGTTGAAAATATCTTGCATCTGCGCATCCCAAGCTAGCCCCACATTATTTTCGAGGAAAGACTCATCAACGACAAGATCATCTATATCTGCAGTAGCTTTGTCCAATTTCTTCGTCCCTCCAACTAAACCAAATGTCACCATGAAATCCTTCCGTCATTGTATCCTGAAGTGGTGAGTGTGTTGGTGAAGCTCCACATAAATACCAGGGTGGGGATCTACCTCGCGTTTGAATAAATATATGGACCCACCTGTGTCCTTTCATTCCATACCTCCATCCACTTAGGTAAGTGTCAGAGGCAGATCCCCACTAAGAAAAGTGTTCCATGGGTGGGGTTGACTGGGATTCAAAGCGTGTGATCATAATATTTTGACATTCCCCCCGCCCCGAAAAGCCCCCTTGTGTGTTTCCCACCATCGCATAAGGGTTGCACGCATGGCCAAGTCAAGTGCCCGTAATCTCTGCTCCTCAGTGACATATTTTTCTAGTTCTTTAAGAAATTCCTTAACACTACCAAAACCATCAAAGTAAGGTAGTTCTATTACCTATGAGGAGATACACCGGAAGCTCTTTGTGATCTTGAGGCAAAGACAACGTAGATATGTCATGCAACCGGTTTTGCCGATTTTCCATCTCACCATCCGAATCCGAGAAGCATGAGCTGTCTTTTTCCCAATTCAACATGCCATCAAATGTAGGATTGAACCAATCATCATCCAACATAGTTAGTTTGGTGATATGGTCAACGTCCTCCCCTATCGCACACCGGTTTCGTATATCTTTCACCTTCGCCTTGATCTAGAGGGACTATTACCCGTGTACCATCATTTTCAAAGTTCATACTCCTCCTTTTTAGGTTGATGATACCCGTGTCAATAGCCCAATCCAAATCTCTAATAGCGTAGGGTACGGGTCCGCATCATCCACAATCTAGATTACTTCAAAGTATGTATATACTTTAACTCCCGCGATGTCTATTGCAACCTTAGGAAACCTTCCTAGTGGAATAATCTTTGTTGGTTAGCCATCCGTATTTGAATAGTGGACCACTCCAATTTGGGCTCTCCCATCCTTTGCTAGGTTTGCTTGTGCGAGACATTGGCATCCGATCCTAGATTTGAAATGACCTGATCCATCTCATAGTCTCCAATTTGTGCAAACATATGCATCTCCCAACTAGTCCTTTCTTATTCTTATAAATCTCGTTTACAAACTTAATGTCCCTTTGAGGTGCTTCTTCTTCGCGTTGTGCCTATATATCAATGCTTGGAGATTATCTACCGCCTTCTCGTCGCACAATAAATTCATATAGGTTTGTGGTGGAATGGCTTGACTGCTTCATAGGCTTTTGGATCCATGGCAACTTTTGATGTCGATGCTTCTCTCATGGAAAATTCTTTCTATCCTCTATAAAAGTTTCCTTTTCTTTGTTCGCATCTAGACCTTCCTTTTTGTTAGTTGCCCTTTTGATCCATGACTCTCAGGGCAAACCTTTGCTCCGCAGGTCCTATAGTGGCCATACCACCGCGTGTTATTGCATTTAAATTAGGGCCATCATGGCGTGCTCAACTTTGACCATTTGCACATTCTTCTTAGGTGTCCGTTGGCATTTTTCTTGCATCTTAGCTAAACTTAATGGGACATTCTTTTATTACATGATAAAATTTCCTGCGTACTCGCAGGGATTTTCATGGTGGTTAGGAGAAATCATGTGTGTAGTGTCCTGCATCTCCATAGTTATAGCAAATCAATCGCCCTTCTTGACCTACACCTCCTCCTTTCCCCCTACCCTTCCTCTCGTCTCAGATCCTCCTTGTCCGCAGGGAGATGCCGGTGAAGAGGTCTCAGCCCGCACTCCGTACATGTTCGCATTGTCTATCATCGACTCATATGTTCGATAGTGGTGCTCATCGTGACCAATCGAGGAGCAAGACCCTCGCAATATTGTTGCTTCAACTCTAGCACAAACGCTCCCGCCTTGGGCAATGGTCGGCATCACAAGTTGGCCACCGACCCGAAAATCGCCGGGGCACTACGAGATGGGATTACCGGGTGCCCCAACCTCCCTAGGGTGCAGCGACCTGTCCTCCGACCTATAGGTTATTCGTAAACACATGGCACTAATATTTGGTGTGGCCCGCTCCTTACAACGAATACACAATTCGTACATCTACGCCGGCTTCTTTACCTCGATCTCTCCGTAAATTCTGAATTTCTAAGTGCGTTGCCTCTAATTGCCTCTCGGATATGTAGTGCTCCATTTTGGGTATTGTCCCCTGGCGTAGCCTCGAGCTTCATAGCAATCTCTAGGGATTCTTCATGCGAATCAATCTTCTCGCTGACCCATTGGTCCGCGTAGATGCGACAATAGCATGGTGATGAACCATTATTTGTGTCGCTTTGTCATCGTAAGCAAATCCCTCATCACCGATGACTTTCTTCGACTCGCTGATCGACTTCCTGCATCGACTCCTTTTCTCCTTGATTGAAGTCTTTTAGCTCCACCAATAACTCGTGCATAGGACTTTTGCTTTTGATTTTTTACTTCAGCTTCCTTCTGATATCATCGATAGTAGGGGAAGCAACGTTTTGAGCGGCATTTTGTTTAGATATCCCATAAAATGTGCCTAGTGCTCCTACCAAAATCCATGGCCAATCGCACTCTTTACGACATCAATATTAACCTTTTGCACAAATCTACAATGCAGACGTCTACTCTAACTAGAACCAATCCATATTCTCATCCCCCCGCACCCCTAAAGGAAGGTAACTTCATGTACGTAGCCATTTCGTCTACAGTGGTGATGGTGGTGGAGTAGGAGATGTCCGAGTCTTATGCATATTCGAATATGCGAGCAGAGGGCTACCTCGCACCATGCGTAGCCTCAATTTCTAGATTTGCGCATCTCTCGTAGGGTAGTATGCGCTCTTTCCCTTTCCCGATTGATCCGATAATATTTCACTCCGTGTGGTGCTTTCAATTTGTTCGTATTTCATTCACTCGCTGTGGCCGCATAGAACACCTTTTTCACTCAATAGCATCTTAATCAAAGAAAGGTAATGTTTACAAGAACTTACCTCGCAAACCTTTGAAAAATATTCTCTCAAATTTTCGTAGCATGACACGAACCGATCTACCACAAATTCTCACAAATACACCTAAGATACTATCAACCCGTTGATCTATGGTCCGGTGATTTTGTTATCGCTCTCTTCCAACCTGCCGATTAATTCAGGGGTCCACCGTGTAACCCTATCGTTCTTCCAACAAAGTCCGGTAATCCGCTCAATCTCGACAACCACTCTTGCAACTCAAGTGTGAAGGTCACGAAGAAGATCTCATGTACCTCTATGAAGATGTACCTATTCTTCCACTTTTCAAATCGTACAACTTCTTACCCCGTTTTATTTTAGGGCAACCTCGGATCTATTTTTCAAACCACTCTTCAATTTCAGATTTTTCCGGGATGCTAAACCCCGACTCATCACTTGGTCTCTCTCTAAAAAATGCTCCCTGTCCCAACAACGAAACCATTTGTTGGTTTGAGTGGTCTTGGACTCCAGGTTCACATTTGAGTTTAACCAATGTAACTCCCAGAGCCATCGTCCTTTCGGCAATGGCTCCTCGCTTTCACGTGTCAAGGTCTCACCCGAAGTAGTATGGGAGGGTTCGGGAACCAGGTTTCCACACCATGACAGAGAGAGATTTAATGAAGTGGGCACCTTTATATTCCAATGGGTTTGCGTTGAGAAATCCCTAACCGTAAAACCCTTAACAATATGCGTAACAAAATAATTTTCATAGCCCGTAAATCATAAGATAATCACTTAACAGGAGTAATATAACCTATATCTATGCATTCATTGTTCTTCTAATCATCTATTATAGGTACACACTTAATATATAATCAAAAATTACTATCCCGTAGATAATATAGAAATAACAAGAATTAACATGCAACACAACCGATAAAAGAACACAAAGATATTCAAATGTCACCAAAACATCTTCTCATTCATTAATACTTCAGATTCTTCTTACAAACTCTTTGACATACCCACGCACACACAGCTCCAACGGGGTCCGCACACAAGACCGAGGGTCTCCGCACACAACCAACATGAGTCCTTACTTAGAAAAAATCCACACAAAAGTATTACCAATCCAATATCTCTCATTCGTACTTATCCAAAACTTACTTCTAGACTCGATCTATTAATTTATTTATACTATTTTAGCCTCGCTACTCTATGGTCCACATACCATGGTTTGCGGCCCTTGGTCTACCCTCGACCCATTAAAATTCATTAGGGGTTTTAACCCAACCCAAACCCCCGCGCCAGACTAAAGTATTACAAAATATTACAATAATATATCCAAAATCGCATCTCGGGGACCCCGCTCCAACACTTGGTATTAGAGTGAGATAATAGATTCGTTGACATGCCGATTGCACTTGTGTTGTCACAAATAATGGGCATCGAATGATCATAAAACACTTGTACATCTTGCAAAGTTTTCTTCATCCATAGAAGTTGAGTACAATAAGAAGCTCTTGCAATATATTCGCTTCGACCGTAGATAAGGAAATGGAAGCTTGCTTCTTTCTCAACCATGAAACTAGGCTTTCTCCAAGAAATAAAGCACCACCACTTGTGCTCTTTCTATAATCCACATCACCGCCATGAAAAATCAACATAGATAGTAAATGAAAAACCGTTACCTCTTGGGTACCACAATCCACAAATTCATTTTTACCTAAGATACGTAAGAAATATTTTGGTTGCAAGAATAAATCTTCCAACTATCGCAACAACTCGTATGATGCCCGGAGTTGATTTTTTCACATACAAAAGAATGCCAATGATGGATCAATATAAGGTATGGTCCACTTCTAGAGATTCGTCCATTTTACTAAGATTTCAACCTATCACCATTGGAGTGCTCACTAAAGAGCATTCTTCCATGCCAAATTTCTTTAGCACTTCCTTGAGATACTTGCCTTGAGAAATAAAAATGCATTTAGGGGTCTATGCTATCTGCAATCCAAGGAAATATGATAGTTCTCCAAGAATGGACATCTGAAATGTATGCCTTCATATGAGCTACAAATTCACCGGTTCCTGTAAAATTTGAATTACCTGCGCAAAGATGATATCATCAACATATACTATCACTACAATGAGTTTAGCATCCTTTTCTTTCACATATATGTTGTTTTCAGCCGCACCTCTTGAATCCACACTTCGGTAGTTGTCTAGCTTGGAATACCAAGTTGTATGGACCTGCTCGAGACCACAACCTCTCGAAACCGCAAACATAACTGCCGCTCTATATAAACTTCTTCTTGTAGCTCTTCATTAAGAAAATAAGTTTTAACATCCATTTGATAGATTTTGAATTTTTTGAAACAATCATATGCAAAACATCCTTCTTACTTCTAATATAGCAATAGGAGCAAATTTCTCGGTCAAAATCCAAACCTTATATTTGAGCATAGCCTTTGCATACCAATCAGCTTGTTTCTTACCACTTCTCCATGGTAATTTAATTTATTTATGAAACCCACTTTTTTCCAATGACATTCTTGTTTGCGGGCATTTCGATCAAAATTCAAAGTCTTATTTTTCTCTATCTCGTCCAATTTCTCATTCTTATGGCCTTTAGCCAATGTTGATCTCTGACTGCTTGAACAATATCTTGGTTCTTCTATAGACAACATAGCAACATGTGTCAGTAGGGGTATCGAGCAACTCCTTCGTCTCTCGTACTCTAGTATTTAATTCACCAACCATCCATCAATTGGTGGTTTTTTTTGTACATACTGGGGGATCTCTACCCCTCGTGGAGTAGAAGGTTCTTCCTTGCTTTATTCTACATCCGCTTCATCATTCTCATCACCAAATATTACTAGTTCATTAATGGTGGCTTTTTTTGAGTTGTTGTTCTTCTCGATCATCGTGCTCATATACTTTCACATCTATACATTAAATGATTCTCTTTGCCGACTTTATTGTAACATCCGTAACCCATGCTATTATGTGAATAGCCCATAAAAATTCCTTCATTTTCTCTAGCATCAAATTTTCCAAGTTTTTCATCATTTTTTTTACAGTATCATCTCATACAAAATTTTTGAAGTGTTTGACCGTTGCTCATCCGCCACACTAGAAATCATAAGGAGTTTTGGTATCGTTTGGGTAAAAAATGAGCTTTGATGAGAATGAAAAACTTGTGTGAATTACCTCTCGCCCAAAATCTTGTTGGACATTCTTTTGTCATCATTGCTCGCCAACCGCCGCACTCGACCTCGTTTTCTCTCTCTTGACTCATTTTTTGGGGAGTCCTTGCTATGGAAAACTACCTTTTGATGCCATTTTTATTACGTAATTCATAAAATCTCTTTGAATTGAACTCACCTCCATTGTATGACTCGATGCTTTTGTTGTTTCAATTGGTTTCATTCTCAACCATAACTTTGAATTCTTTAAAATTCTCAAAAGCCTCCGATTTCTATCTCGAGAAAGAAAACCCACATCATCTATCAAGTCATAAATTATTAACATATAATATAGCTTACCAAAGGTTGACTACATTTTGGATGGTCCGTACAAATCCATATGCACTAGTTGCAATGGATCTCGCTCGAAGAGTTTTCCTTTTCAATGAAAGGAACTCAAGCTTGCTTTCCCGCTGACAAGATTTGCAAATAATTTTTGTGGTTTTGAAATCCTAGGAAGGTCCTTGAATTCATTTTTCTTGTTAATCTTGACAATTTGTCAAAGTTTAGATGTCCAAGCCTTTTGTGCCATATCCATCTCTCATCCATCTTCGATAAGCAACACTTTTCCGACTTTTCTTTGAGAACATAGACATTATTGTCCGTTCTCTAAAGACTCAAAAACTATTTCATTTGTTCCCGTGGAATTGATTTGATAATTTTTATCTTTGAAAACCACGTAATTGCCTCGATCACACATATGAGACACACTTAGCAGCCTATGTTTCAACCCATCAATATTCAAAACATTCTTAGCTTTACCTTTTCCATTTGAGAGATCGACCACTCATTTTGCAATTATTTTGTATGGAGCATCGTTACCAAAAGTAACATTAGCTTTCTCAATTGTATTCCAAGTGAGTAACTTTATTTTGTATCCCCGTCATGTGCCCGTAACATCCATTGTCCACATACCAATGACTCCTCACCATTGTGTGCATACAATGCAATATCACATTGCTCTAATTTTTCTTTTTCTTTTCCATACTTTCAACTTCTATCCAAATATTTGTTCAATAATCGGCTCTTCCTACCTTTATTTTAGCCTCGCAATTAATCGTTATATGCCAAATTTTTGGAATTTAAAACATTTCACTCGATAATTCAGGGAGAAAATTAATTATTCTACCTAGGTCCTCGCTTCTCTCTATTGATTTTTGCTCTTGGATTCGAGTTGTCTATAAGAGAGATTAACTCGTAGGTTGCTGATTTATGGCCATAATTTGTGCATGTAAGATAAAATCTAGGGAAGAAATCATTGTAATCGGGATGGTTGTCTTCTACGCTCGATCATAATTTTGAGCAAATCGATTTGCATGGAAAAAGTGCTCCTTTTTCTCGTTGCCGCCGTTGAATTTTCTTGGATTGATTATTGTCTTTAACTAATGTGCCGAACATTAATTTTCTAGGGGAACAAAGGTGATTGAATTTTACTTTTTTAAATTCAAATAAGCATGCCTAGATTCAACATCAAAACAAAGACCAGCTTTAGTCTTTGGAGATGCGTTGAGCTCAAAATTTCATTTAAATTTTCGTCCCTTGCTGAATTTTTGATTGAAGTTGAGCAATTTAAACAATAAATATGATAAACAAATACTTCCAACAATCAATGGAATATTCAAGGAACAAACAACTTCACAAAATGGTTCTCCAATTTACTAATAGGGCAAGATACAACATGCAAATACAATGTTCTCGCTACAACCAACATGAAGCTACAACTCCCCGATTTATCATATACAACCGAATGGATCTACAACCCCACCATTCTCAAGCACTCACCGGAAGGAGCACCAACCCCCGATCAACAAGCTACAAATCGCCTTAGACCTCATTGTTCCATTTTTCATCCATTTTGATACTAGGGATCATTGACTTCCTTCTCTTCTTTCAAAAATAATTAAATATTTGTTACCAAGACCTTCAATAATCCATCATCACCGAAAACACCAACAAATTCACCTTGTCCACACTTCTCCATACAAAATATCATGATCTCTTTTTCAAATTGTTTACACAAGCTCGTTTATAAAGAATTTTTGGCTTGCTAATTTTGGTATGCATCTTGCCTTAGATCTATGCATGTGCCTTTAAGTTTTCCTTCGTGTCGTTTATTTTAGTCTTCCGAACATGCTTACCATGTTCTCCGACCTTAGCCAACTTGTTCTTCTAGTTCAAATGATTTTATTTGTAGTTTTTAGCCAATCCGGAATTTTACAGGTTTTAACCGTTAGAAATACTAAGAGGGGGGGGAGGGGTGGGGTGAATCAATATTTTCTATCAATTAGCACTTCTAATATTTTCAGAGAATTAGTTAATCTTCAATTATTATTGATGTTTATCCAAAAGAATAATAGTAAACAATAGAATGCAATAGGCACACGAATTTTAGGTGAAAACTCTCCGGTTCAAAAGTCTCCAAACACTTTTCTAATAATTTCTTTAATCTTTCAAACAATAACCGAAATGAAAGGTACAATTTCCTAGAATTATAGAAAATATTTTCCTTCTAGCTCCCACCGGAAGGATGCCCTAATGCCCCGGTTTCTTTAGTAGTCAACCGACCGGATGCCCCGACATGTTAAACCGACCTACCACCCCGAAGTGGTTTATGGCTCCAACTCGTAGGTGACTTCATGCACCAACCTAGCACCTCCCTTCCACCCTATAATGATAAAAAATTAGACAAGAGTGTGGAATCCCCGTACTGTGCACAATGATCCACGGTAAAATATGATTCACAATGATTTTCTTGAACTAGACCAATCACCCAATCACACTATGAACCGCAACCCAACCATAACATTATCCAACAATGACACTAATACCTCCAAAAATGCCTCTCCAACTCTAGGCGCATTGAGTCTTTTACAATAATGACTCTTTTAGAATTTTACAATGATAATTTTTATAATACTGAATTTTTGACACGACTTGATACTTGATTTTGACGTTGCTTATTTGAACACTATCGCCTATTGAGGTATTACCTGCTTTCTTCAAGTAATAGTACTTTGGCATCAAGACAAAATTTCCCCAGTATGTGTCTCTGAGTTGTCCTATTGTGTCCTCCTTCCCGCACATGTATTAATGAATAATACCCAAACCAATATACAAACAAAATAATTACACTATCCCGCAAACCATATCTCGTAGAAATATGCAAAATTCAAATGTAAATACGTTCAACATTTATGAACAAAACCCAATCAAACATACATACAAAATAATTACAATGTCTTGCAAAAATACATGTTGGAGATGATATTCAAATTAAAATTCAAATGCTAATCATACATAACTTGTTGTAGCAAGTATCATCTTTGACTCGTTGATGTGTTTCTTACCGTAATGATCCTTGAATGCATATTTTTTCTTACCTTCTAGAAGCTTGATATTGAATCCGTTGTATCTATATAATTTCGGATCTCAAAGATATGAAATTGGGCCCTATGGTAGCCCTCTCGAGTCCTCTTTTCAACCCCCGTAGGTTTGATCAATATTGGATTCTTCTAAGAAATAATTATGCCCATTCTCCTATGATAATCCGATTATAGACCTGTTCAAGAGATCGAACTTGTACGAAGTGCCACATGTCACCGTTTCCAACCTTTGGTCTTGAAAATGATATCCAAAACTACGCTTGTCCTTTTTCTCGTCACTTTTTACAAAATTTTAATCCAATGCTCTAGAGAGAATATGAAGGATTTTCCCAAGGTCACCGCCTTGACAAGAAATTCGTAGAGCCCTCGCAAAAACCCTAACTTCCTCAAATCATATCTTCGAAAATATAGCGAACCAATATCTGAAATTTGGTCACGCGCTTCATAATTATTCTAGCTCAAATGGGTTTTTTTCAAAGATCCGAAGCTTCAGCTAAAAAAAAAATTATAGTGATAATTCCACGATGAGCTATTTTAATTAGTGAAATCCTTGCATCAAGAGGATATGAGGGTCACAATTTATATAAATGATTAGGTTGAGAGAGTCTTCAACAAGTGAACATTGGAGTGATTTTAGGAGTTACCTTTTATTAATTATCGACTATTCAATGGCCACAACCAATGATTAGTGTCATGCCACAACCCCATGGGGTTTTAGCCCACTAACCGGGGTTACTAACTCTAAACACGAATATCTTCAAAACCGTGAAGAATTATGTGGCTTGCCATATATCAACGTAAAAATCTCAAAAAGTATAAACCATAAAAAAATATCCTTGACTCGAAGTAGAGCAAATTGTCAAGTCAAAATTCCCATACGTGATCGTGGTAGCTCCCCGGTGCCGCTTGGGTTGACATCAATGACAACCATTGATCAACAATATCTCCTGCTGGTGAATAAGATGACAACATAAGTACTCCCCCCGATAATGACACCTCTTGCTACAACATTCTTTCTCCATTTTTCATCAATGGAAAAGGGTAAATCACCTCGACAAACGTCATCCCGTACATGTACACCTCAACTCCTCTTTTTTACTTAGTTAGATAAGAGAAAGAGTCTAATGAGAACTTGGGAGAATTCCAAGCTTTAGGCGAAGATACTCAAATACTTCACGAGGTAATGGTCCGGTAAAGATGTTAGTAATTTGTTCCTTTGTGTAAACATATTCAAGATTGATATTCTTTTTGATGACCTCGCTTCTCTAATGAAATGATATTTTATAGGAATGTGCTTTGTTTTGGAATGCATCAAAAGATTCATGGAGATACTGATGGAAATGGTGTTATCACAAAATATGGGAATAGGCTCATCAAACTTGACTTGAAGATATTGCAAAGTTTTCTTGATCCAGAGAACTTGAGTACAACAAGATGCTGTCGCGATATATTCGACTTCTACTGTGGATAACAAGATTGAAAATTTCTTTATACTTAACCATGAAACAAGGAAACCACCTAGATAGAATGATGCTCCACTGGTACTCTTTCGATCATCAACACTTCCTGCCCAATCTACATCCGGATAAGCTTGGATAAATATATTATTTGCTTTGGGATACCATAAACCATATTCTATTGTGCCCTTAAGATATCAGAGAATTATTTTGACTACAATAATATGAGATTCTTTTGTTGCTGCTTGGAATATTGTTATTTTTCCAACTATCTGCATTATGCCTTGCCGAGAATTTGTCGCATATATAAGACTACCAATAATATATCTATACAACCTCTGGTCCACATCCTTTGATGAGTCATCTAAACTTAACTTGCAACCTGTTACCATTGGGGTAGGGACAGACTTGCAATCATACAACTTGATTTTCTTGAGCATTTCCTTGATGTAATTGGTTTGATATATAAATATTCCTTTATCCGTCTAAGATATATGAAGCCTAAAAATTGTGTCATCTCGCCAAGTAGAGACATTTCAAACTCATTTTGCATCTTTGTGAAAAAAAAATTACTTAATCTGTCATATTTCTTCCAAATCTTATATCATATACCTAGATAATTGTTAGGTTATCTTGATCCATTTTCACATAGATATTATTTTCGACACTTCCTTTATTGAATCCTTGTTGATGTATATATCCATCAAGATGAGCATACCAAGCTCTAGGAGCTTGCTTGGGACCATATAGTACCTTATTTAATCTGCAGACATATTCTTCCTTTTCAGAGAGCGGAAAACCTTTGGGGTGTTCAATGTAAACTTTTTCTTCCAATTCACCATTTAGAAAGGCTGACTTAGCATCCATTTGGTAGACCTTGATTTTTCTTGAGCATGCATAAGGAAGAAAAAAATGGATAGCTCCCATTCTGGCAATGGGAGAAAATGTTTCTTCAAAATCAATTCCTTCAACTTATGGATATCCTTTGCAGACTAAACTTACCTTATTCCTGGTAACCAGTCCATCCTCATTCAATTTTTTTCTGAAGACCCATTTAGTTCCAATAACATTTTTATCCTTTGGTCGTGGAACCAATTCCCAAGTATCATTTTTCTCAATTTGATCCAGTTCTTCATTCATAGCTGCTACCCAGTGTTCATCCTGACTAACTCCCTCAAAATTGCTAAGCCCAAAAGTTGTTAAAAAAGCAAGGTGGGCTTGTTGTGATGAAAAAGGCTGTCGACTTCTTCTGGTTCCAATTCCTTCATTTATGTTGCTGATGATTTGATTTGATGGATTATTCTTTTGACAACATTATTTTAAAGTTTTTGAAGGATTTTCTTGTACATCATGTTGATCATTTCATATTTCCTCTTGGTTGACTGGTGTTTCCTTATTTGATTGGTATTTTTCTGGAGCTTCTTCTTCATCCTTCACAGGTTCTCCCTCAGATCCCTCAGATTTTCTTGAAGGGAAAATCTCATCGTCATCCTTTGTAACAAAATATTCATCACAAGTAACACTTATGCTTTCCACTATTTGTTTTACATCAGATTGTATCATTTATAAGCCTTCCTTTTGCATCTATAACCAACTAAAATACCTTCATCAACACGGGAATTGAACTTGCCCAATTCTTTATCTTCTCTTTTGATGTAGCATTTGCTTCCAAATATTTTTAAGTATTTGACGTTAGTTGGTCTTTCTTTCCATAATTCGTATGGAGTCATGTTACAAGTGTTCCTTATCAAACCTATATTTATAATGAATATAACTATATCGATTTATTGAACCCAAAATTTATCATCTA
The DNA here is from genome assembly GCA_034641835.2 of Pinus albicaulis. Lineage (NCBI taxonomy): Eukaryota > Viridiplantae > Streptophyta > Pinopsida > Pinales > Pinaceae > Pinus > Pinus albicaulis. Next base: position 1,188,671,672 of record CM076577.1, read on the forward strand.
ATTTTGAGTGATTTAACATTATTCTGTCCATTTTCTATATGGTTATGTTTTTTCTTTCAGCAACACCATTTTTGTTGTGGTGTCCTGGCTATTGAGAATTGCCTTTTTATTCAATTTTCATCACAGTACTTATGAAATACCTAGGAATTGAATTCTCTACCATTATTTGATCTTAGGCATTTGATCTTCAAATCATTTTCATTTTCAACCAATTCCTTGTAGATTCTAAAACACTTGAATGCCTCATTATTTTTCTTTAAGTAGCTGATGACTGTCATTTTGGTGTAATAATCTATCATTACCATAAAATATAATTCTCCATCTAAACCTTTTTTTCTCATAGGACCACATAGACGAGTATGTATTGATTCCAATGGACATCATGCAAAGTGTTATTTTGTCTTGAACTCAAATTTTTTCTGCTTTTTGTGCCGACAAGATTCACATATCGTATTGGTAGGTTTTGAAATTTTTGGCATTTATCTTACTTCTTCCTTCTTGTTGATCCTGGCCAAATTGTTGAAATTTATATGTCCCATTCATTTGTGCCATAACCAACTTTCGTCTTCTTTCACCAAAAAATAACCCTTTAGGTGTCTCATCCAAAATATACATGTCATTTGGAGCTTTGTTTCTTGTAGCCACAATTTTACCGAACTTTTTGTTCCTCATTTCACATTTCTTAGAGTTAAATAGCATCGTGTGTCCTTGATCACACATTTTTCACACACTGAGAAAATTTTGATTCATATTTTCAACCAACAACACATATTTTGCTAATGCATTCTTTCTTCCAAGTGTGACTGTACCTACTCCTATGACGTTTGAAGACCCGTCATTTCCAAAAGACATTGTTCCATCCTTCTTTTCCTTCAAGGATATGAACATATTCCTATCTCCAGTCATTTGAGTTGAGAAAACACTATCAACATAGCAAAAGTTTATGTTGCTTTGAGCCTTGAGAGCGATAACACATTTTTCAGTCTTCTTTTTCCATATTTGTTCATTCTGGTTTTGTGAGAATTCCTTTTAAGAACTTCCAAGTTTTCAATATTTAGCCAGGTGTCCAAAAAAAATTTATTTGTAACATTCAACATCATCTCTCAAATGATCAAATATATTAATATTATGCAAAGTTACAAAATATCCCTTTCTGAAAGATCTCCCGAAACTATATTTATTCCAAACATAAGTGCGACATTCTATAGCTCTATGTCCAAAATTTCCACATGAATAACAATGACCATAGAATATAGGTTGATACCTGGGAGGAAATATTCTTCGAGGAATTACCTTCCATGGTTATTCCTGCAAGTCCCGATCTCTTCAGTTGGCTCAGAGGTCTACCTACTTGTTATATTTTTCATATCCATACTATTTTGTTGTCATAGAAGGACTTGGCTCCTTTTCGGATTTTTCTTTGTAAACAAGACCACTCTTGTCACTTTTTTATTGTTGATTGTTGATGATTTATTCCAATGCCTTGGATTTGTTGGTGTAGTTTTGAAGATTTTTTTCCATTTTTACTTTCTTTTGTAGAGAAACTATTTTAACTTCCAATGCTTCTCTTTCCTTTTTGCTTTCCTTTAATTCTTCCCTGAGTGATTCTTCAACTCGTTCGTATTCTTCAACCTTGATTTTAATATTTAGGACTTATTCCCTTTATATATTTAATTCTTCTTAAGAGTGTTCACATGCTTCTTCTCAATCTTGAGCTCTTTGATGACCCTGATCACTTCGTTTTGAAATTCAACATGAGTCATCTCTTCTTCTTTGTGAGTTTCTTATTGCTTATTATGCTTGGCCATAAATAATACTCTCTCATTGATTTCTTCTTCATTTTCACTATCTTCGTCATATGAGGAACTATATTCTTTGGAGAAGAAACTCTTCTTAAACCATTTTATATTTCCTTTATTGTTGAACTTCCTCGGACCTTTATTTCCTTTCGTAACAACCTAATTTTTGTGACGACACTTGGCTGCAAAATGCCCAACCTCACCACAATCGAAACATATCAATAGAAGTTTGCCTTTGAATTTCCCCGTACCTGTTCTCATTTTTCGCTTGAAGTAATAAAATTCTTTATCTAGAAAATCTTCTTCATCTTCTTCCTTGTCTTCTTCCTTACAAATACAATTTTTCTCTTTCGAAGTATGCTTTTCCTTACTAGTTTTCTTGGATGTGGCGAATGTTGTTTCTATGTGAGCTGTGTTGTCCTCTTCTTTGATCCTTATTTCATATGCCGTAAGCACTCCATGCAATTCAACTTTTCCGAGATTGGCTAGATTCGAACTATGTTCCAAGACATATACCTTTGGGTTGAATCTTGTCAGCAAGATTCTAAGGATATTTTGGACAACAATTTTCATGTCAACAGGTTCTCCCAAACCTTCCAATGCATTTGTTATTTCATCAACATGTTGTAAGTATGCATCAATATTTTCATCTTCCTTCATTTTGAGTTGCTCAAATTTTTCCCTGTAAATTTGAAGCTTTTCTTCTTTCACGTTAGAGTCACCTGCATATATATTCTCAAGCTTGCCCCATACTTATTTAGCATTTTTTCAACTCAGTACCTTAAGATAGACAGATTCAATAATCACTCTGATAATGAGGTATTTAGACTTTGCACCATATACCATATTTTTCTTACCTTTTTCATCCTGGGTCGATGTAAAACCCTTTTCAACGATTTCCCATCCTAGAATTCTAGAAAATCATTCTTCTCCAGCTCCCACTCAACGAACGCCCCAATGCCTTGGTTTCTTCTGTATTCAACTGAATGGATTCCCCTACATACTAAACTCACCTACCACCCTAAAGTGTTTAGAGGCTCCAACATGTAGGTGACTTCATGCACCAAACTAGAACCTTCCTACCACCCTATAATGATCAGAAATAAGACAAGAGTGTGGACTCTTGTACCAAGTACAATGATCCACAATACAATATGATTCACAATGATTTTATTGAACTAGACCAATCACCCAATCACACTATGACCTGCAACGCAACCATAACATTATCAAACAATGAAACTTAATTCTCCCAACAATGCCTCTCCAACTCTAGGCAAATTGAATATTTTAAAATTTTACAATGATGATTTTTACAATACTGAATGTTGACACAACTTAATACTTGATTTGACATTGCTTCTTTGAACACTGGAAACTACTGAGGTATTGTTGTGCCTCCTTCAAGTATTGTTACTTTGTCGTTGCATTTTCCTTCTAGTATGTGTCTGATTTGTCCTATTGTTTCCTCCTTCCTGCACATGCATTAATGGATATGACCTAAACCAATATACAAAAAAAATACTTACACTGTCCTACAGATCATATGTCAGATAAATATTCAAAATTCAAATGTAAATATTTTCAACATTTATGAACAAAACCCAATCAAACATACATAAAAAAATACTTACATTTTCCTACATAAACACATGTTAGAGATGATATTCAAAATAAAAATCAAACACTAATCATACATATAATGTTGTAGCAGACTTATCCTTGAATGTTGATGTGTTTTCCTTACTTCATTGATCCTTGAATGCATATTTTTATTTCCTTCTAGAAGCTTGACATTGAATCTGATGTATCTATGTAATTTCAGATATCCAAGGTCTGAAATTGCATCCTATGGTAGCACTCTAAGTCCTCTTTCCAAACCCGTAGATCTGATCTATATTGGATTATTCAAGAAATATTTATGCCCAATCTCCTACGATGACCTGATTATATGCTAGTTCAATAGATCAAACTTGTATGAAGTGCCATGTGTCACTGTTTCAACCTTTGGTCCTAAAAACGATATCCAAAAAACTACAGTCCATCCTCTTTCTGTCACTTTTTACAAAATTTGAATCCATGTAGGAATTTATCGGGTAAGTTCCTTTGATCAAAAACCAAAGGTCACCGCTCACAAATAGATCACAGATTAGTACACTGGTATTTGACGTGGTTAAAACCCTCAAAGAGGGAAACAATCCATGGCCTGAGAAAACATGACCACTTCAGGAAATTTATTAATATAAAGAAAGAAAATTACATAAGCTTCTCTCATAAATGGTTACCAGACAAATGACCCTCCATGCCCTTTAAATAGAGAACATGGACCAATTGGGTGTTAAGCCACAAATCAAGTGTTGATAACACCGTGGAGGCAGTGAACCGTCAGATCACTACATATCGTGACCATTGGATTATAATTTACAAATGTACATAGTAAAAAAAACAAACTTTACATAACTCTACACTAGACCAAGTTCTATTTAACTACTTCCTATGTGTCAGAATATCCTAACATCCCCCCTTAAGAAAAACTTGGGATAGGATTGAAGGATTTACAAAGGCAACACAGAAGGAGACTATTTCCTATCTGTCGAAATATCCTAACATCCCCCCTTAAGAACAACTTGGGATAGGTTTGAATGATTTACAAAGGTGACACAATATGAGAAGGAAGTAGGCATTAGAGCCTATCCCCCCTTAATGATAACTTTCCTGAACTCCAATCATAAATCAAATTTTGGTAAACTTCGCTTCTCTGAGAGCCTTTGTAAAGATATTAGCAACTTGATCATTGGTTGAACAATACAACACTTCGAGAACATGATCATGAATGAGCTTTCTAATGAATTGTATGTGGAGCTCAATGTGCTTTATACGTTGATGATGAACTGGATCTTTACATAGCTGAATGGCACTCTGATTATCACACCAAAGTGTCGTTGGATGTTGCTGATGAAGACCAAATTCAGACAGGATCTGACGAAGCCACATGGCTTCCTTGTTGGCTTCAATTGCACCTCGATACTCTGCTTCTACCAAAGAAAGAGATATGGAGCTTTGTTTCTTATAAGACCATGCAATAGGTCTTGAACCGAGAGTGAATACATATCATGTAGTAGACTTTCGATCATCAAGGTCACCAGCCCAATCAGAATCAGTGAAACCAATCAACAATGGAGATGCTCCTGCACTATAATGAATTTGAAGTGAAATGTACCTCGAATATATCAAAGTATTATTTTAGTTGCTTTCCAGTGACTTTCATAAGGTTGGTGCATAAATCGAGAAACAAGACCAACAAAAAAGGAAAGGTCAGGATGGGTATGGGTTAGATACAGAATTTTACCAACAAGTTGACGGTATAATGTAGCATCAACTTCAGGGGTAGTACAAGTGACTGAAATCTTGACTCCAGACTAAAAGGGAGAAGAGGCTGGATTATAGTCTTTCATGTGAAAGTAGAGTAGAATATCACATGCATACTTGGACTGAGAAAGGGTAATACCTTCTTTGGATTGCAAGACTTGAAGACCAAGGAAATAATGCAAGTATCCTAAGTCTGTCATTTCAAACTTATTTTTGAGGCTCGACTTCACATGGTTTATATGGTTGGCATCGCTACCAGTAAGGATAATATCATCAACATAAAGAACAATCATGATGAAGGACTTACCCACTTTCTTGGTGTAGATAGTGTTGTCAGAATGACACCTAGAAAATCCATTATCTAAGAGAAAGCTATCCATTTTAAAATACCAAGCCCGAGGAGCTTGTTTGGTACCATAGGGAGACTTCCTAAGGAGACAAACAAGACTAGAGTCATTTTGGATAAAGCCAAGGGGTTGTTCCATGTAGATTTCTTCATGTAAATCTCCATGTAAGAAGGTGTATTTAACATCCATTTGATGGACTTCCCATTTAAAGGAGGTGGCAAGGGAAAGAAAAAGGTGGATGAAATTCATTTTGGTAACACGGAAGAAGGTTTTAGTATATTCAATGCCTTCAATCCTTTAGCAACAAGATGAGATTTAATCTTATCCACTTTTCCATCTGGTCCAAACTTTGTTTTGTAAACCCATTTGCATCTCACAAGTTTTCTTCCCTTTGGAAGAGGAACAAGATCCCAAGTATCGTTTGCCAATAAGGAATGATATTCTTCATTCATATATTCATCCCAATCTGGATGACTTGAAGCTTATTCAAAGGTGTCTGGATCAGTATTTTTTGGAACTTGAGCCAATAAGGAAGAGGCTCTTTCAAACTGAGAATGTGTATGACGTCAATCTGCAGGGTCACCTGTAAGAGAACTTGATGCATCCCAAGTAGAGTGGACCCATCTTGGAAATTATGGAGCTAAAGGAATATCTTCAAGAGGTGGAGCATGATTTTCATCCTCGTTGTCATCATGCGAACTAGAAGGAATGTTTTCAAAAATATAAGAGATAGAGAGAGGTGGCACATATGTCGAATCAGGCTCGTGGGCCAAAGGTGGCACAACTGCCGAACTAGGCTCACAGATCGATATATTTTCATCAAATTTTACATCTATTCTAATGATTACATTTTTGGACTTTGGTTGAAGAAGTCTATATCCCTTTACATCTTCAGAATATCCAACAAAAATTCATTTTTCACTCTTAGGTTCTAAAGCTTTATGTTTCGCATCTGGAATATGGGCCCAAGCATCACTTCCAAAAACATGAAAATGACTTACATCTGGTTTAATTGAGCTCTAGGATTCTTCTAGAGTTATATTCCTTAAAACCTTAGTAGGAGTGCGATTTACTATGTAATTTGCACAGTTAATTGCTTCTTCCCCAAAATTGAGACTAGGTCCTTTAGATTGAAGCATGTAATTAGTCATTTTTTTAAGGTGTGACTCTTCCTTTCAGCTACACCATTTTGTTGTGGATTATATGGAAAATTATGTTGCAATTGAATTCCATGCTCAGTGCAAAATTTGATAAATTTGTTGTTAACATATTCTCATCCATTGTCTGATCTTAACTTAATAACTGGATGTCCAAATTGTTTCTCAACAAAGGCCTTAAAGGCCAGAACATGTTTAAAACTTCACTCTTGATTTTTAAGAAGTATACCCAAGTGCATCTGTAAAAATAATCAATGAAAGTTAAGAAGTACTTGCAACCAAAGAAAGAAACAACAAGAAGTGGACCACATAAATCACTGTGCACAAGATGCAAAGGGGTTGAAGCGTGCCAAGAGGCACATTTGTGAAAACTATATCGATGATGTTTTCCGAGTACACATTTAGAACACGCAACATCTCAGCAATATACCATAGGAAGACCTGTCACCATATTTTCTTTACATAGATTTTGAAGAGAGCAATAGTTTAAGTGACCAAATCGCTCATGCCAAAGTTTGCTCACTTCATCATTATGAGCAAAAGAAAAGGAGGGAAGACATGATGACCCAAAATTGTCAAAATTATACAACCTTGTGGAATCATCAGCAATGCCAGTAGCTAAAATATGTCTAGAATCTTTGAGGTCCTTAATTACAACATCATGATGTGAGAATTCTACTATTTTCTCTTCACTTGAATGAGTTATCTGATAAACATATAGAAGGTTGCAGGACAAGGTAGGAACACATAATACATAATTAAATTGACCATTACCTAGATGAATGGTTCTAGATCCTACAACACTAAGAGATCTATCATCACCAACATAAATATTTTTGGTGTTACAATCATTTAAAGAAGAAAACATGGCTTTATTTTTGGCCATGTGGTAAGCAGCTCTAGAATCAATGAGCTAGTCACGAGAATGAGAAGAAGAAGATATATTTAATGCATAACCAGATCTTGATGCTTGAAAACCACAAGAAAAAAGTGTCATTCCTGAAGATGAAGTTGAGGAGTTCTCCAAGTTGATGTGGTGCTTCTTCATTTCTGCGTCCAAGGCTTCTATCTTCCTAAAACATTTAGACTCTATGTGGCCATCACGATTACAAAATTTGCAATTCTTATCTGTCTTCTTCCCTTTGTTTTTATTTGCCTTATCATTTTTTTGAGTTGCTATTTTAGTTTGCAGCTGAAATTTCTTAAGACCCTTGTTTGGCTTAGGACCATTCTTTTAGAATACTGCTTCTTAGGATACTTTTGATGTGGTTGTTGCTGGGATGCTAAGGCTTTCTTAGAAGAGTTTCCAATATTAATAAGACCAAGGTGTAAGAGTTTTTCTTGTTATCTTATCAAAGAATCTCAAAATGCACCAAAAGAGGGGGACTTATAGGTTTTTCCTTGAGAAATGATGTATTCTCTAGTGGAATGGAAGGTGGAAACAAATACAGAGTATGCAGGGCCAAGCTTGGTAAGAATGGAATAGATAAGGCTGCCATCTTCCTTTTTGACCTTACAACCTTCTAAAATAATTATAAAGGGCTTGAATTTGGAAAAATAATCTTCAATAGAGGAGAAATTAATGGGTTCCAAAGTAAGCAACTCATTTTCAAGCTGGTGGGCCATGATTTCATTTTGAAGGCCAAAAACAATATTTATCTTTTTAAGGGCTGCATAAGGGGTGTCAATTTCTTAGATATGAAATCGAAGATATTGAGCAATGGACATTCCTATCAACCCTCATGCTTGATCTTTTTTATTTTCCCATTTACCGGCTTTATCTCCATCGGTAGGTTTAGTTTCTTGTCTTGTGGCTATTCTATAAATCCATTTACTTCTAAGTAAGTCTATCATGTAGGATAATCATTGGAAATAATTGGTGCTATTAAGAATAACTGAGCATGAACTTTCCATTATTTTTAAAGTCTGAAGCTGAAAAGGTTGAAACTAACTGCTCCAATGGAAGGATCTCGAAAAATTAGGCTGATTAAAAAACAATGGCTCGAAAAACGACTTCCGGATGAAGAAGTTATGCCTTTTTGAAAAAAATGTGTTGCCGATGCCGAATAATTACGTGAAAGGTTGAGAGTTGATGATGAAGTTCTAGCTTAAAAAAAAAATCCCCCCCCACCTTCCCTTTTCCAAACTTTATACAATAAGCTCACTTTTAAAAAAAAATTACTTTATGTGACCCACTTTTATAAATAAGTGAGAGCCACTTTTACAATGTTACTTTTACATCTACTTTTAAATAAAACCCTCTTCTTTTTTTAAACCTGCAACTTTCCAAAAAGATTTTTAAGAAAAAGTAACTTAACAAAAATATTTTTAGAAAAATTAGCTTCAGAAAGAGACTTGAATCTAACACCTCTATTCTCATAGAGTAATTTTACACCAAGTGAGCTAGTAAAAAGATTATGTTATTGTTTCAAAGGAGGAAAGGTTTTTTTTTTCTCTTTTTTTTTTTTTCTGAATTGGACTAATTCTATTAAGTGAAAATATGGTACATGGGACAGTACATTCAAGAGAGACAAAAACACGGCCAACCGGAAATGATAAAGTATCAACTTCGGTCCCCGGATAGAGAGATGAGACAAATGAGGAGCAACAGTAAGCAACTAAAAACAAGAAGAAACCGAATTCTACCCAGAATTGGTAGAGTTTTCTACACGGAATTTCTTCCCTTTCTTTTTGTTTACTTTGACCCAGCCATCCTGGTGAGATTGCGCTGGGACAATTTGAAGACTGGAGTTCTCCAGAAGAGGAGCCTCCTTATCTGAATCCGAGGAGGCGGACTCATGACTACGCTTCTGAGTGACTGTAGAATCAGGGGGATGCTTGGGAGCATCAGTGGACAGTTGCTGTGTTTGAGGAACAAGGTCTGAATCTGCCTCACTCCCATCATCATCAGAGCTTGAGGCAGCATAATTTGCAGCAGGCGGCGGGGTACAGGGAGTCCATTTTTTGGATTTGGGCTTTGTAGAATCTCCTTTAGTCTTTGTTTCTGCAAGAGTGGGGCAGGTGTTCTGCAGATGCCCTGTTTGGTTGCAGTGGTGGCAACGGAATGCAGTGTTCTCATAGTCTAAGTACTGAGTCCAAACAAGATCACCGGCCTTGAGGATAATTTGTTCGGGCAGGCCTTTGCTGATGTCAACCTCCACGCACATTCTGGCATATGTGTAGAGGCCGTGAAGAGGCCTATCGTAATCTACATCGAGGAAGCGTCCCAAGGTATCGCCCATTCGCCTGAACACTGCCAGCTGCCATAGATGGATAGGAAGGTTGGGCAACCGAATCCAAATAGGGGTTCTGGTGATGGTAGCTGTTGCAGGGTCGAAATCTGGGAACCATGGGGTTAAGAAGAGCCCAGCATTTCCAAAAAACCAGGGACCTTTCTGTAAGGCCTGTTCATAATGCTTTGCATGATCAAACAGTACTATGAAGAACCCTCGTGAGCAGCAGCTAACGAGGCACTTGCTGGTCCAGTTCTCGTAGATCCAATCAAAGAGTTCCTTGGTTCGCGGCCAAAGTCCATTAAATCTGCAAATGATAGCTCTCTCTGCATATTTTTGAAGATCCTCTGCGACAAATGGAAGAGAGACCTCAACAGAAGGTGCTTCATCCAGCTTGTCAACCAGAAAAGGCTGGGGTTTTGAGGCAGCAGAAGTTTTGGGGATTTGAGAGTGAACAGCTTCTTTATAAGAGAAGATAGTCGCTGAAGAAGACTGTCCCACAGCACCACCTCTCAGACGAAGGGTAAGTACAATGGAATCATTTCTGTTAATGTTGTAAGCAGAAAGGGGGAGGAGATCCTCAAGGTGTTTACCTTGGAAAATAAGTCTCTGGTGAGTCGATGGGATTCCAGTCCGTTGTTCCAGGTTGAGCTTAAGCTTCTGAATAAGATCTGGAGAGGAAACCCAAAGCAAAATAGTTTTTCCAGAGAGTAACCGGAGTTGGATCTGAAAAGAGGCAGGGTTCTTTTTAGAGGCAGGATCTGCGCGACAACGAAGGGCGTCCCTGCTTTTACCTGCGATTCCAAGCCTCTGCTGAGAAAGGCCGAGAGGGCGGGAAACGCCTGAAGACCTACTCCTGAGCCCAAAAACGGAGTCTCGGGGGTTTGCGGCTAGAGTCCCTTTCAATACTGCGGTTGAAAGTGTTGCTGCAGGGCGTGTGTTGGCCAAACTCTCCGAGTTGAAGACAGCCCTAAAGAGGCAAGGCTCAGGTGACCCGAGCTGGACTCTAAAGGGCGTTGCCCTCAAGATTATCCCCTACATCCAGAAAAAGACCCATGATACAACATCCGCGGGAGCCCTGGCACGAAAGCACAGAAGGGCGGCAGAGGTAAGTTGAGCTGGAGCCTGTCCAGGACTTGCTGGAACAATAACAGCTGCATAGACGCTGAAGATATCCCTATTATCGATCACTGTCTTCTCTCGGCTGAGGAGAAGACAGTCCTGGTGCTTCCGTAAAGTCGGATCCTCATTCCAGGCGTGGTTTGCAGCGTCCCTTCCTGCTAGATCAAGGGAGAAAGCGGCTAGTAGTGGCCTTGCGATTGCCGAATGCGAAATAGGTAAGGTCGAAATCCTCTGTATGCAGAGAAAACCAGCGCTTGTCGGCGGCAGTACCACTTCGGCAAGCAGGGGAGCAGAAGAGAATAAGCTAGGGTTTCTCTTGCTTCCGTCCATCTTCGTTTTTTCCTTTCAGGGCACCTTTTTTTTTTTTTTCTCTTTGATGTGCGTGCTTTTTCCTACAAAAAAACACAAAAATCTGTGCAAAAAAATACAAGCCTTACAGCAGAACATTAGCTTTCCGGTTATCCTTACTGGAAACTATTCATTTTCTCATTATTTCTAATTTCCCGAGATTGCACAAAGACATGGAGAAAGAACATATGTAGCAGAAAAATCTCATCTTCTCGTTTCTGATTTTCCGAGATCACACACAACGCGGAGAAAAGAGAAAAAAAAGAGAATATGTTATAGATCCATAAATTTTAAAATGCATCCCGCAATTTAAAAATATATTTGGCAATAAAAAAAATATCCCGAAATAAACTGAGGGATTAATAAATAAAACTGAAAAAAAATGCTTTATACCTCCACATTTAAAATGACATAACTTGGGCAACTGGAAACCTTTTCGCATGAGACAAAAGGGGTTCCTCAATGTAACAAATGCTCTACACACAATGAAGCATCTCTCTTGGCCTGAAAATGGCCAAAAATAGTAGATATGGAAAACGACAGTCACATGCAGTCAAATCGGCTTCGGATTTGGATGAACAACGGATGCAGCCCTCAAAATGACTCTGATACCATGTAGGAATTTACAGGGTAAGTTACTTATATCAAAAACCAAAGTTCACCACTCACAAATAGATCACATATCATTGCACCAATATTTGGCGTGGTTAAAACCCTCAAATAAGGAAAGAGTCCACGGCTTTAGCCAACGCGGCCACTTTAGAAAATTTATTGATATAAAGAGAGAAAATTACATAATCTTCTCTCATAAATGGTTACTAGATAGATGACCCTCAATAATCTTTAAATATAGATCACGGACCAATCGAGTGCTAAGTCACATATCAAGTGTCATTAATACCGAGGAGAGAGTGAACCGTCAGATCACTACATATCGTGACCGTCAGATTACAAGTTACAAATGTACATAGTAAAAAAACACTCTTTACCTAACTCTACGCTAGACCAAGTTATACTTGACTACTTCCTATGTCTCAGAATATCCTAACAATCCAATGCTCAAAGAGAAATTTATGGAAATTTTCCCAAGGTCACATGTTTGACATGAAATTCGGGAGCCTGCAAAAGCCCTAACTTCCTCATATCATATCTCTGAAAATAGAGCGAACCAATATCTAAAATTCGATAACGTGCTTCATCAAGATTTCGGCTCAATTGATTTTTTTTCACCATCTTAAGCTTTGTAGAAAAAAGGTTATAGTGATAATGCCACGATGACCTATTTTTAGTAGCGAAATTATTGCATCAGGGGGATATGAGGGTCACAATATATATAAATACTTAGGTTGAGAGGGTCTTCAACAAGTGAACGTTGGAGGGATTTTAGGAGTCTAAAAGGTTATTAATTATTGAATATTCAATTACCACAACCAGTGATTAGTACCATGCTACAACCCCATTGTGTTTTAGCCCACTAACTAGGGTTAAAAACTTCAAACACAAATATCTCTCAAACCCTGAAGAATTATGTGGTGTCCCATATATCAACATAAATATCTCAACAAGTAGAAACCATCCAAAATATCATTGACTCAGAATAGATTAATTTGTCTAGTCAAAATTCCCATGCAAGATCGGGGTAGCCCCTGGTGCTTTTTGGGTTGACATAAATGACAACCACTGATCAACAATCTCCCCCTTTGGCATTGATGGTAACATAAGTACTCCCCCTGTGACCATGACACCTCTTCCTACAACATTATCTCCCCCTTTTGTATCAATGGAAAAGGGTAACTCACCCTGACAAATTTCATCCTGTAGACCTATATACACCTCAACTCCCCTTTTTTTACTTAGTCAGATAAGAGAAAGAGTCTAATGAGAACTTGGGAGAATCCCAATCTTTAGGCAAAGATACTCAAATTCTTCACGAGGTAATAGTTTGGTAAATATGTCAGCAATTTGTTCCTTTGTGCCAACATATTAAAGCTTGATGTTCTTTTCGGTTACCTGATCTCTAACAAAATGATATTTGATCGGAATGTGCTTTGTTTTGGAATGCATCACAGGATTCTTGGAGATACTGATGGCACCGTTGTTACCAAAAAATATGGGAATAGGGTCATCAAACTTGACTTGAATATCTTTCAAAGTTTTCTTCATCCAAAGAACTTGAGTATAACAAGATGTTCCCGCGATATATTATGCTTCTGCTGTGGATAATGAGATTGAAGACTAATTTTTACTTAACCATGAAACAAGGCAACCACCTAGATATAATGTTGTTGCACTGGAAATATTTCAATCATCAACACTTCCTGCCCAAGCTGCATCTGTATAAGCTTGGATAAATATATTATTTTCGTTGGGGTACTATAAATAATATTATGTTCTGCCCTTAAGATATCGAAGAATTTTTTTGATGACAATAATATGATATTATTTTGGTGTTGCTTGGAATATTGCTATGTGTCCAACTGCCTGCAATATGTTTGGCCGAGAAGCTATCACATATATAAGACTTCCAATCATAAATATATACAACCTATGGTCCACATCCTTTTATGAATCATCTAAACGTAACTTGCAACCTGTTACAATTGGGGTAAGGACAGGCTTGAAATCTTCCATCTTGAATGTCTTGAGAATTTCCTTGATGTACTTGGTTTGATATATAAATATTCCTTTATCTTGTTGAGATATTTGAAGCCCTAAAAAGTGTGTCATATCAACAAGTAGAGACATTTCAAACTCACTTTTCATCTTTGTGGAAATTTTTTTACTTAATCTGTCATCATTTCTTCCAAAAATTATATCATATACCTTGATAATTGTTAGGTTATTTTGATCCACTTTCACATAGATATTGTTGTCGGTGCTTCCTTTCTTGAATCCTTGTTGATGTATATATACATCAAGACAATAATACCAATCTCTAGGAGCTTGCTTGGGACCATATAGTGCCTTCTTTAATCTACAAACAGAGTCTTCCTTTTCAAAGAGTATAAAACCTTCAGGGTGTTCATTGTAAAATTCTTCTTCCAATTCACCATTTAGAAAGACCGACTTAACATCCATTTGGCATACCTTGATTTTTCTCGAGCATGCATAAGTGAGAAAAATTATGATAGCTTCCATTCTTCCAATAGGAGCAAATGTTTCTTCAAAATAAATTCCTTCAACTTGTGCATATCCTTTGCAGACTAATATTTCCTTATTCCTGGTAACATGATTGTCCTCATTCAATTTGTTTCTAAAGACCCATTTATTTCCATTAAAATTTTTATTCTTTGGTCATGGAACCAATTCCAAAGTATCGTTTTTCTCAATTTGATCCAGTTCTTCATTCATAGCTGCTTTCCAGTGTTCATATTGACTAGCTTCCTCAAAATTGCTAGGCTCAAAAGTTTCTAGAAAAACAAGGTGGGATTTTTGTGATGAATGAAGCTGTCGACTTCTTCTGGTTCCAATTCCTTCATTTATGTTGTCGATGATTTGATTTGATAGATTTTTCTTTTGACACCATTCTTTTAAATCCTTTGGAGAATTTTCTTGTACATCCTAGTGATAATTTATTATTTCCTCTTGGTTGACTGTTGTTTCCTTATTTGATTGGTATTGTTCGGGAGATTCTTCTTCATCCTGCACATATTATCCTTCATATCCCTTGGATTTTCTTGAAGGGACAACCTCATCGTCATCCTTTGTAACACAATCTTCATCAAAAGTAACATTTATGATTTCCACTATTTTTTTCACATCAGATTGTAGCATCCATAAGTCTTCCTTTTGCGTGAATAACCAACGAAAATACCTTCATTGACATGAGAATCAATATTGCCCAATTTTTTATCTTCTCTTTTGATGTAGAATTTACTTCCAACATTTTGAAGTATTTGACGTTATTTGGTCTTCCTTTCCATAATTCGTATGGAGTCATGTTAAAATTGTTCCTTAGAAAACCTTTGTTTAGAAAGAATACAACTATATCGATTGCTTGAACCCATAATTTATCATCTAATTTTGAGTCATTTAACATTATTTTGGCCATTTGCTGTACAGTTCTGTTTTTTCTTTCAACAACTCCATTTTTTTGCGATGTCCTGGCTATTGAGAATTTCTTTTTTGTTCCATTTTCATCACAGTACTGCTGAAATACCTTGGAAGTGAATTCTTTGCCATTATCTGATCTTAGACATTTGATCTTCAAATAAATTTCATTTTCAACCAATTCCTTGTATATTGTAAAACACTTGAATGCCTTAGTCTTTTTATTTAAGAATATGATGGTTGTCATTCGGGTGTAATCATCTATCATTAGCATAAAACATAATTCTCCGTATAAACCTTTTGTTCTCATAAGACCGCATAGATCAGTATGTACTAATTCCAATGGACGTGATGCGAAGTGTTCTTTTGTCTTAAACTTAACTTTTATCTTCTTGTCGTGCCAACAATATTTACATATCATATTGGTACATTTTGAAATTTTAGGCATTTCTCTTACTGCTTCCTTCTTGTTCATCCTGACCAAATTGTTGAAATTTATATGTCCCATTCGTTTGTGCCATAAACAAGTTTCATATTCTTTCACAAAAAGTCACCCTTTAGGTGTCTCATCCAAAATATATATGTCATTTGGAGCTCTATTTGTTGTAGCCATAACTTTACTGAACTTTCCTTTCCTGATTTCACGTTTCTTAGAGTTAAATAGCGTCGTATGTCCTTGATCGCACATTTGTCAAACACTGAGCATATTGTGATTCATATTTTCAACCAACAACACATCTTTCACTAATTCATTCTTGCTTCCAAGTGTGATTTCACCTACTCCTATGATTTTTGAAGACCCATGATTTCCAAAATAAATTGTTCCATCCTTCTTTTCCTTCAAATTTATGAAATTTTTCCTATCTCTAGTCATATGAGTTGAGAAACCACTATCAACATACCAAACATTTCTGTTGTCTTGAGCCTTAAGAGTGAACACATTTTTCAGTCTTCTTTTTCCATTTTTTTTCATTCTGATTTTGCGATAATTCCTTTGAATAACTTCCAAGTCTGCAATATTTAGCCAGGTGTCCAAAATTGTTACATTTGTAACATTCAACATCATATCTCAAATGAGAAAATATATTAATATTTTGTTGAGTTCTGTAATATCCCTTTCTAAAAGATCCCTTGAAACTGTATTTATTCCAAACATACGTGCGAAATTCTATAGCTCTGTGTCTAAACCTTCCACATGAATAACAATCACCAAAGAAGATAGGTTGATAACTGGGAGGAAATATTCTTCAAGGAATTTCCTTCCATGGTTCTTCCTGTGAGTCCTGATCTCTTCAATTGGCTGGGAGGTCTAAATTCTTTTTATATTTTTCATATCCATATTATTTTTTTCTTATAGAAGGACTTGGCTCCTTTTCAGATTTTTCTTTGTAACGAACACCACTCTTGTCATTGTTTGATCGTTGATTGTTCATGATTTATTCCAATGCCTTGGAGATGTTGGCATAATTTTGAAGAGCTTTTTCCATTTTTACTTGATTTCGTAGAGAAACTATTTCATCTTCCAATGCTTCTCTTTCCTTGTTGCTTTCCTTTAATTCTTCCCTAAGAGATTATTCAACTCGTTTGTATTCTTCAACCTTGAATATAATATTTAGGACATGTTACCTGTCTATATTTAATTCGTCTTTAAGAGTGTTTACATGCTTATTCTAGACCTTGAGCTCTTTGATAACCCTGATCACTTCGTTTTGAAATTAAACCTCAATCATCTCTTCTTCTTCGTCAGATTCTTCTTTCTTATTATGCTTGGCCATAAAAAATACTCTTTCATTGATTTATTCTTCATTATCACTGTCTTCATCAGATGAGGAGCTATCTTCTTTGGAGAAGAAACTCTTCTTAAACCATTTCTTCTTGAATTTCTTGTTGAAATTCCTCAGACCTTTCTTTCCTTTCGTAACAGCCTCATTTTTGTGAGGACACTTGGTTGCAAAATCCCCAACCTCACCACAATTGAAATATATCAATGGAATTTTTCCTTTGAATTTCCCCATAAATTTTCTCATTTTTCGCGTGAAGTAAGAAAATTCTTTATATGGAAATTCTTCTTCATCTTCTTCCTTTTCTTCTTCCTTACAAAAACAAGTTTTCTCTTTCGGAGTATGCTTGTCCTTACTAGTTTTCTTGGATGCGGTGAATTTTGTTTCTAGGTGAGATGTGTCGTCCTCTTCTTCAATCTGCATTTAATATGCCATAAGAACTCCATGCAATTCATATTTTCTGAGAATGGCTAGATTCAAACTATATTCCAAGACAAATACCTTTGGGTTGAATCTTGTCGACAAGGTTCTAAGGATATTTCAGACAACAATTTTCATGTCAACAGGTTCTCCCAAACTTTCCAATGCATTTTTTATTTCATCAACATGTTGTAAGTATGCATCAATATTTTCATCTTCCTTCATTTTGAGTTGCTCAAATTTTTCCCGGTAAATTTGAAGCTTTGATTTTTTCACGTTTGAGTCACCTACATATATATTTTCAAGCTTGCCTCGTACTTATTTAATAGTTTTGAAACTCAATACCTTAAGATAGATAGATTTTATAAGCCCATTGATAATGATATCTTTATACTTTTCATCATATACCATATTTTTCTTACCTTCTTCATCCTCGTTCGATGTAAATCCTTTTTCAACAATTTCCCATACTTCATATCCTTGCGCCAGCAATTGAAACTGCATTCTTCCACTCCAAAGTGCGTATTTATTTCCATTGAACAGAGGAAATATATTGTTAGTATATTCCATGATCTACTTCGATTTTTTAGACTACTATTGAAGGAACCAACCTCTAATACCAATTGTTGGAAATATTGAGATGAGGGGGGCATACATCAGTATTTCTTATCAATTAGCACTTTTAAATATTTTCAGAGCATTAGTTAATATTCTATTATTCTTGATGTTTATCCAGTAACAACAGTAAACAATAGAACACAATAGGCACATGAATTTTAGATTGAAAACCCCCTCCAGGTCAAAAATCACCAAACGTTTTTCTAATAAATTATTTAATCTTAATCCCCAACTGAAATGAAAGGTACAACTTTCTATAATTCTAGAAAATAATTCTTCACCATCTCCCACTAGAAGGACGCCCCAATGCCCTGGTTTCTTCAGTAGTCAACTGAATGGTTGCCCCGACATCCTAGACCGACCTATCACCCTAAAGTGTTCACAAGCTCCAACCTATAGGTGACTTCATGCATGAAACTAACACCTTCCTTCCACCCTATACTGATCAGAAATAAGACAAGAGTGTGGAATCTCATACTAGGGACAATGATCCATGGTACAATATGATTCACAATGATTTCTTGAGATAGACCAATCACCCAATCACACTATCACCTACAACCCAACCATAACATTATCCAGAAATGTCACTTATACCTAACAACAATGCCTCTCCAACTCTAGGCAAATTGACTCCTTTAAAATAATCACTCTTTTACAAGTTCGCTCTACCGAACTAGTCCATAATTCGATCATTGTGGGAGATTGGGCATAAATTTGCCTTGAAGAATCCAAATCAGGTCAGACCTATGGAATTGGAAAGAAGACTCATAGCACTACTACAGGACTGAAGCTCAAATATTGGGAATCCGAAATTACAGAGATAGATCAGTTGCAATGTTGAGCTTCTCAAAAGAAATAAAAAGGTGTGTATTTTTTTTTTAAATTGCGTAAGTATTTTTTGAAAATTCAATTTGAAGTGATTCCAAGGGCATAGTGAATCATATATATTAGTATTGGGTTCTAAAATTCCCCCTAAAAATAATTCAACAACTATTAAGCCCTTAGAAGAATATAATATGAATCATGAAGAGGAATAAGTGCAACATGATATATCAAAATTGCAAGAACAAGTTCAACAAATTTCACTCTCACAAAAAGTAACAAAAAATGAAATTGATGGTTTGAATAAAGGCATGGAAGCTAAGATGGATGTTTTGAAGAAAGGCGTGGAAGATAAGATGGATGGTTTGAAGAATGGCATGGAAGCTAAGATGGATGGAATGGAAGATAATATGGATGGTGTGTAAACTAAGATGGATGGCATGGAAGCTAAGATCAATGGTATAAAAGGAAACATGGAAGATTTGAAGAAAGACATGGAAGGTTTGAAGGAAGATTTGGCAAAGATGCTACGAGAAAATATTCCTGATGGAGAAAAGGTAGTAGATAAAACTCATGATGAGAATAAAATAAATGTTAATCATGATTTCATAGACTCTAATGATGGATTTAAGACCCACCATATTTCAAAGATTGATATGAGGAAGTTTGATGGAAAGGATACCATAACATGGATACTACAATTGGAGCAATAATTTGATCTCCATAATGTGAAAAACACACAAAAGGTACGCATTGCAACTTTATATTTAGAAAAAAATACATTTGTATGGTATCGATGGCTTTGTTCTCGTAAACAAATTGTCACTCGATCCATTTTTATGAAGGAAATGAAATCACATTATGAGGATTCAAAGAGCTTATTTCTAAGGCATTAATATCTCTTTTCTCCTATTTTTGGAGTTGGTTTCATAACATAAATACAAAGTTCCTTTTTGGAATTATTTCTTTGAGAAAACATTTCTTAGGTATGAAAAATTCTTAATTCGCGATGATCTAATTTTATTATGGGTGTCATTGAATCTTGGGGACCTTGTGCGAGGGTTGATGAACCTTTAGATTTATTTTTTCATGAAATATTCAACAGTCACATAATTGGAATTTCCTTGGTTCTTCTGAGACCTGCTTGGAGTAACCAAAAGGTCAGGGATGCTCCTGTTGTAAAGAGGCTCGGTTGTTTTCTTGTAGTTCATTCTATGATTCTTAGTTTCCCTCTTCTTCACCATCAAGTTGGATCTAGTTGGATTTGTGCTCATTCTCCTATTCATAAGAAGATAAAAGGAAACTTTAAAAATCTCACCTGCCCTTTTAAAATAACTGCCAGCTGGATAAAAGAAGAGGCTTTTAATTTTTCAGTTAGGGATAATTGGCACCCATATGATGGAAGTATTGGGAGATCAGTTTCCAATCAAAATTTCACTAAAGAAATTATGTCTCTTTGTATCCTCATAATGTGATATCATTTCCTTTGTAAAAATTTCCTAAGTGAAAAAAAATTTACAAGAACAAAGTTGTCGATACCATACAAGTGTATTTTGTTCAAAATATAAAGTTGAAATGCATACCTTTTGTGTTTTTTTCACATTATGGATATCAAAATATTGCTCCATTTGTCGTATCCATGTTACGGGATCCTTGCCATCAAACTTCCTCATATCAATCTTTGGAATATGGTGGGTCTTAAATACAACATTAGATTCTATGATATCATGATTAACATTTCTTTTGTTCTCATCATGATTTTTGTCTACTACCTTTTCTGCATTAGGAATTTTTTCTTGTAGAGACTTTTCCAAACCTTCCTACAAACCTTCCATGTCTTTCTTCAAATCTTTCATGTTGCCTTTTATACCATCGATCTTAGCTTCCATGCCATCCATATTATTTTCCATGCAATCCATCTTATCTTCCATGCACTACAATAAAAAATGACATTGGTGAGGGGCGAAAAATGTCACCATAAGCTCATTGGTGAGGGTCAAAAGAGCATTCGTCACCAAAGGTGGCATCACCAAAAGTATAGGTGTTGTGGTGACATTCAAAGTCCGTCACCAATAATGATTTATAATGACGGATAGTGACCATCACCATTTCATATGAGCAATGGTGATGGACAATAGCCTCCGTCACCAAAAAACTGAACATCACCAAAGGTGGCATCACCGAAAGTATGTGTTGTGGTGAAATTCAAAGTTCGTCATGAAAATTGATTATAATGACAGATAGTGACCTTCACCATTTCATATGAACAACAACGTTTTTTTGTGATGGACCTTTTATTGCCTTCACTATTGGTGCATATATATGGTAACATTCGTTGACCATCACCATTTCATATTTGGTGAGGGTCAAAAAATGTCATGATAAGCTCATTTATGACATCAAGGTCCGTCACGAATAATGACTATAATGACAAACAATTACCCTCACCATTTCATATCAACAACAAAGATTTATGGTGACGGACCTTTCATGGTCATCACTATTGATGCATATATATGGTGTCGTTTGTTGAATGTCACATTTCATATTTTAGTGAGGGTCGAAAAATGTCACCATAAGCTTATTGGTGATAGTAAAAAGAGAATCTGTCACCAAAAAATGATCGTCGCCATTCCATATGAATATCAGGGCATGATGGAATTGAACCACCAACATCCTGCTTCTAAAGTAGGTGCTCTTCCATTAAGCTAGAACCCTTCAAGGAATTAGACTTTAAATTGGCAATTTCTCCCTAAAGGTGCAAAGATACACCAAAGGAATAGAAGATCTAGGAAGATTAAATGTTGCTAGAAATAACATGTTCAATATACATAATAAAAAGACAATAAGAATAAATATGATATTCAAAATACATAATAAAAAGACAATAACTCAATTGATTAATTTCCACTATAATACCTAATATTTACCAAAACTATTCATGATTAAATACTTAATATTTACCAAAACTACTAATGATTAAATACATTTATAATTTTAGGAAGGAACATGATTTTTCTGTTACAATTTTGTTGTCCTGTCATGTCATGATTTAATACGGAGAATGGTTAAATACATACTGATTGGGATTTAATCCAAGGAGTGTTTAAAAACACCTAAATTTTAGAAATGAACATTTTAATGTTACAATATGATTTTAAAATGGTCGGAGTCCATAATTAAACTTCTATGAAATGACCATTTATGGCAACAGTATAATGAGATTCTCTGGCAGCAACCACTAAAATCATCTTGATTTCCACCTATATTACATTGAAAGCTTCAGTGTTCTGGTTTACAATTAAATTCTTGTGCCCAAGTAGAGTAGAGGAGATCAATAATAAGACATTATCATGGATGAGGATGACAATGTTATCGATTTGCGCTTTCCTCATGGTGTTTAATAGGGAGAAAATTATATGTCTTAGCCAGCCCACCATAAATATTAACTTGGAGGGTAGATTTATCAAAAATATAACAACACAATGGCCCATAACTGGGTAGATATATGCACCATCTAACCATTGGATTTTCGTGGGGAATGATGCCCAAAGAGTTACGGAGGCAAGCTTCTATTTTGGGTATTAGTATTAGGTTAGATTCAAAAGGTTATACATGAACAAACCTAAACAAAATTAGAAGCTACAAAGTGGAAATAAATATGGAGGCCATGTAAAGAAGAAAATTACAGGCCAAATACAATGACCATCAAGCCTATACAATAAAAATTGTGGGTTCCACGTACTAGTGAATAGACTATTTTTAATCTTTGGCAGTTTCCTTGGTCTTGTGCTTGGTATTGGCTTCCTGCAACAAATGTATGACTCTCTTCATTGTTGGCCAGTTGATGGGCAAGATGCTTATGCAAAGGATTCCTAATTTCATAACCATAGTCATTTCCTCCCTCAAGCAGTGCACAAACTCAAGATACAACACTTCAAGAAATCCATTATTTTTCTCTATTCTATTGCACACCCACTTAACAAGATCTTCATCCTCTCCAATTTCTCAGTCTATTGGTTGTCTTCCTATCACCATCTCCAATATCTCCACTCCAAAACTATAGATGTAACTTTTTTCTGTCGTTTATTTGTATAAGTTATGTCTTCCTGAAATCCTTGCATTGGGGACTTTTTGTGTAGTGGTTCCTTCAAGTTCACTCAAAAAAAGAACAATAACAAACTCCACCATGCTGATAATGGTAATCTAGGAATGGAAGGAACATAATTAATGTCAACCACAAATGCTGAATTGCTGAAATATACAGGATCTAACTAATGAAGCTCCTAACATCTATTGACTTCGATGAAGTAGGTTTACATCACTAAGGAAATTAGATAATAACATAAGATGAGAAATTAAATTTGGAGTGATATATATAGTGAAATAGGGTATGAACCTGTGTTAAGGTTGGCCACACTATATTGAAATTTGAAGTCCATAATGTGCACATATTAGCCTATGTAGGCTATAACAACAACCTTGCCACGTCCCAACTAATCATTATCTCATGGAAATCCTGGAACAGATGGAAAATGTCTTCTAAAACAAACTTGCATGGTTCAACTTTCCAGTGCTAACAAGTATATTGTTTATTCTAATTTCTAAGAGTTCACTTTACTAGTATTCATTCATAACAAGCACTTATCTTTAAATTACTTTTCAATAGAATGTACTTGTTTTTTATCACCTTTGGATATTAAAAAAAGTTTCTTATTATCCCACCCCAATCTATACAAAGTGCATAATTTCACAGAATTTTTCTAGAACTCCATTGAAATATATCTATATACAGCACCATTAGGCATGCCATATACAACTTATTGATTGATGGTTTCCAGACGACATAGTCAAATACACTACTGATCTTTTCATTGACATGCCTAGCTTTGCAGATACCACCCTATACTTCAAATCTTGTTCACAGTACCTATTGCAATATAAGGATATTTTTTAAGTATTTAGTTAGTCTTAGGGATTAGCTCATTTTGTTCCCATATGCACTGGAAAACCAAGGTGATGAATGAGTCACGAGCATTTCCTATTTTCCACAACTAAGTATGCTTTCTTCTTTCACTAAATATGTAATTATGAATATGCACAGGTGGGGATAAGCCATGTGTTTTGTAAAATTTAACAGCATTCCTCTGCATGATATTTTGTACCAGCACCTACTATAAGTTTTTAGAGTCAAGTAATCATGAAAAGAGATGGGTAATTCATAAATTTCACTTTGATATTATAAATATGGATCACAATATTCAAGACCAAAATGGAACTCAATAACAAAACCATACCGAAATAAATCATGATTCCCAACAGCTAACAAATTTTCCATAAACATATACCATAAATTCCATGATGATAATAAATACCAAATATTTTGGAACTTCCATTTGAAACTTGTGGAGGTACTGTAAGGGGTGGTAGTAAGAAATAGGAAAAATGAAAGAATTCAGTGTCCTTGCTCCTATTTTTATTCTATGACACTATACAAAGTATGATCTTGATCTATGACGTATTTGTGCCAAGTGGTTCTAATTTAATATTAAATTTTATATTCAGATAAAATAAATGAATAACTGAGAGGCCTTATGGGCTAATTTTTAATCCTTACACCAAAATCTCTTAATATTCAAGTCTATGGAACAACTCATTCAAAGTTAAAACTGAACTTGATTTTAAATGGAAAGCATAAAGCAACTAAGTAGTTTACAATTTAACATTTTAGATATAACTTTTGTTCAATTTATATGACAAGTTATGCCATAACCTTGAAACTAGTTTCTTAGCTAAAAGACTTTGTTAATTCAACAATGACAAAGAAATATATTCATGCCAAGAAAAATTTTCTTGTTTTTTCTAGTGAGGGTGCATGTAACTTGATAAAGGTCGTATGAGAGTATCAAACCATAAACAGTTTCACTAAAATCCATAGAAAAAATGTAACAACTATAGGTAGTATTCCATAATATATCACTCCCACTACCATTAAATTTTTTTTCTTTTAAATCTAAGCACAGTGTATGCATAACATTAAAAACTCAAGAATTGGAATAGGAAGATTCTAAGTGCTTATGTCACATTCTTTCAAATAGAATACATACAGAAAGAGTGAAATTAGCAACAAAGAGAAAAATAATTAGGAAAACATTCTCCTTATATCGTTATCAAGGTCAAATGATAGTTGACATGTAATCTACAATAAAATGTTGGTTCATTTTCTCTCTCAAACGTTATGATATGAAGTATGAAGCATGAACTATTACGAACATGCTACATACTAGTATCACAACAAGTATCACTTAAATTTGAACATTAAATATGCCTTTTTTCATTTTTAGAACTTGACATTTCACCAATTGTAGCCAAAAGTTGAAACTTATGTAACATCAGTTTATCTTTTGGCTAGAATAAGTGAAATGTTGCAAATGTTATGACAGAACCTTAAGAGAACTTCAAGATGACTAACCTCTTTTTACAGAAAGAAGATGAGAAGATAATACTGTAATGCTTATCCCAAGTTTGTGATGCCCATTTTTATATCATTGGTCACCCATGTCGTATTCATTATAAAAAACAATGGCCATGAAAATTCGGCAAAAAAAAGTCTCCATTGCCAAAAAATTATCATTAGAAGTACAAGAAAAAGAATTATTTATTACTTTTTTTCATCAATTAATTTGGAGTTATTACATTCTTGCACCAGCTTTATTTTTATTTTTCCCTTTAGATCAAAAACATTGCTAAATCCTCACAACTATACTTATTCAAGTATATAGTTTTTTAATTACTTGGACCATGCATACTTCTGACTTTTGCAGGGATTCTCCTTTCATGTACTTAATTAGAAAGATGATTTTCTTATGGAAAACAATCCATTGGAAATTTTATACTCACTTCAACTTAGACTGGTTCCATGAGAATGGAAGAGGATGAACAACGATTTATTTTCTCATTAAATAGTGGATCTATTGCTTAACTGTTGTAGAACTGATCACAAACTCTTGTAGTATATTTGACTGCCAATAATATTGATGATCTGCATCAACATATTATTAGACTTAAGTCTGAAGCAAGGACAGAGCAAGAAATTTTAGCTACTCTGCATACAAAAATAGACCTTCTGCAACATGTCCCCTCAGACACTGAAGCTTTACAAAAGGCTACTAAGAATATTCAAGGTCAATTAGTTTTCTTTGACATGCAATAGGAATGCCCCAAGAAGTTCATGCAAAGTGATAAATCCCACAAAAAAAATCTTGAAGCATAGAAATATTTGATAAAAGGAACAATATGAAATATAATGAGGTTGGAACCAATCTCAAACATCTTGAAACTTAATAGTAATGTTAAAAATTTAATTAAAAGGATTACTTTAAGAATTTAACATTACCATTAATTTCATAGTATTAGTAGGTCCCTGGGGTTCAATATCAAGCTTCACTACTCATAAATTATTGTTTCTAGTAAAAAATCAAGGGATGCCTAAAAGCCCCCATTTTTGTGGGGGTATGCCCACAGGCACCCTTTTTGGGGAAACATATCCACCACATTGAGAAAATTTTCCTTGAGAAATGTTTCCCCAGGCTTCCCCTTTGTCCTAGTAGCATGGGAAACGTGAGGAGCGCACACCCCACCTCGAGGACGTATCCCTATGGAACACTGTAAATTTCTTAAAACACACTTCAAAAGTCAATTTTATGCATAATAATATTTCTATACTATCT